>JAZDUA010000053.1:3472500-3895000 GCA_038098605.1 Gryllus longicercus
CTCATATCTATTATTAGGACATAGAGATCCTGGGCAGCCCAAGATTATTAATCTTGTTGCACTGGAAGACTGACGAAATATTGTCGACTGGCTGAGGTTGTACAGGCCATTAATCCTTAAATGATGTCACCGCAGTTTCTGTAACTGGGAGATCGTAGTGTTCGGGGCTTCATGGTGGCAGGATTTGAGGTACTAGCCTGATAGCTAGGCCGAATATCTGGAGAATTCTTGTGGTTGCCTGTTCTCTTCGATAGTTTTCTGGTTTTCTGTGTATTTTCTGATCAGACAAATGCCAGAACAGGACCTGAACAAACTGGGCTCGGATTGCGCACAATCTTTCCTTCCTCTTCTTTGTCCTATCACCCCTACACACATGCACTTCACTACCACACAAGTAGAAAGCTTACAATTTCTGCTAGAGCAGTGCTCCGCTGGTGGGAGATACCTATATGGGAAAAAATCCCAAGCCAACGTGAGAAAAGAGCACTTTCCAGGGGTTGAGGCAGCAGGCCTGAAGAAGTACAATTCGCCTGGTGGCATCTCGTGCTGCTAGCCAAGAGATGGTGTGACAATTAAACATTGAGACTGACACTTCAATGCAAAACTTAAAGAGATTTTAAAGCTACCTAAAGAAGAGAAATATTGAGAGACATATGTTCTTAGGGTGGAAGTCGCATTGGACTGAACGCAAGAGGCATGGGTCCCTTAAAGAAATCCTTGTTTGTTCACATCGATTGATTGGCTTTTCTGGGCATGTCAACTACTCAGGTACTTTATCCCGTAAGTGTAGAGCATATCTTTATCGCGGAAGGTGGCGGTGACTTGCCAAGCTGGTTGGCGTGATCTGGCATCGATGAACACGTCATCTCGCTAGATTTTCTCCAATATGGTATCTCCCAGTGCAGGGCACCGTCCCAGACATGACATACTCTAAGCTTCCGACTGGTCTCCCAACATGTGGCAGTGAAGTGCACGTCAGGGTTTATGAGTAAGGGGCGAAGAGGAAGGAAAGAGCGCACGCAGTCCGTGGCCCATTTGTTAGAGTACTGTTCCGTCATTCACCTGGTATGGATCAGAGAAACCATGGCAAACTGCCTATCAGAGCCGATCGCTAGAATTCCCCCTAGCTGTCTAGCCAGAGTTGAAAATTCTGCTCCCACAGGTACTCAAATGCTAGGACAGAAGAAGTTGACACACAAAGTTGGACAAAACCATGAAGAGTTCAGGCACTGTCCCATCAAAATTTGGTCTGCTTGTTCTTCATTGTTCTTCTGAAAAAGATGCCATTCTCATCATGACATACATTGATACCATAATATTTTCTCACATTGAGCTTATCAGGAGATTAGCTGCCAAAAATGTCATCTAGGTCCTCAGGTCAGTTAGACTGGTGCTCAATCAGTCAGATGGACAGGCGACTGCATCAGAAAGGTTACATTCAGGAACAGCTATTGCAATTCGGCATGACAGACCGCAATGCAGTAAACTCTCTTGTGGACTTGAGCATCAAGTTACAAAAATACTACCTGCAGTCCACTGATGACTTGAAGTTCCCCTACCAGGAGCTTGATGGAGGCCTCAATTATCTGGACTCCCCCACATATCTAAGACATCATTTGCTTGAAGTGGTAACGAAAGTTCAATAATATTGTATTGGCACTGACCGCTGGAAGGCTGCCATAAGGTTCCTCAGGGCTCAAAACATGTAGAAATGAATGATAGTTTCCTGGCATATATAAAGTGTATGTCGATGCTGACTGAGGAAATTGTGCTAAAGACACAAGGTCCTACTCCAGCTATTTGTTCCTATTTGAACTGGGAGGCAATCTCCTGCCACTAAAAAAAAATAGAGCCATTGCTCTCTCAACATGAGTCGGAGCATACAACTCTTTATGAAAGTGACAAGGATGCCAGTTCCTCAGGTGGTTTTTCTGAGCTGGGTTTCATTGACTTAATCCCATTAACAATTCTGTGGCAACCATAGGTCTCTGACAGTGGCTGAGAACGCTACCGACCATGCTAGAACCAAGCACATATTCACCACCACTTTATGCGAGATGTGATGTACAGAAGGTTTTCACCTTCGTGTGCTAAAGGGGAACCATGCTGATGAATTCCTCAACAACCTAGACCCAAGCGTAGATGAAACATGGAACTAATTGGGACAGATTCGCAGTAGTCTCCCAGGGTACAGTTGCCTTGAGAGAAAGTGTTAGGGCTTGTATGTAACTCCATAGACAAGTAATGGCTTTGTGTCAACTAACAACATGCCCTGTTCTGTCATATGGATGCTGGAAATACTGTGCATACAGTGATCAGTGTATGTATGTTTCAGACTTAAGTTTTATGTGGTTTGCCTAACTGCCTATCAGAAATGAAATGCTTTTGGTGAATTTCTTGTTTTATTAGTTCTGAAATGAACGAGAACAATATTTTATATCCACCTCTATTTATTGAAAGAACTAAATTATTATATTTCATAGTGGCTTTACAAATACATTTTGCTCCATGATCACATTTTTTAACAAAATATAATTAATATAAGCATATATAAATGTACACTATAATTTTAAATATGTTGTTTTACAGCCTTAACTTCTTAATACCACAGAAAATGTAAACCTGTTCACAAAAATCTCCACACAAAACCTGTATGTAAAGGCACATTACATCTGGAAGTACTATATGCATAAATATTCACCTAATGTTAATAAATACATTAAATCATACACATTCACAACGAAAAGAGACCAAATTCATTGGGTGATTTTGTAAGAGGCATGTAAAAATTATAAAAAAGTACATTAATAGAAAAAATTAGCAAGGCAAAATATTGAACATAAGTACTTAAATGCAGTCTGCAAGTACGAGACAAGGCACACAGTTCTTTAGAAGTCACATAGTGACTTGAGTAACATCAGCCCATTTCCAGAAATAATACACTGAAAAATATATTCTCTTGGTCATCTAAAATTTATTTCTGGAAATGATTGGTCTAAAATTTCATATAATAAAAATAATTTGTCCATCAACAAACACTGAAGGAAAACACTCAGTGCAGTTAAAGAGCAGGTACACAGTAATTATTTTAAACAATCACAAAATTAAATAATAAAACTAAAATTAAAAAAGTGTTTAGGCTGATTTTTAGTTAAAGATGGTATTGTTGCAATTTACATTTGCACAATTCCCTTCTTAAAGAAAGTAAATGTTACTTTTATGCTTCATTTTAAATCTTCGCAATAAAAATTCATCCTGACTAACCAAAAGAGAAAATAAACCCATTATTCCAAACCACACAAAGAATTTTAATAAAGACATGGCTTTATGTCATGAAAGTGCCAAACAAACTGTACCAAAAATACACACTTGTTTAGCCCACTTTGTAACAGGTAATATAGTTCATAGGAAAGCTGAATATTCCAATGAATATCAACTACCACTATAAATCTTTTGTCAAACAGTTATTTCCTTTCAAAAATGTTGATATGCTAATGTAACATTTCAATATGCTTAAGTCGCTAATTACAGTTACAAATAATTCGAACTAATGTAATCCACTGATATGAGAATGTACATGAACATTCAATATCACCTCAGGCACATATAACCCAATACTAAAAAATAATAATCAAGCAGCAACAAATTACATAACAATGTTCATTCTTTCTGGTAAAGAACTACTGCTTTTCATTTGGATTTCGTGCAACAAGTGCATTCTGATCTTCAAGAATGAAAGAAATCCTATAAACCAATTCACAAAAGCATTCATGAGGTTCAACTGTCATACCCATTAATGGTGTTTTATTCATTATACAATAATTCTAGCTTGCTCATGTTTTGGAGATTCCCTCTCCTGACAGCCAATCAGTTTGATGGAGTGATTGTGAAATCAATATGAATTTTTGAGAATATATACATATAGCTGATCAATTAGTATTCTCAAGGGCTAAACACCCATCCAAAAGGGTCATAAGAAAACACAAAATTTTCATGCACTACAGGGTTCTGGAATAGGCACATAAACATTCATAATCAAATGGTGAAATATGCACATTTTTGGGTAAAAATGAATGAAGAACACTATTTTACATGGCGAGACTCAGGCCATTAGGCCTGCTCTTCCGTCAGACCATGCAAATTTCGCTACACTCCTTTCACCAACTAGCAGAGAAAGGAGGTATTTCTTGGGCGAGAAACAGAATATTTGAATTTAGCTCAGAGGCTTCATTTAAGCTTGAGGATCTTTTACATGCAAGTAAATCTACTAACATGGGACAGCCTGGGTACATAACCTAGAGATAGAAAAATTGCTGGAAGCTTTGAAGCGAACAAAAAAAAGTAAAGCGCCAGGACTTAATAACATTAATACAGAACTGATAAAATATGCTGGAATACTCTTCCATCATCGAATATTGCACTTTTTTAATGTGTGCTGGAAAAATTTGCAGATCCCAAATGAATGGCACCAAGCAAAAGTTATCTCCCTGTACAAAAAAGGAGACAGATCAGATCCGAATAACTACCGAGGAATAAATCTTTTAGATACAGTCTACAAGTTATACACAAGAATTTTAAATAAGAGGCTTAAACTAATAGCAGAACACCTAGACACACAACTATCAGAAGAGCAAGTAGGATTTAGGAAAGGCAGATTTTGTGCAGACGCCATATTTACATTAAAAAGAATAATTGAAGAAACAAGAATTCAACCGCAAAATTCACCTAGCCTTTATAGATCTCGAAAAGGCTTTCGATAATGTAAATAGGCAGTTGTTATGGGATATCCTTGAAAAAAGAGGATACCCGATACATTTGGTGGAAGCAATAAAGAGCCTATACGAGGATACTACAATACAAATAGTAGTAGGAAGGAAAATGAAGAGATTCCCACTAACAAAGGAGTAAGGCAGGGTTGCTGTATTTCACCAACCCTTTTTAACATTTATATTGACGATATGTTGTGGACATGGAAAATGTTAATTGACCCGGGAATACATCTTGGAAACTAAATTTTTATGAACTCCCTTTTATACACTGACGAGTGATCATTCAGGAAAATGAGGATAAATTACAGAAAGCTGTTTTTGCACTAAACCAATTAATTAAGGAATATAACCTCAAAATCTCCACTAATAAAACAAAAACAATGGCATTTAAAGGGAAAACTTCTGTAAGAACAAAAATAGTCATAGAAGAAGAAATAATAGAGCAAGTAAAACACTTTAAGTATCTAGGATGCCACATTTCTTATGGAAAAGACGTATACCTGGACATAAAATTAAACCATTTCCGAAACATGTGGAACAATTCATAGGAATTTGAGAAACAAAACACGAAAAGATACTAGAATAAAGTTTTTCAATACTGTGGCTGTGCCCATTTTAACATACAGAAATGAAGCTCGAGTAATGACAAACAGAGATAAATCAAAAGTTCAGGCAGCAGAAATGAAATTTATTCGATATTTAGGATATACATTTTAGATAAAAAAAGAAATAGTGATGTAAGGTGAGAACTCGGGATAGAACCAGTGCTCGACGAGCCGGTCAAAAATAACAAGAAATGGTGCGACCATCTAAGAAGAATGCCACGCAGCAGACTTCCAGCTTTGGCAATGCAATATCGACCAAAAGGAAAATGTGACGTTGGAAGACCACATGCTAAATGGGCACCAGAACAGGTTGATGAACCTAATCCTTGATTAGAAGAAGAGGTAAATAGCAATGTTGTTCAACACAATCAGTCTCTAGAATTCTAATAGCACAATCCACATTCAAGAAAAAGAAAAATTTTAATTATACTAAAATGTTTCCACTTTCCAAACAACAAACTATAAACATTTGATTAAACATTATTTGTAGTTGATGGTAAAGTGGAAGGGAAAAAAGAAAGAAATGCACTTGGTACATATACATATTAACCTACAAATATTGTCAAATGTTAAATGGCCTACAAAGTTATAAATACCAAATACAAAATGTTTTGAGGAAGGAAATGAAAAATAAAAATAAAATTGGAAGACAATAAAGTGAAAAAGCAAAATAATCTATTTTGAAAGAGAGTCCCAGTTGAAGGATTGAAATAAAAATCCAGAAAGGAAGTGAAGATCACATGAGCCTAACATTTTTCGGTATGACTAGAGCAAGTATTATCTACTGATGGAAGCTATTTTCTTTCCACCTGAAACATTATCTTACATTGTCTATGAGATTACTATTTTTTCACAGGCATTTCACTCCATTAGCTTGTGTTCTGCTGTTTCGAAAAGGCAAGAAGTTTAATTAATGTAATATTGATGCCCTTAGTAAGAGTGAATAGCACTCTAGAATAAAAGAAGAGAGCACAAGGAAGTTTTGAATAACTTTCATCTCATTCTTCTGAGACCATTATGGAAGTAAATAGTAAGTTATTGATAGGCACAATTCACAATTACACAATTCTAATGGTCCCAAAAATCTTAAAGCTTGTGCATTCCATAAATCAATGGCAAGTTAAATAAATAAACCCTGTTTGCAGAACTACTTATATTAAGCATGTGCACTAATATTGGATTCGGAAGTACGTGCGTCAGGAGCCTGCTCAATAGCAAGGCGTGGAATGCAATCCCCTTCTGCTGCAGCATCACCAGCTTCCTTCACACAAGGCACTGGCTGCAGCTCTAAGAGCTCTCCAGCCCCTCCTTCCAAATACCCATTGGCAGCAGCTGGCTTAGGGGTTCCATCAGCAGTGCGCCGGCGCCGAACAAGTTCTGTCACATCTGGTATCAAACCACGAAGGGCCAAGATAATTCCGAACACATTTTTCATAAGAAGTACTGATGTTGAATGGTCATAGTTTAACCAGAGGTACAGGCGCACTCCCAAATAAGGCAAGTCTATCAACATCATATGCAGCAAATTGTAAAGGAGAGAAACAGGAAGTGCCAGTACCTCTGCACTCACATCAGTCAAGCTCAGTTTGTACAGAGCCAATGCAGGTAGCACAAAGTTGAAACAGCACAATACTGTTATAGGTATCTCCAGGCCTTGAAGGGCAGCATGAAGTGCTCCCAGGTGGCGCACAGGATGTGTGTGGAGAAGTGATAATAAGCTCACCTGTGAAGTATCCAGGAAAAAATGAAAAAATAATTCAGATTCTCCAGCGTTGCAACAACATTTAATAATTCCTTGAAAATATCAAATTTTGGATTTGAAGTTAATAACTTATTCTTGAGATTTTACAATAAAACTAAATTATCAATTTTCTGCCCATAGACAACAATATCATAATTAATTAGTTAAGTAATTATTTATATTTTATAAAATATATGTTTAGGCACACTAACTTCTGAAATTGGATTTCATGAATAATTTATACAGTAGCTCCTGTCATACTCAACTCAGGATACCCTACCCCTTACCCCCTTCTTTTCCTCAAACTCTCGACTCCTACTCAGTCAAGTAACAATACCATAGCCTATTGTTGTCGTACTTCAATATAATGTAGGACTGCCAACTTCTCTCCCTCTTTTGTTCCTATTTGCAATCTTTCTGATACATCTTTCACAAGGAATGCTTCATTATGAAGTAAATCGAAAAGTAAATTTTAGTCGGAGGGGAATGTACAAAATACCACTATACACTTCTCATTTGCAAAGTGACTTTTGAAACTCAAACCTTAATCAACCTTGCTCAAGAAAGTATCCCTTTTCAACATTAATAAATAAATTACTATTAACATATTTTGAGATGTAATTAATATACAATACACAATCTTCGTGTAATAAATTTATTATGTAAACATATAATGGCATATTCAAATTTTTTAAATTTTATGCTCCAGTCATAATTTAAAATTTAAACAAATTAAATTTTAAGGATTTGCAGTGCATGCTTTACAATCAGAATTATTGCAGTTTACTTTTTTGAGATATTTAATAATTAAATTGCATTGCTCATGCGAACTTCAAAATATAAACAAAATCTCTTAAGTATAACATTTAAAGTAATACTCAAGGAAGAACGTTAGAAGATTCGAGATCCAAGATGTCATTTTGCAGCACTGTGTATACTGTGTCTGGCTTACTCTAAAATACTTACTCCATAAAATAAAGTAGAGAACAGTAGTACTGAAGTCGTAAATACTCACAGTGTCAAGAATTTCTATAGCAGTCTTGCCGCACACCAAGGTCACAAAGAGATATCTAGGCGAGCCACGTGGTGCCCAATTGTGACCTTCTACAAGTAACAGAAACACCACACCGGATAGTGCTATTGTTATCTGCAACATTCCATATACACAAAAATAGCGTTACAAAATGAGCTAATAAATACAACATTTAATGGTCAAGTGTTGCTGAATTTCCAATTATGAATTATTAATACATCTGGCAGTACCTTCAAAATAAACTAAAATAGTTTCAATAATTCTATTAATATTTAAAGTAAATATCTTTGAGTAATAATTTTTATAACTTTTTATCTTAGTCTTTTTTAGCTTATTAGTGTTCATAGACATAACTTAAACTTAAGATATGGACATAGTATTGATACAGTATTTTCAACAGTAATGAAAATTATTCAACATCTCTAATATTTAAATAATTATAAATTAGCAAATAAAAATTACTTTATAAGAAGTAATAAATGCAGCTGAACCTACATCTAAAGCTTCTAAAAAGAACAGTCAACAGCAACTAGGATCCCTCAAGTCACTAGATGTCTACAATACCATGATAGATGAGAGAATAGGCAATAACTCTAGAGAAGAAAAGGAATGGAAGTAATATCACAAAATTCAGAAAAGAATGTACGCTGATAGAAGGAATATTTCTGGTAGTAGTTCTCTCAATATAATTTTCTATGTATATTAGAAATATGTTGTGTATGATTAGTTTTCAATTACAACTCCCCTCATAAGTACACATTCTGTTAGAGGTCTGATCATGGTTAATCAGGAAACCTCAAAAGGATATTATTAATCTTCCAGGTGTTCGTAAGGGATCCATTTCCTTTTCAGTTTTCTTATATATCTCTGCCACGGTGCTTTGAGAATTCTCCTCCTTGGGTTTATGAGAAAATAAAGAAAGTGGGGTAAGCAGGCCAGAAAACTGGTTCCCAGGCCCCCCCCATTGGTTTGGCTGTTATTTAGAGGTATCTTTTTCGTTTCCTATGTCATGTCTCTTCCAAAACTTTTCCAATCTTTTGATTACTGCGTTATTTTATTATATTTTAAAATATTGTGTTCCAGTCTTTGAGAATTTTGTCCAATATTGTTGCCAACAAAAACTGTTATGTTCATTCTTGTTCTACTATGCCTTTTTTGGAGATATGCCTACATTGCAGCAATTCTATTCAATAGTGTTACAATGTGTGTGTGTGTGTGTGTGTACAGTGTATGTGTGGTGGTGTATATGGTGTGTATGTATGAATGTATACATGTATACAAATTCTAAAACTTGATTGCCTAAAAACATGAAAAAGATACCCTACTACAACAAGATTTTAAAGACAATCACAAGAACAAAAACATTAGAGATTTTTTCTTCATTAAATCTGTTCTTTTTATTTAAGTAGATCTTTAAATAATGCCATGAAAATTTCTTTTGGGAAATGAGTAGTTTTTGTGTACTTTTGATTCAAATCATGACAGAAAAAATATACCCTAATGATTTCTCAAAAATATTTCCAACTTTTTGGCCTGGCAGTTCATAATTTCACTTCATGTGTTTTGTAGATTGGTTTTTATTACAACCTCTAGTATGTTGAAATCTGAAAAGTTCAAACACTTTTCTACACTTTCGATATTAAAGTTAGACTTTTTTTTTTTTTTTCATGTAGATTATTCCTCAATCTTAGATCTATTAGAATCATTTTGTGTGCACATTTTTCAAAATAACAGTAATTTTTTACAGAATTTTCATTTATAATCTGTTAGAATCACCACAAACATGAACAATTCAATATATTATTACTAAAGGCTATATTTTTGTACAGTAAAACTCTCTAAAACATGCAGTAAAAACACAAAAACATGCAATATAAAGATCAAAACTGTGTTATGTAGCCTAAAAACCCAGTTAATTCACTTATCAACTGATTTTATATTTTGGAAGTGATAGGTGAATGAAACATTAGCTCTTACCTGTAGTAGCTGTGGCCCAAATGTTGCTTGTGGAGACAAATCATACAAGATACCAGAACGAACGATCAGTACAATCTTAGACAATAAGAAGGTACAATAAATAAGCCAAGAACAATAACTGAGTGGCATAATCCCAAGACGTGACACAGGAAAACGCCGAGTGAGTCGCTTTGGTGACAAAGGAAACATAGCACCACTTGGTAATTTACTGTCATTCTCTGCAAAGCGAACTTTTGTAAGATATTGATATGAGATGGTGAGAGTTCCAGCAAACACAAATACAGTTGCAAAGTCAGCTAGGAACCAGAAGTATGGATTCACCTGAAACATACAAAAAATGTAGGTTGAAAAATTAATAATACATTAACCAGGGATGTACAATACCCTCATATTAATAATTAATTTAAATAATTTTTGAAAATTCTTCATAAGAAATATGAAGGCAAATTTAAATGCTTTGTTAAACATTTAGACTTTTTCCCCTCCATGTTTATTTCATAACATTAATAAATTAGAGATTAAAAATAACTCTTCAAAATATATTTATTTATTTCATAATTTACAGGCAATTGCCCTTTTAAAATTAAAGATATTAAAAAATTCCTAAAATTTTTTTGTAGGTTTAAAGTAATTTGTTATTTATTTGCTTGCAATTTGAATGCACATGCAGGAGGTGACAGATAAATTTTTAGCACATTTGCTAGATCACACAGACGAACAATTGGTGTATTTTGAGATAGTTTACATGTAGAAATCAGTAATTCAAAAGTCTTTTGGTCATTGTTTTGTAAATTAATCGAAGTAATTTTCCAAAATAGGATAGACAAAAGCTGAATACTGTCAATATTGTTATTACTTATTAATAAATAAGAAAATACAATCATTGAACGTTCTATGGGAATGTGTCTGTTGATTGATCTATATGTGGCACTCTTTAAGAAAAGCAGATGTAACTTGATATATTCTTCAAATCCCTAACACAATGCAAATCCTATTTGGATTGGTCTTGATACCAGAAAGTCACTAAAGTGTGATGTTGAAGTTCATTTGATGTTGCTTAGTACATTTTTGTCAGATAAAACAAATGTCATCTTATACAACACATCAAGCACCTAAGAAATGTTGCCTGCTAGTGATAGCTACATCAGCTATTTTTCTCTGTAATATTCTTTTACTCCAAGAAACATTTTTACTTCCAATGCAAAAGAGCTGCAGAAAATTATGTGGTATCTCCATTTTAAAAAAAAATGGAATGTCATTCATCGGCATTCCCTTAGAAGTTATTTCACCTAAGTACAAGTAGTATAGCCTTGGGACTGCATCTAAATCAACAACATATTTATTTTAGTTGTGTAATCTAAGAAATTAACAACAAATAATTAACAGAAAGAGAAACTACTAACTAAAATAATGATTAATTCTATTCTACAGGAAATTCCTTCCTATTCTCCCCTACAATTTAATCCACTCATTCACTGAACTTCCTTACTCACAGAGCTCTTGTAATGGTCTATGATGTAGTAATTAAGTACACTTCCTTGCAGCACCAGCACCAAAATGAGAGAGCTAGCATCAAGCACATGCAACACTAGGTGACGTGGAGAACAACATGTGGCAGATGGTGCCATTTCTCAAATTATATGGTCAGTCACTCTGCATTAATAATCTGAAATAAATCAGCAATCATAAATGTCAACACTCACTTAACACATAAATTTAGTCCAAAAACAAAATTACAGTGTTTTCACATTAAAAGCATTTTAGAAATAATTGTTCTTTTCTACAAGCCAGGAAAAAAATGTATGCCAAGCTACACCCCATGAATACAGCATTCAAACAACAATGCATTTCAGCATTAAATGCAGGAAGATACAGGGTGGAGCGGGAAATAAAATAACTTTCATTTTACACTATAGATAGAATTTATTCCCTGTCCTGTCTAACAAAAGTTTTTGATAAATAAATGTCCAAGGAACATTGAGTTACTTCCACTAGAATCATAAAAAAATATCAAGTCATTAAAAATTCTCCTGTGTGATAACAACAATAAATAAAATTTGTTTATTAGTCTTGAAAATAAAATATCCAAGACCACCAAATTTTTTAGTCTAGCCCTAACACTAATGTTTATGCAAAATCTTCTTAAAATAACTGCTCAATGAAACAAAGACAATAATAACATGCATTTTAAAATATACACCGTTTTTCCCCCCCAATATCAAGAATAAATGTAAGATAAAAACCTCTATACATATAATCTAATAATTAAGATGATTATTTAATATCTACTTTAACAGGAAGGAAATGGGGGAAAACAAGAAGAAAGGAAAAGAATAATTTAAATATCCATCAAATAGGATTTCTCTAATTATATGAGCATTTAAATTTTGTGGTTGTGTTTCAAAACTGTTTTCCCTTCACAGATTGATTATCAATGTCCTTCATTCTCTAATCTCTGGTGGCATGATAACAGCTCACATTGACAACTCTCACAAATACTTGTCAGCAAGACCCTTTGGTGTCCTCTGATCCTCCTCTCACAAGAACAGGTAATGTATTTTTTACTATCCCTTTTAATTCAAAGGAGTGTTTTTCAACCTACCTAAAGAAAAAAATTGCAATTTTTTTGTTTGTTAGCCAAGATTTTCAGTTTCTGAACCAGTTAAGTCTCAGGAAACCTGAATAATGTCTTGCTGCTGTTATTTTCCAGTGCTCTATTTTCTAACAAATAGAAACTACAAAATGCCAACTTGTAAGATTAAATTAGTGTAATAAAAAATAAGTACTTAGGTAAAATTTAATATTTTTACCTTTCTCACAAACATCCACTCGTCAAGCCCCGTTTATAAAAACCCCTTTTCAGATAATTTAAACACTTAATTATAGTAATATACATTATTATTTTGCGGGTAACCTGCAGCTTTGTCTCACAATTGGCAGATAACACGAACGATTGCATGGGAACTCCAAGTAATTGGGCTGTCATTCGTAATGACATTTATATGCACTTGTAGTTAAGCAATGTAACGCAGAAAACATATTTTAAAACTTCACTAAACTCCAGTACAATTTCACAAAGTGGATTATTTACAAACACATACATTATATTTTTACTTGTTTTAACTAAACAAATTTGTCAGAAACACAACACATCACATATTTATTTCACAATATTTTATTCGTGGTCCTACACCAAGTTGGTACTTCTGTGACTCACCAGAGGCGCTTTCGTTCTCCTCTACATTATAAACATGGCAAATGAAAAGCTAAGATCTATCTTTTATAGACAGGATCTAACCGCTGCATTGGTTCGCATGATCAAGGTGTCGTTTGAAAGGTGATAATTCCCTTTTCCCACTACAAGTTTGTGTCATATAATCCTCCAAAAACGTTATTTATAAATGAAGATTTAAACAAATCACAAGATGCGCAAAAATTGAGTTGGTGAACCTGTTGCAACCTGCTAACAATGAAATCACGATTTAAAAATATGTTACTTCCATCGGTTTCAGGCACGCCCACCGTGGGCACGTCATTATAATATACAGATTCCATTTTCGCAATGGAACAACTGACATTATTCGCGAACGTTTCCTAGAGCCGTCATTTCGCTAGTTGAGAGATAAGTGGGGGGTTGGTTGTTTCATTGACAGGACAAATTATAAAATGAAATCTGTAGTTCGTTTTGCGGTGCAAAATAGTTTCTATTTAGCTCTTATTTCTGCTTATCAAATTTTGTCAACAACTCATTGTTACCATTTATTCTGAATTCAACAATTGTTATAGAAACGGAGTGGAGGAAAAGCGCAGTGGCGGCTGGTGCTCCAACAAACAGAGTTTCAGCTCCATAAAATTACGGAAATGTAATTTCCAAACTTCAGAACACTAATATTTAATAAAACGGAAACAATTAATGTAAATTAATTAAAACCAACTTGAATAAAAGTCTATATCCAAACATTACTTGCTTTATATGCGCGAGGTCCGTGACAGTTACGTTCACCTCCCACGCACATGGCTCCAGCAAACATTCCAGTACGCACTCGAGCTTTTGGATTAGATCCGTATTTTACACAAGTTAATTTCATGATCTTAATGTTATCACTACTATTGGTGATGAAAACGCAATAAAATTATTTTATTTCGAAAATTCCTCTACCCTGGTATACATTGCCATAAAAATATATCTGTAATTTTTGAGGAATGTATTCTCTCTTAACGGTAGAGATTCTTACTTCCTTAAGAATTATGACTTGACCGCAGTACAAACAACACATACAATAACAATCTCTCGAGATTTTCGAAGAAAGACGCAGACACCCCGATAATGAAGAGCTTAGATATTTCCTTCGATCCAACACATAACACCGCTGTTGAAGATTTTACAGATTTCACGAAAACATTGAGAGCTCTCTGCAATCATGCAGATGTGTCCTTTTTGACAATCAAGACAAAGTTTCTTGTCCTACAATTTTCTTGCTCGCTGCTATATGTGAAACAATTGTCGACACACCCTTTTTATATTAAATGAATGGTTGCGAAAGCAGCTTGGCATTGGTCAAGCACGGGGAAATGAATTTATTTCCGACTGACCAAGAACGCTAATCTTGCTTACTTTATAAAATCATTCAAAAATTCCAACCCAACTAAGGAGATGGTTGCTAACGTTTGATAACTGGTTTCAATACCTGGCTCCAGTTGGGAGAACGTTCCTTTACTCAACACGTTGAGATATGTCTGCCTTCCACAACAAGACAAATATCAAAAGACTACCATCTGTAGCTGCAGCATACCAATAATGTGTGGATCAGCTGCTGCATAGACATGAGGCCCCTGTCCATCTTCAACCTCTTTCACAATTGAGCGGAAACACTTATGCGGAGGACGTTAAGGAAGATAAGGCCAGAGGAGCATCAGAAGACGAACTACAGAGAAGCTCAGAACTTTCCAAGGATCATGAGAGCAGCACGGGACGGCCAGAGATCCCGTTCCCAGAGATTTGAGAAGCAGAGGATATCAAAACGCAGCATAAACCAGTCATATTAAAGAGGACCAGACGTCGCTAGCTCTCTACAGAGAGTAGATAGTGTTGTGTGTAATAGTGGCAAAGCTTTGCGTGAACAACTAGCAAGGAATGTCATGCGTGTGGTAGTGAATGTAGTATTGTAAAGTGCTTCTTATTCACGATTATCTTGCCCCGCGTTGGGCAGACATTTTGTAACGTGCATTAACATTGAATGTTACAAATTAAACTTATTTTATCATCCCCAAGCTGGGCAGCCAATTTATAACGTTTCATTAACGTGGATGTGTGACTGTATTGTGTGACGACTGTGTAACGATTCCTGGAACTTCTGAGGAATTTACTACTTACTGAAATTATGGCAATTCAATGAAATAGCAGCCTTTTCTTTTCAAACAACAATTAACATTTATTGAAAAATTCTAATAACTTATCTCGAACTCGTTATTGATAAATGATTCTTCGGCCTTTAGACATTGTTAAACCATACGGCGTTGATAAAGTTCGTAAGCTTACGGAATGTCTTCTCGGTTGATTCGATGCCGCCGTCTTCTCCAAAAAGGGGATGTTCTGGATCCTCCCGTGGTGTAATTTGTGAGCCTAATGTCCGAGGAAACTATAAATGTTCTCGACTGTTGCTAATTATTTAGTTCGCTATTCGCAAGTCCCTACATCTGCTTTATACCGGATCTTTAGCTCAACTCGCAACCCAAGTCCGAGAGCACTTGTCCTTGTTTTGGCAATTTGGCAACTGCGTGTTTTTGCTACTTTTCAAGACAGTCGTGCCTCGCATGTCGCGACAGCAGAGGCAACTGTTAGGTCATATGCTGCAGCAACTTTCCTGTGTCTGTTTTTTTTTTTTTGTTTTTTGTTTGTTTGTTTTTTTCTTTTTTTTTTCTTTTCTTTTCCATTCAAGAGCTTATGCGGGCAGGGACGCGGCTCACACGCCGGAAGCCTTTCGCACTGCACAGAGTGGGTGAAGAGAGTGAGCAGAGATATGAGTTAGAAACAAAACGTCTCTTTAGGCGATTCTGTCCAGTATGCTTAAGAAAGAAAATTGTAATACTGAAGATGTGGAGGGAAGTTATGACACTGAGAATTATTACACACGACAGAAGTGCAGCCCATCCGCAAATTGCTGCAGGTATCAATGCTGGGCCATCAACATGTGTCAGAATGCGAACCATTCAACGAGTCATTATCGATATGGGGTTTCGGAGCCTATGGCCCACTCGTGGACCCTTGATGACTGCCCTTCATAACGCTTTACGCATTGCCTGGGCCCGTCAACACCGGCATTGCACTGTTGATGAGCGGATGGACGTGTACGAGTATGACGACAATCTCATGAATCCATGGATCCTACATGCCAACATCAGGGGATTGTTCAAGCTGGTGGAGGCTCTGGATGGTGTGGAGCGTGTGCAGATCGAGTGATATGGACCTGATACGTCTAGATTCGACTCTGACAGATGACACGTACGTAAGCATCCTGTCTGATCCCCCACACCCATTAATTTCCATTGTGCATCCTGACGGACTTGGGCAATTCCGGTAGGACAGTGCGACAGACCATACTCCCAGAATTGTTACAAAGTGACTCCAGTAATACTCTTCTGAATTTTATTCCATATCCACTGGCCACCAAAATCCCCAGACATGATTGTTGAGCGTATCCGGGATACCTTGCAACGTACTATTCAGAAGAGATTCCATCCCCTCGTACTCTTACGAGTGTATGGACAGCCCTGCAGGGTTCATGGTGTCAATTACCTCCATCATTACTTCAGATATTTCTCGAATTCATGCCACGTCGTGTTGCGGCATTTCTGCGTGCTCGCGGGGGCCGTTCACGATACTAGGAAGGTGTACCTGTTTTTTTTGGCTCTTCAGTGTAAATAAGAATGGTTGAACAAGAGTTAAGCGCAAAGACGAGGGCGTCTACATCTGAAAAAATAGTTTCAGAGTTTGGAAGATTATAATTTACCCGTTTTCTGATGGCAAGCGTTTGTCATGCAGTTTTTTTCCACCAGCCGTACCGTCTCTTTTTCGTGTATTTGATTCGATGGCGAAGCCAGCGGAGATTCATACCAGAATTTAAAATGTTAGAATACCATACGATGTATTTTTTATAAACGTAGTAAAAGCTCAGATTTTTTCACGTGATTTTAAGTAAATGCTGGAAAACCAAGTTCTTATTGAGAAATTAAGAATTTGCTATAAGTAGCATTTACTAGTAAATTAAAGTTAGTACTTAAGTTGTATTCACAGAAATGTAAATGTTTACTTCAAAAGCTTGTAGTATAAGCATTTACTTACTTTTATTCACATGACCCACTGTGTCTATTTGCACGAAATACTAATCACGGCCTCATCGCCATGTGCCACGTCAAGTTCTATATCGCTAAAACTTTTTTCGCATTGGTAACGGTAATAAGGCGTCAGCTTCAGCACCGCAGCTCTGGAATGCATTTCACTGCGCCTACGCGCTGACCCCTGGCGAATGCACATCTCCGCCTCCCAGCGCTATCGTCTCAGCTGATGTTATTGCGCACCTCAACACATCTGCATGATGGATTGTGTACTGTATGTTCAAGGTCATGCGTTTTTTAAATCAGCATAAAAATGTGCCAAATTATGTCTTCTCTCATCAAACGTCACCATAAATAATTTTCCTTCAACTGTTTGAATTTTGCAAACACCTACGGTCTTCATACAATCCAATCAACACATTTTCATGAGAAAATTAATTCATGTCAATGCAACTTTAAGTAATGTTTATTTAACTTTATATGTTCTGTTTCAAACTATGACTACCATTTCACCCAAATGATTACAACTTTTTCTTGTAAGCATAGTGAGTCAGCAAGTGTACTTGCTTTATAAGTACACTGGTCCTTCGAAGCTATTAAAGGTAAATGATCAAGTTGGTGACCTCGTAGGGCATCCCCCTTGAAATCACTGTCAACTAAGCCAACTCCATCAAGTAGATTGCACTTCTTCACCAAATTCCTAATAAGAAACCATCACATTGTATGATCCTGAGCAGCTGTAATACAAAATCATCATGAAAGGTGAGTAAAGCATGAAAAAATGTAGTTTTTGCTTAGACCATTTTTTTACTTTAATGCCCATACACTCTTCACAGTATTGACGACATTTCAAACTCTAACCTAGGTGTAACACTGATGCAGCTGAACTACGAAATAATCTTCAGGAAAAAAACTGAACAACTCTGAACAGGAAAATGTTAGTTCATTTTCACGAAACAGTCAATATGTCAGTCAGTTATAACGGTCAATATGAAATAGGACGGACATTATGAAAATGAAAGTGCACTTTGATATAAAATATTTTCTTTATTTAATACGTAAGGATTTGTAGCCTGAGACATTCATGCTACCTGTTCCCTGAATTGCAGCATTCACAAAGGAAATGTAACACATTCTCCACATTACTTACCAAATTACTGACAATTTTTACACAAACATACACTTGGTTTGGATGAAATAGATTGAAATCCTACTAAAGAATGCGAAAATGATAATAATCACTGTACAAACTGTTTCTAAAATCCAATGAAACACTAGATGCCAACTTTTTTCATTAATATTCAGTTATCCAAAGATAATCCACACACATTGACAATCTACACTTTTTGTCTCAAATCCACATTACTACAGGAAATACTACATAGCAAGGTTGGAGACTAAGAGGTAAGATGTTGGTTGTTGACACACTTGGTACAGTAATAAAATCTCTTCAATCAGACCATTGTAAACAGATTTCAAAAACGACAGTTTACATTAAGAAATTAAAAGATTGAAATTGTTCAATGTATAATTAACCCCAACTAGGAATCAAATTCACACTCGTTTTAAACCCAGAGTCCCCAACCCACTGTGCTTACAAGGCAACTAACACTTCAAACATTTTTTTGGGCCTGACCAAAGCCTTCCTTAAATACAAAGGCTTTGGCCTTAAATATTTGTCTACCCAATATGGTGATAATGTGTAATTAACTTACAATGCTAAATTAATTTCATATAAAAAGAAACAAATTTATGAATGCTTTCAAATTTTTTCTACTCATAGTAACAACATTGTTCACTTCAGTTTAAGTATTGGATAAAACAATTTTGAGAATAAGTAGCATACATTTATTTAATACATAAATAATAATTAGAAGCTTTAGTATTTTCAAGACTTTTAACATTCTATTGGTGATCTAAAACAAATTGACTACAGGAAGAACTGTAATTTTGCTTCTAATACTATTTGTCCTCCTAGAACTTGAAACTTTGCTATTCAACATTAAATCAGACAATTGCAAACATTTATTCTGGAACATAATTAATGTTCAGCTTTAAATTTCAGATGTAAAAATTATATAACATTATTTAAATATCACTCTTCTACTGACAAAAACTCATGAAATCCATAGATAATGGAATTTTTTGAAGAAATAATCGATATATACAATTAAATTAACTCAGAATTCTAGCTATGTTCTCAGGAGCCCTGGTACAGAAAGTCAAAATGTGGCTTCTCATTGCCATTGCTTCCTTTGTTGGAGGCAGCAGGTGCCTTTATTCGAGGCCCTTGACTCCAGGAACCCTGGTGCTGTGCACCGGTTGCACCAGCATAGCTATGCCCCTAAAATAACTAAATTTGTGTTTTCTATTTTACACAACTTTGAACAAATGAACAAACAACTTGTTTTTGAGGGGAAATAAAGTAAAGAAAAATCTTTAACTTAGACATGGAAATTTTTAAATGTAATTATCAACAATCATCAAAACTTTTAATTCCATATTTATTCGCATTTCGCTACTAATTATCTCTGAAAATCGTGTTTAACTAGAAAAAAGGTAATCTCTCTTATAATAATTTCCAAACTTCAATTATGAGAACATTACTGGATCTTCGGAAACAATTCAAAACTATTACCAACCAAAACATGCATCAAAAAGACTGGTAATAAATGACAGTCTTTTTGATGCATGTTTTGCAAGGATAAAGTAAATAAAAGTAATAATAGCAAATATTACCGAAGATTTTGAATTATGAAATTTCAAAGTATACTTTTGAAAAACTACATTTTCATCAAAAATACAATGCCTTAATATCAAAGGTGAAACACAAAGTACATTAATTTGTATAAATTTTAAACTGATCAAATACAAACAGCTAATTTATTTTAACATTACATTCAAGGCATGCAGCTGCAGATAAAATTAAAGAAAATAACATTAATATTCATCTTTATTAAATTCTTATAACTTTTCTTCCTTTTAGAACATTGAAGTAAATCAATGTTTTCTGCAGGTTGTGAATACGAGTCAGAAGTTTTGAATATAAGCAATATATTCAACATTTTCAATTACTTTTTGTGACTAGTTGAGCTATAAAGCAAATAATAGTACATCCCTTCCTTCCACTTATCGAAAAACAATGCAAAAATCATAAAAACCAAGAGGAAAAGGCAAAAACTTGTGTCACCTTTTGAGTAAAGCACATAAAAAATGTTGACAAGCAAAATAACCACATCTTGAGAATTAATTAGAATGAACCTCCCATTTAAAGTAATGATTTTCTTAAATGTATCCTTATACTTCATTAACAGAGCTATGAAAAAATTAAATGTTTCCAAATCTACCAGAAGTTACATTTACAATTCGCTAATTTCACATTCATCAGGTATTCATCAATGGTCTCCACGTATCTTAGTAACAAATAAGAAGAACACTTGGTCCACAATAAATTATGTTTATCACAATGCTCAAAGACAAACGTTTACAAGGCAGGGAACGAGTGGCATGAGGTTCCAGATAATGGACGAAGAGAGGAGAGAGAAGGGACCATGAACCTGCACGGAAATGCACAGATTGAGCTTAATAGCAGATTCAGGCCGAGACAAAAGATGGTATGTTCTTCTTTAAGAAGAGCTTTTCTGGATTGTATCAAAATGGTAGATCTTAAAAAAAACTCTCTGCACTCTTGATTAAACAAAATCTGTTTGGATGTAGAAAGCAGAGTTCACTGAACCACATTTCAGAGCAAACAAGCAGGAACTGGGAATCTCTTCAAAAATAGAGCCAATCCAAATGTACTTTATCCTTGCAGCAAAAACTTCCACCTTGATGGAGAAAAAATCTTGCACAGCAAGTTTCCAAACATGAAGGAAAGAAAAAGAGAGGAAAGAAAAGAAAAAGAAAGAAACCATTTGCCGCTGTCTAAAAGAATGCTTTCTTCACTGCTCAGCATAGCTCAGCATTCACACAAACAATTATGCCATTTGTACAAAGAGATTCTCTTGGGAGAAATAGCTGCACAGCAGCTTTCATAGAGAAGGCCAACAAACGCCACGTGAACAATAGTTACACCTGGCCAAATATATAAAAAGAAAAATACATAAAGGAAAACAAACAAAAACAAATAAAATTAAACTCATTTGAGGTGTCCAGCACCACAGCTCAAATTCAAAAGGAGACTGCAATTAATGATAAACTGCTGCATGAACTCCTAAATGTGAGGGTTGGCTTTGAAGTCGGTGCAAACCAACAAGGAATGCTAAATGAGGGACTACAGTCCCTGGTAGTGAGGTGAAGGTTCCATGGATTGTCCATTTGCCGGACGCGATCTAGAAAAGGGGTTCCGAGAACTTGCATGACGTCGCCGACTCCGTTCTTCTAAGATGCTTGATTCTCTGAAACAAAACAAAATCATTTTCTCTGTAGTTACTTCTATCTTGTAAGTTGAGAACAAACATAATCCTAAAAACAGTATTTTATAACTATTAAATGCATCCAGCAACCAAAGAAAATTTTCCAAAGCTGTCATACACTACCATAAAAAGAGAAAGCTGTAAGTCATAATCTAGACATAAAAGAGATACAAGAATTTAACATTTTGTCAAATAGTAATAAGATACAAAAAAGCAGTACAAATTATAATAAAATGTACATGAATAATATGATGAATTCATGAATATAAACAAAGGTATTATGAATACATAAGTATATAAAATACACCTTATCAATACAATATGACCATTATCTGCACGTTTTCTTGACCCCACATTTTGCTAATGCTAGAGGAGTGGGAGAGGGTTGGTTATTTCGATGCCAGGACTATTATATCAAATAATAATAATACAATAATAGATAATAGGAATAACACAAGAGCAAACACTTCCTGTTATCAGATTTTGTCAACAACCCTTGTTGCTATTGTTTGTAAGTAATTCAACTACAGTCAGTAAAGGGCTCAAGAAAACATGCGAATATAATACATGAATATATAAATTCATAATACATGAACGAATGAACATATAAGTTACACTTAAATGATAATTTAGTATGTAAAAATTAATATAAATAAAATAAAAATACAGATCATTAATATCATTTGAAAGAGTTTATGTTTTATATATATATATTTTTTTCAATATCGGAATGCAATTGGTCAATAGAAACCATGGGATATTAAATACATTTATGATACAAATGTATGTCATTCATTATAAATAATGTTTTTTCTTAAATGACAGAATGAGTGAGATAACAATCTGCCATTGTTGAATGTAATTGTGAATACTTCAGAAGATTTACAAAATGAAAGTGCCATATCCATGAAAAACATTGATGACAGATTAATTTAAGATTGTTCTTGGTTCTACATGGTTATAGATGAAATAATTTTTCTTAAATTTTGGTAGATTGAATAATTTTGTGTACCTACAGAAACTTTTAGATTTTCTGTTTCAATGCAACTTGTCACAGACTTTCTTATACTAATAAATGTCTGTTTATCAAATACCAATGCTTTACTGCACCCAATATGCTGCTTTCTCACAAATCCCCTTTGCAATTCAGTCATCAACCTACGAAGAACAAAACCCATGAAGCATCTCGGAGGCCCATGTCACAAGCATTATGCCAATGTACATTGTATAGTAACATTGATTGATTTGCATTGCACTGACTTGCGTTAAGTAACGTGCGTCAATGCAAAGCCCATGTGCAGGGGCCCTGAGTCAACCAACAGGTCTGCAGAATATGTGCAGATCATTCTCTCAATGCATGAAAATTGTGATCGACTCTCAAGAGCAATTATACAAATGAAGACAATATTCTAACTAGATTAATTTAAATAGCAACATTTTTTTGTTGAAGTGTAAATACAGTACAACTAGCACAAGCACCAGATATTCAATAGCTCTCATTCAGGTTATTGCTTGATCAATTTGCTTTTAAAGGCATGCCAACTTCTTTGACCATGTGCACCCAAGTCAAATTATTCCTTTAATTGTCTAAACTCAATTAAATATAGTATGAAATTGAAATAAATTTCACAAACATATCAATATATGTAGCAGATTCAGTTTTAAAATCATTAACATGTGGATGTACAGTAGATAAAACATGGACTTCTCTCAAAAAGTTTGATATAATCAGGTGTCTTGCAAGACAGCAAAAGGTTTGAGAATGAGGGCTCAATGTTGTCAAGTACTTCTAATAGAGTGCTGACTAAAAGAAGACGGTAAAAATTAGGGAATCACTGCACATTGCCATAACAGAGCTGATTAAATATGTTTATGAATTTAAAGTACTGCATACTTTTCAGCTGAGAAGATGCAGCCAAAAAAATTAATTCTAAAACAAATAGCCATTCTGCAATGGAAATAATGAGTCTCTGGCTCATTTATGGTAGAGCCATCCATGTAATTGAAGATATCATAAGGGTAGCTCACTCTAATTTCCTAAATGATTTTGGTTTGTTGTATTGGGGGTGGGGGGGATAATCAGCTTGGGAAGAATTTATCAGTGATATGGGGCAAGACGTTTCCAGGGAGTATTAGGATGTATGTGTGTTTTGAAGAGATGGAGAAGATAAAACAGAAATTCTCAAGACCTGCAGGAAGGGGCAGTGATGGTCTGGGAGATAAGAGGGTTGGTGAACGGGATGAAGAACAGCCACACAGTGTGGATGGGTGGCCAATGAGTTCAGAGCATAGGTTTTCAATGAGAACATGCGTTCAGAGTACCCACTGCCCCACATCTGATGTGAGCAGGTGCCCTGATCATTAGATTCCCTGAGCCGTGAGACCACTGTTCATAAGTTCTTAACATTGAGCCAACGGGGCCAACCGGGTTTTTTGGATTCAGGGGTCTAAAAGCCTACCCAAAGATGTTGACGTAGGTGTCACTGAAGGTGGGTGTCATTGGGCAGGAGTTTCCATCTCCCAGTCTTGGCTATGTAGCACCAGAACCCCAGCCCAGCCTCACAGTAGGCAGCTCACACACATTCCACAGTGCCCTCTTTGTGCTGATGATAAGGCATACTGGGAAAGGGCTTTGGATAGGTTTGCCAACTGTCTAGGAAGATCTGTCCATGAAGCTATAGACATCAAAGTTCAGGATTAGATTTCTTCTTATTATTATTATTCTGTACCTGTGTGGGTGGGTTGATGTCACTCTCATGGAGTACCTCTGTAGAATCATCCTGGCCTATATTTGTTTTAATAAAATTTCTTTAGTCACAGGACATCAGGATTTTGGTACACATTCTTCCTAAACCCATTGAACAATGTGGTTGAAAGATTAGATAATAAATTTTTGTCACCAGACAGGCTGTCTGGGGAAACCTGACAAGTGGCATTGCAAACAGATGTTCAGAGTTTTAGAGAATTCAGACTGCCAACCCTAATTTTTCTTTTGCAGTCCCTTTCGCTATTTTGTATCAAAAACTTCTCGTTATCTTTGATGCGCAGTTTCCCAGCTTTTTATGTTTTCCATTCTTCGTTACTTGTCAGACTGTCCAAAAATAGAGTTAACTTAAAAGTTTCTTACAAAAGAAGCTTTGTTCATCGAGTCTGTTCATTCAGGCTCCTCTTCCTAATGTTAAAGGGGAGGTTTGGGATTTATGTAACAGATTAATTGTTGATCTCTGTGATCCCCATCATTGGTTGTTCTTGCCACATGTACCACATGTGCAAAAGTTGCTATTAATATACTTAGATTTATGTATACGTATGATTTGGATATCTGAGTCATTAATACTAATTACTCTCCTGAGTTAATCACATTTCAATAGTCTTACAATAAATGCAAATCAAATAATATGAGAGAATAGTCTGTGATGTATTGAGGACTTGGTGCTTTACACTGCATTACACCAGAGTGCCATTGCCAACACACGTGTTTGCAGACCATTAGCTTCAAGCAGAAGCTTGGCAGGGTGCATTTCTAATTGGTGTTAATCAATCAGAGTTAAGATGGCTCACCACATATTTCCCTTCCTGAAGCATCAAGGTAGTCCACAAATCCTGTCATAGATAGAAATTGAAATTCTTCATCTCAATCTCAAGTTACATTCATTGTACATGCAAATTGAAAGAACCTGACATGTGAGTCAGAATGTTATATTATTAATGTGAAAAGAGTTAATACTTTCCTGTACAATACAGCAGTGTCAGCATGTTGCTTACCCCTCCCCCAGCTCATTGCCATTATTTTGTGAATCACCACCTTCCAAAAATACAATCCAACAAGAGAGCATTCCATCAGAGTGTCAGGATTGCCACAAAGATGCAGCAAGAGATAGAGTGGCTTTTTCCCTGCCGTACACTAGCACAAAATCTCCAACTCACCCTCCAGTTCAGACAGACTTACTTAATCCAAGACATTGATCAGGAATGGGTTAGCTGTTATCACACATTCAGAAGATACCAGTGTGTTGGGTCACACTTCATGTTACCCAAAATACATAAAATATACTCTTAGAAGCTGTTCATAGAATTTGGCACTAGGAATGAAGGGAAACAAACAGACCCCTCAACCACCAGGATATGCAGTCCCTCCAACACAGATCGCTATGCACGGCAAAGAGGGATCATCACTAGAAGGCGGCCAGTAAAGGAGGGTAGGGGAGAAGGGGCAGAGAAGTAAAAAGGAGAAGAAGGCAAAAAAAGAGATGTTACATGAACATGAACAAAAATGAGTAATGGAAGGGTAGAATGATAGCAGGTGACAGGTAGAGAAAAGTAATAAACAAAAGACCTCTCTGCATCCCCCTCACAGGATGTGCACCTATCTGGTAAACAGTTAGAACATTTTTGAAAACTGAGTATTCAAATTATTTTTGCAAAAGGAAGGTCTAAGGGTAAATGAACATTTAATTTCAGGTTCTATAAAATTGTTTTTTGAAATCACTACTTCATTGAAACAGTTTTAAATTTCTTTTCGAAAGTGCACATCACAAATATTGAATAGCCATTTGTTTATAATACAAGTTCTTCTCATGGCGTTCAAGATCAACTAAGGTTTCACACCATGTAGTAAACATTCCCCTTATATGTTTTGTTCATACCCTATGGTACTTCAATGCTGATTCATTGCTTTGCTACTTAAATATAGTTTTGGTGTCAATCCTAACAACATGGAGACACACACGCACACGCACGCGCGTCACACACCCACGCACCCACGCATGCACGCGCGCACACACACACAAAGAAAAGAAAGAGAAAAAAAAGAGAGAGGAAATTCTTTCAATTTATTTCTCGAAAGGAAAATATACAGTAAATACTGTTCTGCTTCTTTAAATCTCTTCTGAACTTTTACACCCTAAGTAAAAAAAAAAAAAAAAAAAGAAAACAAATAGTGAATATAAAAAATGAAAATGAAAATAATGAAAAAAATGAAAATAAAATGAAAACAAATAGTTTTTACTGTGCATTAATTTATTTTCACTTCTTGCATTCACAAGGGAGGGGTGCTGTAGCAAGCGTTACATTTTTATCGGGGGGGGGGGGGGGGGTGTTAAAGGGGTGCTGTAGCAAGCGTTACAGAGGTGAGAGGGAGTATTCAAAATACTCCAAATTCACGTTATGTAATTTATGGAAGACCCCTGTACATGTTTTTGTAGTTTAGTAACTCACCCAAAAAATGGCACCAGTCCTATGAGCACTTCTTTATCTGGATTGGCAGCAAGTTCAGCACTTGTTTGAACCAAGTGATTTACTACACAGCGTAAATAGTGCTGGAGGCGTCGACGCCGTTCTTCAACAAATCTGGCATCCTGTACACAAAAATCATTCAATTCCAATTTGAAGATCTTTTGCACATCTTTAAAATGATCAATCATCAAACAACATGGTCATTTCTGTAATTTACTGACTACAGACTAACTACAAACTTATGTTTACTTTCCTGTTGGGCTCTTAAATTGAAATTTGAACATTCCGTAGAAACTTCTAGTGACGCTCTCAACTTTCCAGCTACACCCCTCTGAAAACATTATGACACCCTTCTGAAAAATATTTCTACTCAGGTAATCCTAGAAATTTGTAACAAACAACTCAACACGGGCATGCAGGGATTAGTTTGTATACCCCAGTTGCTAGTGGCCAACCAGCTTCCCTCCCCACTATCCAAATTGTTTTGTTATCTGCTGTAGTTGGTCCAATATTGGTGAAAGCCTACCGTTTTCAATTGCCTGATCCTTCTCGTGGAACAATCTCATTGAAAATGGTCTCAAAATATCATCAATTATGGCCTCACTGGAAGACATACAACACAGACTTATTCCTGATACTTGTTAGACAAAGCATTTTTACTACACTGCAAAGTTACTACAAATCCTCATGAAATAATGAGTAAATGCATAATGCACTGCGTAAACAACTGCCCTGACACACACATTGATTCTCTAAGAAGAATACGCTGTACTCTTCACAAATTTGATGATTTTAGGGACCTGATCACCTGTGAGTCAGAACTTCGTACCACAGAAAACATCTCTATTGAACATTCTGGTTCACTCTCATTACATTGAGAGAGAAATGTGTAGCCATAATCATTTTATAATTTTAAAACTTTTTGACAAATGGTATGTTAATTAATATTAACAAAACATTCCATTTAAAATAATTTTGTATTGTGGTAGCACTTGCTTATGAGTAATCACGTTCACAGACAGGATGAGCTGGACAAGGCCTGGCTTTGAAGGAGTGAGGTGGGGAGATACGTCATCAATCCCCAACTAACTAGTGCATATTGGCTGTGGCTTCTCCCTAATCCTCCTGCCTCTGGCCCAGTGAAGTAGAGAGCGTGCGTAACACCCAGGCCCAGCAAAGATGTCAGAGCTGGTACTAGAGCACTGCAGAAGCAGTGCTCGCACAGCAGAAGCAGCACAGATTGCAGTAGAGTGTACAGTGGGTGCATTATTTTTTATCATGTGACGTACGGTTCATTGTAATTTCATTTCTCAAAATTCATCAAACTCTCATATTTACTTACCACAGCAGCACTAGGGATACTGGGGTTGAATGCACATCACGCAACTCAAAAGTTTCTAAACTGGACAGTCTATATGAGCAAAATTCAGTTAATATGTAGTAATATAACTTCCAAGTACAGGTATTGGAACAACACAGTAATTAAAGAACATGTCCAGCAAAATGATCTGTTAAATTCAAAATGATCTGTCTCCTCTTTGGTTAGCAGTAAGGCCATAATAAAACAACTTTTCTTTTTCTTTCTTCTTTCTCTTTTCCTCTTCTAAACACCTCTTTGAATAAGGCAACTAGTACTAACTCATTACTTCTTGTGTTCTTCTTACTATTACCTCCTTCCACATTCACTTGGTTCCCCTAATAAGTGATGACAACTGTACAAATTAATGTATCATCAAAAGGGCCCTGCCCTACGGTATGTTTTTGCCCTACATCCCTAGAGAATTACGTTGCCTCATATTCACATAGTACATGACTCTGAGAAATCACTAGGTGCTTTGTGAATCTAGTGTAGCATTTTGCTTCGGTCATTTTTTAATTTAGGACACAACAATACCACAGCATCAAAATCTTTATGGTACAATAATTCTGCTTCCACGAGGGAGTATCACTCTTTGCCAGAAAATTAACTTCCCAACACAAATTTTTTACATCTCAAACACATGTTTCAATTCTAAACGAGTATTTCTTGTGGCAATGAAATGATCAAGAGCATTTTAAAAAATGTTACAAAATTAACAGTATTCATAAAAGAATTGACAAATATAAAATATAGCATTACTTTCACTTTTATTCATTTATTTATATTGCAAAGGATAGGTTGATCTAAAATGAAGACTGCAGACAGACTTTGACAAGCAGTCATAAGCTGCATTAGAAACCTTCATCACAAAATAAGAAAAGGTGCATTTAACTTTGTTCCCCAATGCTTTCCAACTGCTGAGAACAAGCACTACGCACCAGTGGTACTTTTAAAGACTAATATTTGCTGCTATTATGCTTTAGAACAAATAGTTTTGGAAGTCTAATTTAGCAAATATTACTTAAGTTTAAGAACTTTTAGCCTTATGTTTAATCCCATTGAACTCACAAATTTAATTGCTATGAAGGAAAATTTTTCCATGTCATAACCGTAAAGTGGGGTGAATCCGATCAAGTCTTCTGAATCCAATTATTCGCACAATTTCCAACAATAGATGGTCTATGGTTGGCATTACAATCAGAATTATGAAAGTGATAGGCGCTTGTGATTTTTGAACAAATTACCTACAACAATGCACTTGATCTAGTAAGCTGTAATAAACTCTGCCATTGTTAGTACAGCTTCAGTATGTCTCGGCTTTCGTTAAGTGAAGAAGAACATAAAATTAATTATATTTTACCTATTCTTTCTGTATTCAGATCGGTGAGATTTTACACGTTTACTTTCTAACCAAACTTCTTTAATACAAATATGGAATTCAGTAAATATATTCAAATGATGTGCATTGTTATAATTGTTTAATGATAATCTTTTAATTATTTAGGGTGAATCCGATCATGCAGACTTACTAAAGAAGATTGTAAGACGAAGACGTAAATGCAACTAGAAACCGCAATACTATCTCGATGTTGCAAAAAAAAAAGTAAATTTTATGTTGTGCAAAATGATGATTTCCTAAATAGAACTCAGATTTAAAATATAGTGTTCAAGCAGATCTGAATAGAGAAGGCTGGGTTGAAAAGCACAGACAGCAAAAGCAAGACAATCGTCCAGGTCCTGAATGCATGAGAGGATTTCTGATGAGAAATAAAGAGCACACAATCAGCATAGGAGAAAACTTAAAAAGAGCAAGAGCAGCAACGATCCATGCTATTACGAGGGATTATTTTAAGAACCTTGAAGTATCCTTGGATGGAATACCTCCCGCTAATATAATAAACTATGATTAAACAAACTTTAGTGATGACCCTGGTCAAGTGAAAATCATTGAATTGAATTGAATTGAATTGAATTAATGCCTTATTTTACGTGGCGAGACTCAGGCCATGAGGCCTGCACTTTCGTCTGACCACGCAAATTTCGCTCCTTTCACCAACTAGCAGGGAAAGGAGGTATTTCTTGGGCAAGAAACAGGCGATTTTAATTTTGCTCAGAGGCGTCATTTAGGCTTCAGGATCTTTTACATGCAAGTAAATCTACTAACATGGGACAGCCGGCTTTACTTCCCCTTCGAAGAAAGGTGTAAGAAGGATTGTTTTCACCCTTAAAAATCCACGGCTTCGATCGGGTTTGAACCCACCAACTTGGGTACAACAGTCCGGTACGTTAACCGTTACACCATCGCCGCACGCATCATTGTGAAGCGAGGAGCAAGACATCTTGAGCGGATAGTAAATAACTCTTAAGACCAGTACCAGTGTAATGTTCGCAGCTGCTGCTGATGGTACAGTGCTTCCACCCTATACTGTTTATAAGGCAAAACATCTTTACAATACATTGACTGATTGCAGCAACACTGGTGCAAGTTACAACAGAAACCAGAGTGGCTGGTTTGATCTTGTAATGTTTTATCTTGGTTCATTCAAATTTTATTACTAAAGGGAATGAAATTAGAAGTTCCAAAATTGATTAATGGTGATAAATGTAATTTGTAAGTAAATTAATTACTTTGTTTTTTTATCTTTTCCAAAACTTGAATGACAACATAAGTCAGTTTATATGTTTATTGTCTGTTTATAAATGTGAAGTTTTTTTTTATTGCAGTGAAAACAGAAATACAATTTTTTAGAACCCAAATAATGATCGTATTCAAACATTGGAAGGCTAATTCTGATTTAAAAGTACAAATAAGTATTTGATCGGATTTACTATACCCTGTAGGGTGAAACAGACCAGAAAAAATATTAAAAAATAAGATGTAAAATATAAATGTACATTAATTTCATTTAAGAATAAGCTTCTTTCAAGGTTTAGCCATTATTCCAAAAGGTAATATGAAATGATAAAAATTAATTTGTACATAATCTTAAGTTATTGATCGGATTCACCTCACCATACGGTACTGTGAATTTTTACTGGCAAGGACAGAATAAATTTATTGACAATTCCAACACAATTCATCTTCAGGAGTTAGAAAATATTAATAATAATTTTAATACAAGAAATATCAATTCCCAGATCTCTGAAATGTGTTAGATATTGTGAAGATTATGGTTTCCTACAGTATAAATAACTATTCATGTTTTTTATTTTTTATTTTGATAAGTATGATTTAATAAAAGTTCTTTTTACTTTAGGTTTTATCTCTATTTTCACACAACCTGAAACATTTTCTCTTAGAGAAACCTAAATAGATTGGTCAATAATGAAAAGAGGAAGTAAAACAAAGATATTATATTCATTATCATTCATACAAAGACATAGTATTAAGTCACAAGAGTCACCTTATTTCCTATAGTCTTCTTTGGAGGGAAGTCGAAAGTGCTCACAACAGCATCCTGTTTCTTTAATTCTTTGTGAAGAGAGTAAAACTGAGCATAACGTCGATAAATGTTCCATTCATCATCTCTAATTCGGATGAATACCTGAGCAAAATATAAAATGAATTGTTTTCAAAAATCCCAAAAATACCTTAATACAATATTTAAAAGTAGGGGTGGATTCATGCAAAGCAAACTAAACACTATATAATTCTTTTTAAACACCCCAATAATTATTGTAGCAAAGATGACTATGATATAGCTATTAACATAACCAATAATGTGTTACTACTACACAGAGACCAAAAGTTAAATATCAAGGTGAAGCTGATACTTTTAGTATGGATGAGGTAATAATAACATAGTAACATTTCATGGTATGTTCCGCATTTTATCGGTCACCATAAAATCTCGTGATTTATGTGAAAATTTACATTATTGCAATAGTAAACAAATGAACTCTGTTGCTGCAACTCCTTAGAACAATGAGAAAGGTGGAACGTCCACTTCTGGAGGCAACACCTTCACACTGTTAGGAAGTATATTAATACACATTTTTCTAATTGTACTATTAAAATAATATTACAATTGACAATAATTATTCCTGGAACTATGGGTTACTTTTATTTTGTTTTGTTTAAATCTTTTATTTTATTTTGTCATTTTTGTACCCCATCATTTTTATTCTTAACAAACAGATGAGTTGCGGTTAATTGATGGTTATTTACATTGCTAAGGATGATAAAACCCATTGCTCCGGAAGTTAAATTTCTTAACATACAGATTGGTACAATGGCACTTAACAAACCTGTCGGGTTGCATGTTAACATGCAGTTAAATAAAAATATTTTATAGTAACATTTTTAAATTACAAAACTTATACTTTATTTGAATATTCATTTTGCTTTCTTGTGTACTACTACATAGTGAATCCTGGACAACGAAGAGCGAGTTTTTGACAGAAAAACTCATCATATGATTCCCTCGCACGAAACTATTGTTAAAACAGCACATATTTTCTCACATTATTTCTAACTTTAGAAGTTTTAAAAAATTCACATAGTTAAACAAAAATGAGACCTGCACTATTCTCTTAAGCATGAAATAAGTGCTGTTGTAACAACTAGTTTGTTACTAGATTAGCATTATATCCCTGGAGAGTATTTTAATGTTAGAAATTTCTTTCTTTTTAATTTTAGGAAATTTTTGTCATTTAACAGTTCTTAACAAAAAATATTATTTTTTTTAACTTACAGTTCCCGGTTCTTTCAATTTTGGGTACAAAAACTTACATGAAAAAGGGTCAATTAAAATATTTGTGACTTGGTCCATATGTGTGACTGGAGGGGTTGAATTGAGCTTCTGTTTGTTTTAACAATTTATGTTTCAAGATGTGTCAACTTCTTTGATCATTAGTTCCTTACAGCAGGGAATGTTTTATCAGGGGCAGTGTCCTTTCTCAGCTGGATGGTGAAACAGTGGCACCCAACACATTGCCTTGCAAGGGTTTTCCTCATCAGGTACCTCCCCCAAGGAAGTATCATCCCAGCAATGCTGGGAAAAGCTGTAAGCTCCTGACTGGTCTCCTGACATGTGAGGTAGTGTGTTTATGTAAGGGAAAAGGATAGGACATGGACAAGATCAGAATGATGGCGACACAAGCCATGGCCTGTCTGTTACGATATGACTCTGGTGTTCGCCCAGAATGGATTGGATAACTACTTATCAGACAGTCTAGTTACTAGAATACTCCAGACACTGGCTGAATGTGACCTAGCTAGATAGCCAATATCAGAAATCTGCCACAATTGAGACTCAAAGCCTAGTACCTAACTCTCAGTAAGAGTAGCTGAAGAGACAACAGCTATAGTGGGTCTTAATTAAAACAAAGAGACAAATTGCCGGAAACAAATTGCAAGGGGTTTAGTAAGTGTAAGATCTTTCGAAGTAAAGTTTCTGCACAACACTGATTATTATTTTCTTTTTGGTTCCAATAATTGGCAGAATTTCTTACCTGGTACACATGATGAACATCTGAAGAACCACCCGTAAGAAAAGCTGAAGGAATCCAGATATTGACCAGCGCTCGCGCTGCAGCACCCAGCGAACTGGCATCATAATCAGATGTCACACTCACATCATCATCCGATGTCTGCACATCATCAGGAAGAGGCCCTCGGAGATCTACCAATTCCTCCCTGAGTCTGCGTAATTGGGCATCCTTCAGCTGCAGTAATCTATGAAGGCGCTCATTGAATTCCATCAGCTCTCCATGCATCTCTGCCACCTGCAACAAGCCAAGACTGAACAAAAGTTGTACTAGAATGCAATATGCAAACTACCTTTTATCTAACAGTCTGAATGATTGAATTGAATTGAATTGAATTGAATTGAATTGAATTAGTGCCTTATTTTACGTGGCGAGACTCAGGCCATTAGGCCTGCTCTTCAGTCTGACCTGACACAAATTTCACTAACCTCCTTTCACCAATTAGCACAGAAATTAGGGATTTCTTGGGCAAGAAACAGGCAATTTGAATTTAGCTCAGAGGCGTCATTTAGGCTTGAGGATCTTTTACCTGCAAGTAAATATACTAACATGGGACAGCCGGCTTTACTTCCCCTCCGAAGGAAGGTGTAAGGAGGATTTTTTTCACCCTTAAAAATCCACGGCTTCGAAAACCCGGCAACTTGGGTACAACGGTCCGAAACGCTAACCGTTACACCTTCACCACGTGCAAATGATGGTATAATGAGACTGCAAATATTTGAAGAAGTCGAGAAACATATTAACAAATATTATACAAAGAAATGTCATTATAATGAACAGTGATAGAAGAAAAATTTCAGCATTACAGAATTATTTTCAGTACCAGTCTACATACAGTTTACTTACTTTAAACTAAATAATTTCACTTTAACTAATTTTCATTCAAACTCTCGCTATAACAAATTACAATTTTACCTTATCACCTAAGTTTTCATTCCAATGTTAAAAAAAAAAAAAAAATTGAAATACATCTTGTTTTATAATAAATACTTTTCTTATTATATTGTTTATTATTATTATGTAAAATATTGAACCATGGTAACCATTTACCATGTGAATGGTCAAGTTATGCACATCTTCCAAAGTAAGAAGTACACCTAATGCTATTGGTTGGTCCGAGTGCACAGTTTACAAACAACCAAGAAAAGATAAAACTTATCTTTATCATATTAACCAATATCTAATTTCCTCAATCAAAAGCACAGACCATTTTTTTTAAAAAAAGAGTCCCGAGCATTATACTTGTATTTTGTTCAATTTCAAAATTCAAATAAAAAGTTCTCTGAAAAATTATGAAAGCCTCCTGCAATTACTGTACATAATTCTTTCCTGTTTTTCTCTTTGAATAATTATTCAAGTAGATCTTCTGGATATACTACAGTCATACTGCACTAGGTTTTCTTAACAATTGGCTTTCATTATATAGTTCATTTGTATTTTTGGAGATATTTTTAACATCACATAATCCAGTATTAAGGCTCCCAGAGACTGATACAGTCAGTGTTTGGTGACAGTTTTCATCCGATAAAGTAAAAGCGCTCACTTCTATTTAAGCAGGGGATAGAAATGCAAAGTTCCTCATAGTACGATTTTTGAGCCCATGCGTTTTGGTACTTTTTCCTTCTTTACTTATACTTTACTTACTTCCTCTTTACTATGCTCTTAAGGCAACACGTGACGTGAAATTTTCGCTGCGGATGTTCTTCTCCAGTCTGTGGGAGTCTTTATATCTAACTAGCTCAATATTCCTGAGCAAAGTTTGTAATTGTTCAGAAAGAACTCTTTTATTGCTCTATAACAAAGTTAACAGCTATAAAGTTTACAAGAGGTCTGCTCTACTCAGGAGCTTGTTGAGCAGCTGCTTGAACATGACAAGCCCAGAAATGCAACTGTGAGCTGAGTTTGTGTTCAGGAAGGGATGGAGGAAAGAACTGAATTACAGTGAGTGGCAGAACCGAGCTTCAGAGAGCATGACACATCAGAAACATATAATCTTTTGCTTTCCAGCATTTGTGTAAGAGAAGTTTTTCTGTGCTTGCTTGTCATAAAAAATTATGTTTTATGATTTGTTCGTCTTTTAAATAACCCTCTAGAAATTTGCTCTGCACACACACACACACACACACACACACACACACACACACACACACACACACACACACACACACACACACACACACACACACACACACACACACACACACACACACACACACACACACACACGCACGCACGCACACACGCACACACAACGTTATTTTATATTAAGTTAACTGATTTTAAACCATTTACAGTAAAACTTCCTTATACGTTTTTCAGGAGACTGAAGTGAAAAAATTTATAAGTGAGAAAAACACCTAATTGAAATTTAATATTATGGAGAAAAGAATAGTAAAAGCTGTATGTAACTATGGGGGAGAAGTACCATCTGTGCACACTTTCTAGTGCTCTAGAATCTCTTCCCATTTTGACTATAAATAGTTGAGTAATAAATAAGAAGGAAGGAAGGAAATTTTGAAGGAAGCAAAGTCAGTAACTTTTGAAAACTAGACATTTTAGCCCCCAATTTATACAAAACTGCAGATTTTATTTCATTTTTGTATTGCTAACAAAATAGTACCCCCCCCCCCCCCCAGCTCAACTACCACCACTACTAGCAAAAGGTGAATGTCCAGAAACCAAAACAAGCAAAACAAGGGGCCATCTCCGCATTTGCTCAGTGGATCACGGAAACTGAACAAAAACCTAATCGAGAATGGAAGCTGAAGTACTGGTCATTGATCCGGAAGCAGAAGTATATTAATTGTTACTTATAAGATTCTGATTTTCACACTTCATGCAGCCAGACCTTTAGGCCTATTTCACAGGAGCAGGAGTGTTGCATTGACGCATATCACCCAACACTCACCATTAGCCCTAGATATTGTGCACCAAACTATTTTCAAGATCTTCAGTGTCACCCTTTGTTTGTTGGGTTCCCTCTCCACAGTTCTCCTCACCTCCAAGCATCCATTCTCAAGCCCCATATTTCCAATTTCATGAGTCGAGGCACAAGTACTCATGCTTGCCAGGCCAACAGTGTAGGCATCATTTACAGAAATATATGTTAAACCAAATCCTATGTTTTTTAACATTTGTTTTTCGACATGAAAGTCCATACAATTTCAAAATAATATAAGTAAAAACCCTTACCTGAATTAGTTTTTTTTCATATTCACGTGCCTCATGGTGATAATCAGGTGCAAGAATTTCTCCAGGACGTGTCTGCTGTATAACTTGAAGGCTTGCAAGGGCTTCATGGGCTTGCTGACCATCTCTTTTTAAGAGTTGCACTGCACCCACATACTTACGCAATTGATGCTTTAGCAATTCATTCTCCCTGCAAAGAAAACATACCACTGTACTTTAACACCGTCAAAACTGAACACGATAGTATTTTCACATTTTTTCAAGAGAAGGATCACAGAAAAATAATTTATTAGTAAGGTCTGTCTCCCAGAATTGGAAAGGATTACATTTGACTAGTCAAAGAGTAAGGTTCTACCCAATTTAGTTTCAATAGGACCAAACAGTACAGTTTAATCAAAATTTTATAAAGAAATCATTACAATTTAAAAGAATGATATTTTCATATATTAAAATTGGGTGCAGAAATACAATGAAGAAACCAAGAAATGAAAGAAAGTGACAAGGCAATATGTGCAAAAGAAGGCAAGAAGGAAAACTCAAGATGGAAGAAGAAAACATCCGGTGAAGAAAAAAAGAAAAAGAAAAAAAAGAAGAAAAAGAGAGAGAGAGAGAGAGAGAGAGAAAGAAAGAAAAAAAGAATTTCTTCAAAACATAATGCACATTACCTACCGAGTAAGTGCTTGGGTGCGTGCATCCAATCGCTGCATACGTTCTGCTTGAGAACGTTGGGAAGCCTCTGCTTCAGCTTGCAAATGAGTGCTGCGCTCCTCAGCTTGTTCAAGCAGCCTTCGCAGTGACCTCACTTCTGCTTGCAACTCCTCTTTACGAGCTAACACAGTTAGTAATGCATCACGCATCTCTCCTGAACAGAACAAATGTATAAAATGTACATTTGAATTGGAAGATACAAACAAATATTTTTAAATCAGAAAGAAAACAATATCTTTTATCAAAAATAAATAAACAAAAAAATATTAAATAATTTTTAAAAACCTCACTGACCAGGATATACACTACAATTTCCATGCACACACTACAAGTGTGGAATTTTCAAAACTTTTAGATAATTTTAAAAGATAACTTCATTGAGGATAGCAAGTTTAAAACATTTGAAAAAAAAAAAAAATTTAATACCTTTCTAAAAATGAAAAATTAATTTTTCGTTTTCAGATGTTCAGAAGAACTTGGATGTTTAATACTTTACTATAATTGGAGGAAGTCTCATATAGCATGGCAATTTATTTGCAAATCAGAAAAATGGGAGCATGTTTTCAATAGCCTACCACTCAAGGAGCCGACAACATCCATAGGGCTGTTCTGCGCAATGGCACTGCTCTCTTGTGGTGAAAAGTCAACACAATTACTCTGCAACAATTTTTGTGTTGCTAGTAGAGCAGCTGCAGCACATTCTGTGTCCTGAAAGGAGAACTGAATATTATCATATGTTTATCTGATGAAAAACAAATCAGAGTTCAAAGTCCAAGATCTAAAGAAAGGTTGAAATAACAATGAATCCCAATTCTACAATTCATGATCCAACACAAATAATTTTCTTTTAAAACTCTTAACAATTTCTATACAACAAACAAAACAATTCGAAGTAATTTTAAATATTCTAAAATAAAACTTTTCTATATTTGATGTAACAGCCAAAAGAGCCTCTATGACAACCTATCTTTCTTCAGGTCTCTGTTTCTTACGAACTTGAAGACACAAGGATTCAAAGAAAACAACAAGAAAATAATCTAACAATCATCTCACAAACATCTTCACAATTTTTAAAAAATGTACACGATTTTTTTTAATGAACCGATTTTTTAGAACAGATTTAATTTTTTATTTCAATTAGGTTCAAAATGAAAAGTTTGACGCCTTTTTGTCAGTTGCCACAATTCCATTAGCAAAGATATCCATTTTCGATAAATGATAAAAAAGTGTAATAAATATAGAAGTTTGCTGAAGAACAGCAATTGAGGGATTGGGTGGAAGAAGGGTGTAATTCAAATTATGGCGTTTATCTGTAAAACATTTCGTAACGTTCTTTAGGTGACTTTCTACCACCCCTTCAGATGGTACTGAGCTATCCCCAATAGATGACATTTGAAAGGCTTTTGAAATTCTGAATTGTGCCCTTCTGTTGTAACAATGTTACCTCTATGATCTTGCATCATTTGGTTTCCCGGTGTTTAGAACATTGGCAGGATGGCTGAAAAATACAGAAAATGTGAATTTGTGTGCTATATCTGATTTTTCATCGAATGAAGCCTCCAGATGATAGTAATACTTCTTCTAGTGTTGAGATAAAAATAAAGGACAAAAAAGGAAAACTTTTCCGGAAATCAGAAAACAAGAACCTACAATGAGTAAGGTTAAGGGTTATGTTATCCTGTTACTGGGAAGTTTCATATGCCTCACAAATCATCCTCTTCTTTTTTTGGTATTGAAGGGACATTTTAATGACATTATTTATTCATGACAGAACCGCAAATGAAAAAAAACAACACTGAATGATCTTACATGGAGATACGCTTCGTGATATTTCACTGCACAAGATCCTGTAAAAGTGATAGGGAACATACATACATACATGGAAGTATCATATAGCTGCTGTTGAATTTTGTATGTTCAGTAATACCCAAAGAAATATAGTGACATATCATTTCGGCAACATGTGAGGCATTAACAAACAATCACTCATTACCATTCATCCATCTATTGCTACGTCTAGTGCAATTGTGCACCATCACAGCTAATCAGTGAGTAAATTGAATTCTGTATCTAGAGGAGTATTGGAGGAATATTTGTTTAAGAATGAAAGTAGATCTTCTAAACCTCTAATGTCACGATGACCTTGATATACCAAAGAATTTGTTAATAAGTTTTCCATCTGCTTTCAGATTGAGGTTACACTGCATTTCATTATAGTGATACATCTTAAGTAGGCAAACAAACCTCTGAGTAGCTCGGCACTGAAAGGGAGTCCTCCTCTGAATATGCTTCCTCAGACACCAAGGTAACAGGGATGAGTTCACCAACACTGACATTTGTCACTGGAGTAAGAGTCTGGGCACCAACCTTCGCACCTGCAGATGCCCTGCATCAGGATTTCATGAGAGAAACAATGTTTCTGGCACTGAATATACTCGCACATCAGCCAAAAAATCAAGTAAATTTAAGCATGTTCGAAAAATTGTTGATGCAGTTTTTGATGTCTTACACCAATGTATTTCACTGCACCATAGAATGAAACTATCTTGTTACAGATCTGTACTCACCTTGCATCTACTCGGAGGGCAGCCTCCAAGCGATGTGCAAGGGCGGGTGAGGTGCTGAGAGGTAGGTGGCCAGGGCGTGTTCTTTGCCCATCAGCACTCACTACTCTGGGCACGGCTTCATCCATGCTGCCTGCATCAGACCCATCACCAGAGGGAGAAGCTTCTTGGGCAGAAGGGGTACCAATGGGTGGACTGCCCACAGCAGATCCGTCATCATCATCACCAAATGATATTATTTGAGGTTGAACACGACGCCGGCGCTTCTGCTCACTTCGACGCTTTCCCGTGGATTCTATCAATGAACAATGATTTTAGGTAATTTTTTGAACACCAAAGAGATAAATATGAGACGAAGAGTACTGGAAACATACACATACAGAGAATTTAAACTGCCCCAAATCATAAGAAGAAAGGATGGAAAAAGAAGGAAGGAAGGAAGGAAGGAAGAGAAAAGAAAAACAAGAGAGAAGGAAGAAAGAAATGAAGACAAAAGAAGGAAGAAAGAAAGAACGAAAAAAGGAGGTAGGAAGGAAGAAAGACAAAAGAAAAAGAAGAAAGAAAAGAATAAAATGAAACTGAAACAAAAGTAATTGGAAAATATGACTCAATTTTTTCAATCTTCAATGATTCAAATAATTCATGGTAAAATGACCTACCAAGTCCCTTACTGGCTGGAATGACTGGCTCAGGGCAGAGTGAGGGAGTTGCTTCACCTTCCGGAGCTGCACATGCTTCCAAATTCAGCTGAGGGTTGTCTATGCTGATAGCAAATAAAATGGAACCTAAACCTGCAAAATGGAACATGTCACAAATGCATATTTTTTTATTTTCTGTTGGTTTCCACAACCTTTGTCTTTCTGTAAATAAGCAACATAGACGACTGTTTGAATGTTACTTTTGCAATATTTACCTCCTTTAATTTGCAAATACTCATTTCAAAATGCTGGCTAGACAAAATTAATGCCAATAAGTCATTTATTTCAATTTAAAAAAAAAAGTTTTATTGCAACACTTGCAACACAGTTTTATTGGCAAAGAAATTATTAATTTTTTAGTAAAATATGAATAAGAATTGCACATTTTGGCGTGATTCTAAAAGCTGATATTATATTAAAAAAATTTTCTTGAGATTTAAAATTCATGATAGAATATAATTAATTCTGATTGACTTCGCAGTATGTAATTCAAAGAAAATTTCATTCTCCAACTCAATAACCTGAATTCCTTATTTAAACCAGACAACCATTCACAGACCTACAACTACACTTTTTCAGTTACATCTGGATTCTATCACATCACCTTCAATATAAATAATGAAAAATCATTCACTTTCAGGATTATCCAAGAATATAACATAAAAACCTTGTTCTGGAAGTATGGATGTTCAACAAATAATTAGAACTTTCAAAGACAGGAAGTTGCCTCATGACACATACCATTTAATTAGTAAGAAAAGAAAAAAATTAAAATCTCTTCTTCGGAGGAATGATGACTTGAGATTAATAAATATATAACAAAGAGTAGGGTATGACACCACAACACATCATTCCTATAAAAACACTACTTCATTGGCTTCAACAAAGAAAAATAATGGTTCCAGACTTCAGAATAGATGGAAAAAAAGTGAAGCACAAGATGGGGAGAATTTTCTGAAATTAACAAGTGAAGCAACTTCCTACATTCAGGTCATAATTAATATACAAAATTAGGAAATTAGGTTTGTGTAATTCAAATTTTATATCTTTTTTTTAGCACTCCCAGTGGATTTAAAAAGTTTACTGCTTTAACCACATCATTCTACCTGTTAGAATTTCTCTATGTTATTTATGTTGCAGGTTTACCTGCAGCCATTGTAGGCAAAGTAGCACTCCGTTCAGGATCTTGCAGGAAAGCCCAGTCTTCATAGAACATAGCTACATGTTGAGGATTTGCCAAAAGACATTGCAGATATCGTTCAAGAGAGCGTTCATTGAGGGCTGCACGCAGCCATGCACGTCCTCGACCAGTATCAGTCCATACTTGTTTCAGCAGCAGATATCGCTCTAATTCATGTCTTGTTAGATGCTCACGTACATAGTGCCAGAACACTGTAACATTGTAAAGAACATTACAATATAAAACTCTTGCGATTTGTTAACTCGCATATGATGTTATACTTCTTAGAACTTGTACTTAATTTTCTAGCCACATTACTTTTTAAGAACAATAATCTTGCATTTTTAAACTTAATTTCCTAGATTGTTTTCATTCTTATTTTTGTGTTGTATATACTTTATAATAGTTTTTTAGACCTCTTAACCTGGATTTGAAAGCACTCTACAAAACAATAATACTTCTTTAAAGCAAAATCTGTTTTGGTAATTATTTTCTAACATGATTATATTATTCTTTATGTATACAGAGAATTTACTACACAGTTGTTTCTATGTTGTATATTTCTTTTCGGAGACATGATTGTAAAAATACAAATGATTTACCAACAGCATTCATGTGTTGCAGAAAGTTGTATTTGAATTTTGCAGAAATTCTTCAAAAAACATTCAAATACAGGTGCTGAAGGTAAGAATCAAGATTTTTAAAAAATTGTATGCATAATTTTTGTATCTTAATCTACCCTTTTCTTTCAATCATTTGGTGTTTAACCTCAGAAATGTCAGCTTCGCTGCCCAGCTCCACATAACAAGTAAAGACTTACTTTCAATTTTTTCCCCCAATTTTTTATTGGCAAGTGTATGGGTTCTCATGATATTAATTAATTGATATTAACTAATATTTTATCACAGATATATGGAGAGAAAAAAATACGATTCAAAATATTATTTTAAGTTACAGCAGTAGTGTAAACCTGGGGGCACTACAGCGTTTTCCATAATTCTTGGCTAACTACTTATGGGATGGTGCAATTGACGAAGCTGGCTCCCTAATCCCTTAACAAGGTTCAGTCACTGAAACGGGTCCAAGGGTGACCCCTGAAGTAAATATATTACATTCAAGTTTGAGGCAGACCCAAGATCTACCTTCACGTGAGGTTTGGTGGGCGGAACTCTTAATCCATGGTAAGTCAACCCAGTTGAGTGGCAGAGAAACACAGAACAATTTCATAAAAGACCAACAGATGGTAGCCGGGTAAGGAGTACGATAAAGCCATAGCAGTAGTCCCAACAATAAAGAAATAGGGGTACAATTTGTTGTTCATAGTACATTTATAGAGATAAATGATTATTGTCCGCCTTATTTAAGAAATTTCATAGAAAAAGGCCATTTATAAAGACACAAAACTATAAAAACAGTTTATTTATATTACTAAATTAAAAACCTTACAGATTATAGACACAAATGTTAAAAAAAAAAAAAAAAAAAAAAAAAAAAAAAAAACAAACAAACAAACAAACAAACAAACAAACAAACTTAACACATTTGAACCTGAAGGTTATGCTACATGGTTAACTCCAGTGTCCTGGGAAACATAGCTACTATTCAAAACGTTAAAAAATAACTAAAATACACATCAGTTCAAAACTGATAACATCTTGTTGTTAACATGATATTTCTTGTTGAATTAACTTTCCTCTTTAAGTTTATGTGTATTTCATCATTATTCAATTACAAGATAGGATTGAGATTGGAATTCACAAAAACATGCGTTTTCAATTTTTTATTTTGTGGTAAGAAACAATGTTGTCAAAATGGGGAAAAATACACTGTACTTCATCCAATAACAATACTGGTGCACTATTATTCTGATATTTTGAAGTTCAGAAATAGTTTCATTTGCATATCTATATTTTTCTGGCTTGCTTTTTAGAAGTACACTGTGAGTAGAGTTCAGTTGAATCATTATTTACAAGAAATTTTATTTCACTGGTTTCTGATTGTTCATCAATTTCACACCAATCCAAAGGAAATGAAATTTCTTGAATTTGAGAAGACTTGCCAATAGCATTATTCACACCATTATCTCTCTTCACTATCATTTTCATTGGTGAAGCTAGTCAACAGTCCAGGAAGAAAATTGTCCTCATTATAAGACTTCAGTTCCAATTCATTATTCAAAATCTTTTGAAGTTCTAATGTTGAGAATCACAGTGAATTTGACTTGTGTATATGGCTTCTAAACATTTTCTGCTAACAGCGCAAACACTACTTATAAAGCCATTGTGAATGTAATTGACAATCACCACAGATACAAATATGTATTCTAGGGAAAAATTGCAAATACGTCCAGCGACTTTCTTGGTAACATTAAGAAGCATATCCTAGGTGCTCTCAGCATCTCAGACTTTTATAGCCCTACAAAGATGAGAAATGCAGAAGAACGCATGACATACATCCTTTAGACATTGCAGTTATATGAAGATGACATATCTTCGTATCTTAGGATCCAAAGTGTTAATTTAATATATTTATTTTTAAAAGTTTACAAACTGTTGTCAATTTTGTCTGTTTATTATTGGCCTTTTTATATGTACATAAAGGGAATGCAATTTCAAAATTGTAGTTAATATTTGCATTGTTCTTCAGTAGTACAAACACAGTTTGATAATCAGACCTCGCATAATTGTCTTCATGAGAATTTAGCACTTTTGAATATTACTTTAATCTATTCCTAACATTATTAAAAGGGAAGAATATTTTTATTAAGAACTTGTAAGTCAGAGAAAACAAGTCTATATGTAATGTTCTCACCTGAAGTTTCTTGGGGAGATCCTCTACTGAAATTTAGGCTGTTTGAAACAAGGTCTGTCACATGCCTGCAAAATCAGAAGATAAAGTCAGGACACTTTATAATATAATATAATATACAAAGGAGCATTCAACATTTATTTTCCAAACAGACATATTTCTATACAAAGAATCCACACTTTTACCCCACGAAAAAATTCCAAAACTAAGAATGGATGACATTTCAACAGCGATGCTATCGCCGCCACACTAATATAAATGTGAGGTGGTGACAAAGCAAGGGGTACATTGGTGAAAATTTACTTAGGTGCGTAAATGGAGGAAAGTTGAATTAAAGAATATGTAATGGTGGCAAAAGAATATTACTGCAGCACTAGGAACACGTTACTACTAGCACCCTACGTGCTTCAAAGACTTTTGTTCTCAAACTAACATTCAGTACATCAGCTGGTGTGTGTTTTGGTTAACTTTCTTTATTTGCTTAAAGCAGTTAGTTCAATACCTGGGCAAAAATATTTCAGTGCAATTGAAGTGATTTTATTAGTAAATTTCTGCAACTTCTGTTCCTTACATCAATTACAAAACCATTATGTCATGACAGTCAGTCATTAGATTTAAAAAGTCACAACCTTACTCTTTCTTCTTCAAAACAATGTTTAATCCCTTAATGCCTTGCAGCTTGTAAAATTATATGTATTAATGCAAACCCTATGCCTGTGAAAGGAAGATATCTTCAAACTACCACTGAATATGGAGGCTCCAAGAATGAAGGCACTCAAGTACAAGATTAAGATAATGATGACGATTTCCACATTTGGGAGGGACAACAGGTTTTTGGGACAGCAACTCATATTTAGTAAGCACTTTGATCATATAATAAATTTCTTGTTTCGGTACTCAAAATTGTTATTACTATTGCTCTGCCCACCAATGCATCTTCAGAAGCTTACGCGTAAAACAGCATATTTTTAACAATGCACAATGATAACGGGCATTTTATTATTGTAAATTATTTATTTTAAATGTACATTAATGAATGATTAAGGGATATAAAGCAGGACCACAAATTAGGTAATTTGCACTTATTGTGCTTTCACATAATTTTACAAAACCATTCACTCAATCATATTTATCAACTGATATATCCAAACTATGAAAAGGTCACTTGTACCCCTTGGCTTCTCAACATCTTGCATGTCACACTTATATTTAAATGTTTAGAAAACACTTTGGCCACCTAAGTAAAGCAAAACTAAACAATTCTGATATTAATTTGAGCAAATTAGTAATCTGTTTTAAAAGCGAAATGACAATCTGTGACTCAATATACATCGAATTCAGCATACAAGTTTAGATATCGATTTATTTAGTCAAAAAAAGTCAAAACTGTATGTGATGTTTGGTGGAGAAGATCATCTGCTACAGTTCACAATGGTTAGAGTATATTACACAAATTAATGTTGCCAGGCATCTATAAAAATAATAATAAATTGCGGAATAACTTTGCACCAAGTGTTGGCCCTGAGGACCCCTCTTAGTGTCCTAAAGCTCTGCAGTGCAGCCAGTGCAGCTGACCTGAGAGTGGAGCCGCTCTTAGAAGCAGAGAGTGGACGAGCACGAAGACCGTGGGCTAGGGCTTCTTCCATGCAGGAGCACAGCTCTACTACTCGCCCATCAGCCTCGGTTGCCAGCTCGGCACGACCCCCAAAGCGCACCTGGCACTCCTTGACGGCCTCCAGAAGGCCGGCCAGGAGGCGCTGACGCTCTCGGACGCGCTCCTGCCCCGCTTCTGGCACAGCCGCAAACTGCGACATCTCCTGCTCTGCGCAAAGCATGCATCCGCGTAAAGTTCATATGTCTAAGAGCCAGGGTTTTGGAAAACCAAAAGCGCGTGTGACATATAAACACCAGTGGCTCTGTCACTCACCGAGTAAGACACTTTATGTTACGGGTGGTGGCGAAGTCGACAGCGCACTGCTCATTTGTGGTCTGACCCTGGACGTCAGCATCGTCACATGTTGCGAGTATCAAGAACTGATAAATAACGAAGGGTGTCCTTCCCGTATCCAATGACTTTTCCTCCAGTCGAACCTTCTGTTTTGCCTGTTTTGCATCAATATTCCATTGATTGTAAGTTGTGTGCTGCTGTTGTGTGATGTGCCAAATATACCACTAGAGACGCTACTGTCGAATTTCGCTGGCTCAAATGTTTTTCACGCAATTTGTCCACATAGTTTCACAGCCGACTATTATAATACGTCGTAGTAAATAATAGTAGGCTATGACTATGTACTATTGACATTGTGCGCTTTCCCGTATTATTATTATTATTATTATTATTATTATTATTATTATTATTATTATTATTATTATTATTATTATTATAAATTTGTTCACTTGACAACCAGAATATTACATTTAAAATTACATCCATAAGAAATAATGTATTTTATTGAACAATTTCCATAAACGCAGTTTCTAAATTATTACATGTAGGTAAATAATTCATAATAATCTTGAGCCGATTTTTAAAATATTAAAATATCAGGGGCGAATCGAGAGACAAATTTTGGGACGGGAAATTAAAAATATTTTGGTCGAATGTGTCATTACCGATTTTGTAAAATATCGAAGGCTACACTCAGCTCATGCTGCTATTTTATTCGTTTTCATGTTTGTCTGAAAATACTTTTGCTTGAAAGTTTCGTGACAAGTTAAAATATGCATACAGAAAAAATGCAGGAGGTGGGGATTTCCCTCCCCGTGGATCCTGCCTGAAAATACTTATAGGTCTCATTTTATTTCATGTAACCTGCTTATAAAACAATTACATTTTTGAAGCTGTTACTGTATTTTTTATCAAAAATAGAAATAAAATAATGCTGAAGGTTACCTACTATGGGGGAACCTATGCAGCGGCATTCGTACTTCATTTGATGAATTCTGTCGCCAACCTAACAATTGTAAGTGTTCATGGAGACATCCAGAATGACGTCACAATGTTTGGCGGGAAAGTGTTGGGTGGCAAGCTCTGCAATGAGCGTAAGCGATTCCTAGAGAATTATTAAATATAATTTTTGGCTAGATTATTCGGTTGCCGAAATGCGTGTGTCTTATCACATTTGTTATTTACAATCATATTATCTTTCTTTCGGTTTATTTAGGTTCTGGCTGTGAATTCTGTCGACAAAGTGGATTTAAAAAAGCATTCTTTAATCAACACTTATCAAGTCGATACCTTTTTCTTTTTGAAAACGATTCGAAGTAATTTTTATTATGACTTTTAGTGCTGCTTTATAATGCTGGACTTAGCTTTTATACCAATGAAGTCTTGAAGGAAATGGCTGAACTTTTGCGAAATTAAAGTCTTAAAGATCCACAACATTTTAGTGGCTCATACATATTATGACGCTGTTTGTACAACACGTTCAGACAATGCAAGTAAATGACTATTTATTGAGAGCTATGTCCTTTAGTAGGTTGTTTATATTATTATAAAAATGTGGAAATACATACGTTTTCACATTAAACATCTGACAATGAGGATAGGAAAATCTTAAGACGTGTAAATTGCGAATTACGAAGATGGGCGGAATCGGTAACCTACTATTGACTTGAAATAACCATCTAACTTCTTGCTTCAAAGCAGAAATCTACTTTTGTCCTCTTTTTTTCAAGGGTGCTATAATTTTACACTCCTGATTTTTGGAAACAGTAAGGCATCTAAAAAGGCTTATGCTGTCTCTCCTGGTCCCTTTCGCCCCAGTCTTATCGAATACAACTTGATTATCGTGAAAATACAACTTTATTTCAGAGAAAAAATAACATCTCACTTCGAGAAAGTGTACCTAAACAAAACAGAAACGTTTTAAAACCAATTTAGGAAGAAGAAAACCAACGAAGAATGATCACGACGTTTTAAAAGAAAATCGACACTATGTCGTGTTTTATCCATAATTCACGGCTTATAGCAGCTTGACACCAAGAGGGGACGGTGCTGTCCTCCGAACGACTAAAACTCACGTGTTCTGGATATCTCTATCATGGCCTACACTACTGATTAAGCTATATCTCTCTGTAGTAGGATTTCTGAGTAGGCTATGTCTACAGTAGAGAATGCCATGGTGCTATTCAATGTGAACAGTGAAAACAATTGAAAGTGTACTTATATCCAGCTCATACCATTATACAACACCTATTCATCCATAGTATATTGGTTCGGTAATGATTTGGAAGAGCTTAATGAATACTGAGGGAGACGGAGGGAGTTGTTTTAGTGGTCACCAACAATGACGTGGGCTCAACATAAGTCAATTTCATTAATTCGTTGGACAGACTCGAGGTTACTTTATGTTAATCCCGTAGGTGGAAGGAATGAGCCTTATGAAAGTGGCTACGCATAGCGACGCGTCACTGCGCCGCCAACGTTATTTTGTTGAGCCTCTACTCACATTCACCGATCACCTCCTCCCCCAATATAAAGACAAGTTTTGTTAAAAAAAAACAACTAAATTTCTCATCGCTGAGTGACATTCTCGCATCAACCATCAACGTTCCATAATATTAAAGTGATCAATGTTTTTACAATGAAAGGAAACGAAAAATGTGTGAAAAAAGGACAACATAAATAAATGAAACGATATTAATTTAAACAAAACTACACTAATTATGCTTACATCTCTTTTAATTATTTAATTAAACGAGTATATTTCTATTGAATTAATATTTTTATCAACATATAATTTTTAACAATATATTGGAAATTTTGGAGCAAGAAATCAAAGATATTGGATAGTATATTAAAACAATGTCCTTCATATTTGATTTTACGGTAAGTGCTGGAGCTACAGTATCAACATTCAATCGTGGTTTCTCTCTTGATTAACTAGATTACCACACATTAGTTTTAAAATATAGAAACGGAGTAGGAGGATACTTATCGAGGAAGGACAGAACTTATAAAAGAAGGTCCTGAGGTAAAAGACTGTCTTCCCTAAAGGAGGGCGATTGGTCACCATAATATCCTATGATTCGTGACACATCACTATGTTTTGTCAATTTTTTGAGTAGTTTAATCATACATAACATTTTATAAGGTTTTTAATATTATTTTTGAAAAGTTTAGTCTGAATTTTTGTAAGAACAATTGGGTGCCCTTCGGACCCATGCGTTAAGATGTGCCTGAAGCAAGGTGTATATATAATATTACGTATACCTTGAGTTACGCCGTCATTCCGCTCGCGATAATTCGTTGTTCGTGCTTATAAAAATACACTGTGTAGTTCTGTTAAGTTGGCGAAATCAACCCACAAGTTAAATGGGGCCTATTCCTAGTATGTAAACTACATCCAAATATGTATTTGCCATCTATGTGAGAAGTACACGTAAACTTCCGCGGCTCGAATCCATAAATTCTCGGCTATCCGGGAGACGCCGCGTCGTTGGCTGGGGTGCCGACGTTTCGCCTGACATGTTGCAGGCTTCCTCGCTGCCCTGAGACCCTATTGACTCAATCCTCTGCGCATATATATATATATATATATATATATATATATATATATATATATATATATATATATATATATATATATATATATATATATATATATATATATATATATATATATATTCGCAAGTGCGGACTATTTCCCCTAGTTTCTTTTTACTCCCACGCAATTGTAGGTGTCGCAAGACCATCCTTCTGCTGGTGTTTCCCGGCAATGATAGGATGTGCCGAACTCCTCCCACTGACCCCCTCCCCCCACGGCGCTCCACGCTAGGCTAGATGGCTTGGTCGAATTCAGCCGCTGTCTGGAAGAGAAGTTTACTGGCCGGCTGCTATCTTCGCAGTTTTCTATGGCTTTTTCCATCAACACCAGGTGAATGCCGGAGCAGTACCAACAACACGGGTCATCGACCGCGCGCGATCTTTCCTTCCTCGTCCTTGTCCTATCGTCAGCCCTTGTACACACTTACACTTACATGCACTACACATGTCGGGAGCTTAGAGTTTGTCCCAGATGGGAGGGGGGTGCCCCGCTAGTGCGAGAAACCTGACTGGAGAAAACCCTGTAAGCCTCGAAGGTCGACGCCAGATCTCGCTTTCCAGCGAGAGGAGATTACCACCCGCGATAAAAACACGCACTACACGTACGGGACTAATGAGCCGTTGACGCGCTGACTGTTGATGTGACCGAAACTAATCAATCGATCAGTCGGGCATTCTCTGGAAGTGATCAGGGAAACCATGAAAAGATGGAAATCACTTACCAATGCACTCGGCCTACGCTTTGAACGTGATACATTGTCCTGTGAATTTTCTACGAATCGGTAAACACGTCAGCAGGGGGCGCCCAGAAAACACGAGACATGTGGATGTATAAATGGAGGCCCCTAATTTCAAGCAGAAAAATCCTTCCTCTAAACGTAATTTATCCCTCTGCGCAACATAAAAAACTTACAGCGGTTAATTTGAAGTAAATATTTTACATGTTTTGAAAATACTCCGGGCCAATTAATTCGGGTCATGAAGAAAAGTTGTCCCAGTTCCCCCCCCCCCCCCCTCCTCATCACTGCTCCTTCACATCATTCATTCGGTTCCAGCAGGCGCCACAAACCATTACTATCTAGGATTCGAGAAAGTACGCACAAGCAAAGTGTTACCGTTACATTTCTTGAACTAATTCCTTTCAATTAATTTCCGATGGTTAAACCCGGGCTGAACTTGTAGCAAACTAAGATAACTCTGAAGTAAACATACTTTGCAATTGAAGATGTACACTTCTATTAATTCAAAAGTAAAATGCATAACGATGTTGTAAATAATATGACAATATTATAAAGCATCCATTACAAAAAATTAATCGCAAATATTGGGAATATATTGGAATGATCCTTCCTATATAAAAGAAGGAAGAGCCACCCTCTCCGCCTTCCCGGGAAATAAAGCACTTGTTAAAATATATTAAATGAAAAGGAATTTCAAGGAAGGGGTAAAACCAAGTTACCATTTCTCAGTATTTAAAAAAAATTAAATTTTATTTTTTTATAGTACGTGGCGTGACGTGATTCATATTGAATTGAGCGAAAATTTACTCAGGTGATATTCATCTAAAACATACATGCGGCATTGAAAATTATTTATTAATATAATTCTATAATTGTAAAATTTGTTTCAAATCTACTATGTTAAAATTAATATAATTATAAAATGTGATTCAAGATGAGTGTCTCGAGGCGGCGGTCGTGGATGCCACACTTGTCTTCGAGTTTAATTTGGCGATAGAAACGCCCCAAGTAGTATTTCCCACATAGCACAAGCATAGACTACGACGGTACATATTATTACTCTATGGCACAAGTATTTAATATCGAATTTTATCGAAGATAGTTTCAACCACAGAGCATCAAAAGGATCAACGACGTTTTCTCTTTGGTACGCTTTCCATCTACATCTGGTTGCGTTCCGTTTATACCTGGTTGTCGGTTTTTTCTTTTGATTGCAAGTTTTATGTGAATAATGTCGTCCACAGATTTTTACATACGTTACTACGTAGGCCATAAGGGGAAATTCGGCCACGAATTTTTAGAATTTGAATTTCGACCAGATGGTAAACTGCGTTACGCGAATAACTCCAATTACAAGAATGATACCATGATCCGTAAAGAGGCGTATGTTCATCACTGTGTTATGGAAGAACTGAAGCGGATAATTCACGATTCTGAAATTATGCAAGAAGATGATTCCTTGTGGCCGCAGCCTGATCGTGTCGGCAGACAGGAACTGGAGATAGTTATCGGGGACGAGCATATTTCATTCACTACATCAAAAACCGGCTCTCTTGTTGATGTGAACCAGTCAAGAGATCCGGAAGGATTGCGGTGTTTTTACTACTTAGTACAGGACTTGAAGTGCCTAGTGTTTTCTCTCATTGGTCTTCATTTTAAAATTAAGCCAATCTAAACATTTTTGTGGTCAGTTTGTCTTCACAAGTTATTAATGTGAATGTGTTTATTGTGTATTGCCTTTTGCAACTGTAATTAAAACAAGTTTTCATGTAATGTAAGGTATTTTCTCAAAATATACCTTTGTCGTTTGGTTTATTATTTTTGTATTTATTACCAATTTTTCTTTTGTTGTTACCTTCAGGTTAACTAGCTTAGTGTTAACTATATAGTTGGCCTTTTATTTATTTACGTTAAAAACTGTGTGTGACATGCTTTGGGGAGAAGTTAATTGCAAGTTACATTTATGTTAAGTTTGTGTAGGATACTGAAAGAGAAATTTATTTAATCATGCTATTCCTAGCCTTTATAACCCCTGTAAAAGTGAATTGACTTGCTTTTCTTGTGCATATTGTGTAAATTATGAGGGTTCTTTGCTTTGGTGATCAACATTTCACAACCTTACATGCAGTCACCACAAAATAGCGACCACATTTTTATGCCAGGCAGTACATGTGAGTGAATTGCTGCCATTTCCACCCTTCCTGCAATATTCTCCGATGAAGTAAAGTTAATATTATTTTGTTTTTACGTCTGCATTGAAAGAAAATTTTTTTAGACGAAATCATTTTAATAATTTTGCTCCTAAATATTTTTTTTAACTAAAATTGTGGCAAAATGCAATCTCAGATTGCAATCTATTCCTTCAAGCAATTTAAAGTGTATAAATCAAATACTAATGTATCTGTATTGTTTTCTTCAATATTAATTTATTCTTAAATTTTAAAATGACCTTTGGTGATGAGAATTCAAAGAATAACTAGAAATCTATTTTATGTAAGTTTAGTGATTAAATTGTTTACTGAGCTGAGGCTATGGTCCACCTAAATTCATATTTCGTGATGTTTCATCTGCAACTGTGACAGTGGGGTAATGGTTGCAGATCCTATCTGGTGTGCTTCTGGCTGACAGTGATACAACATTCACAGAGATCAGAGGTGAAACATCTGGAAGTAGGACTTTGGTGGATCTTTGCTTATCAGCCCAGTAAAAAAATTAATTACTAATACTGGCTGTGAAAGCTTTTGTTCTATGTGGCAAAAAAAAAAATTTAGATATTCAATTTAGGCTAAACAAATTTTATAAATGGCAAAAATAAATAATTGTTCACACAATTTATATCAGCTTTCTGTAAGGCATTAGTTTTCATAAGAGAACCATTAGATAAGGAAACCAACCTTTCGGCATTTGAAAAGGCAGTTGAAAGGAACTGCGTAATATTGGCCTTAGACTGCAGAAAATTTGTGAAAAAATGCATGAAATCTTGGAAACTTCTGACTTTTCTTGAAATCGGTCGATGTAGTGAAATACAATGAATTTTGAATTACCCTGCTGTTTAATTTTGTGGACTTTGTTCAGCTTTTATTCTACTTAGCCGATCTAGTTTATTTGGATGAAAGTAATGTTTTGAGGGACTCAGCTCATGATGAGTTTATAGATTCAAAATCAGTGTGTGTGGCAAAGGAGATTGGAGAAGAGAAAGTAAGAAAATAGAAAAGAAAGAAAAAAAAGAATGCTGAAACGCAAGAAAGATTAGTATTGTTTTTTACCAATGTCATTTTTATTTCATGGACTGCCTTTAATGACCCTTTTCATAATGTAGATCAGACAGTAGCAGATCTACTGTATGAAAATCAAGAATTACATGCTTTCATTTAGTAGAATAATGGCCGTTGCATTGTAAGCTACTTCATGAAGTTTTCTTAATGATAAAACCAGTTTTCTTCTGTATGCGTCTCCAACTGCATTATACCAATTCATTGCTAAACACCTATTTGTTTACTGCAGTAAAGCATTTAATTGTTTATTCTCACAACTTTCATTTCTCTTGCATTCTTTCCCAATACAAATCATATGAAAATGGGCCTGAACCTGTATCTATGATATATAATGATACCTTGAAGCGTTAAAAGTGGGTTTGAATTGTAACAACTAAATTATGTGGCAGTATTTTTTAGATTTTGTTTGGTCAAGAAAATTGATGCAAATGAACTGCATTATGAAGATTATTAACCTTCAAAATTATTAAGAATAGTTTTTGTAAATCCAAATCAAAGAAAAAATTTAAAATTAATTGTTCAAGCTTCCACATTTTAATGGAAAAACTTGTTTGTAATTGGGGGGGGGAATTCTAATAATATATAAATATAAATAAAATTCTAATAATATCTCGTTCACATTCATGGGTCATGTACCAACTACTGTTAGTTGAGAAGTCAGTGAATCTCCTGTAATTAAATACATTTCACATATTTATGGTGGAGTGTGAATGTATGTAAAATAAATACAATACTTTTCAGGAGAAAGTTAAAAAGGCTTCTGGAGTTCATACCTAAGAAATTTGTATGTATACACCAATTGTCATCTATTTCCTAAATAACATTGATCCAGCTCTTTGACAATTTACCAATGAGAAACATATTTCACAATATATGTTGAGAATTCTATAGCAACTTTTAACTAAGGAGAGCTGAATTTGTAAGCATGTATACCACCTGCATCATTCTGCTAGTAAAAACTTGAAATATTTACTCAAAGACAAACAAAATATCTTATGTTCATTTCATGATTAAAAGTAGCAAACCAAAGCAACATCAAGTGATAAAAAAAAAAAAAATTGTAATTTAATTTCCTATCTCATAACACACTTTGCTGAAAATAAAATTTCGTGTAAATGATTGAATTAAATTGACAATTAAAAATAAAACTACTCCCATGCAAATTTGCAAGTAAATATTTTCATGCAAGTTTATCCAGAACCTGTCACAAATACATATTACATAAATTCACTAAAATGAAATAAAGTTGGTAGAATATACCAATTTTGTTTAGAATATTATTTAATTAGAGCTAGGAATTTTAGGTGCTGCACTAATTTTTCCCCCTTTCTACAATGTCCAGATGAGTTTGACTTGCGTAAATAACATGAAATAAACACTCCTATTTCAGTTGCACCTTTTCTCATTGTCTTCACATTTTTGCACCTTTTGTTTCAACATTTTTATTGTATTTTTCACATTTTTTTCCTATGATAATTAAGCAATGAACACTTTTGAAATGTCAGCACTTCCTGTTCAAACTCCCCCATTTCTCAATAGATGGGATACTTGGATAAAGGCTGCAGTACTTATTTGTAACTATTTTAAGGTTATCTGTGATTTCTGGGAAACTATACCGAATGATTCTTCAGCTTAAAAAAAGCCAAAGATCTAAAAGGTAAACTCAAGTTGCAAGATTAACTTTTTATTGAGTATGGTTTCTGTTTCTTCAATAGAAACCCTAACACTAACATTGGAGGAGTTCTGAGAAAGATTCACAATGGACTATTCTGATGGGTGTGAAAGAAGCACCAGGGGGTAGTGGAAAACAAAGATTGAATTGAGCTTTGCCAAAACCATAATGTTGAGAATTCTGCAACAATGATTTAAATTACCAACTGCTAACGAAATATGCAAGTCTTGTATTAGTTGATATTAAACATTCCTTTTCCCTACACATTATTTACTTGGTGGCTAAAGGTGCAGAATCACTGAAAATAAACATTGAAATGTAATTTGTTTGAACAGTTTTGTAGGTGATTTAAGTAAAATATACTGGAACTTGCTTAAGACAGATTTTTCAATACATGGTTGAATTTTGTTTCCATATATGTGATGCAATTGGTTTGTATGAATATTTATAATTGAAATTTGCACCTTTGCAGCTAATTTAAAGCAATTTTGCACTTACAATTCCTAGCTCTAGTAATCGTACATTCTACAATATATAATAATTTTAAGTATTATTGTCCTTGCCCAACATTTATAAACATATAAAAGCAAAACTCCTTTCAAAATCACTATCATTCTAGGTCCCTCCAAGTCAAGGTTTTGAAAGAAATTATCCTAAATGGCTACCACATTCTGATGTCAAAGGTTTCACTACAAAAGCTTTAGGAAAAGCTGAACATTTTTAAATGTTACCTGAAAATAATTTTATGAATGAATAAAATTCTTTTGATATAATCAGTTATTTGAAATTGAATTGTTGGAGCATTGTGGTAAAAAATAATTTATTTATGAATATTAATTTAATAATTGAATTATTCAATAAATGTTTATTACACACCTATGATACATGGGGGATGAAACTAAATAACTTTTCAAAAGTACACTGATTTAATAAAACTAAATTAAATCTTTAGAAAACAGAATAGGATTAGACAATTATTAGGAAACACCATACTCTCTCCGTCCGTTCCCTACCATTTCTCCACTGCATCTAAAATTTAAAAATTACTTTCAGATCAATAATTTTCTAAAATTCTATGAAAACACGAGGTCCGTTGTCAGTTCGTAAGCTGTGGTTATAAGAATGTTCAAGCTCCCGATTGGATGACTGCGTCACACATGACGAACTGTCAACAGACCTCGTATTTTAATCGAAGGATAACATGTCATGCACCTTCAATATTTAAGCCAGAGATTTTATTCTCATTGCAATTTACTCCTCAGTTGTAGATCTTTAAAAGACGTCTTCTTTTTTCTTCTTGTTTTCTTCTTCTTCTTCTTCTTCATTATTTTTATTTTTTTTATTTTATTTTTATTTTTTTATTTTCAAGAAGAAGACGACGACGACAACCGGTAGTCGTCGAGTAATAACAAGGGGGCGGATTTTAATTATGTATCCATTCTTTTTCACTTAAGAACAATGCATTTGGATAGTTGTTGAGTGATGAAAGGATTTTTTTGCATTTTTCGTCGATTTCTAGTAAGAAATCATTTTCTACTCTTTTCCGTTTCCCCCCCCCCCCCTCAGATTTCAACGATTGTATCCGATAGTACTTGATTCAAATAACGGGCAGTTTGTGCACACCTCAGCGGGCAGCAATCGACTGCATTTTTGAGTCTCAACGCATCCGTGCTAACTATATTTTCGTGGTGCTATTCGTGCTATTACTCAGATTTTTCGTGTAAGTCAACTGATTTGATTAAAGTTTAATGAGTGAATCTGCGAACCTCGCAGTTTCAATTGCCCGAAATCATCGTCAGTTGTAATTCTTTGGATACGTAGTGAAGGCTTCATAAGTAATAGGCAAAGTATCAGTGAAAGTTTGTAAAATGTGCAGTGAATTCATTGGTTAGGTTAAAGTAAATTACTACAGCAAAGAAGAAATGTCATTAGAAATTAAATTATAAAAAAGTGTTGTATCACTTCTAGTTGGTGGGTCAAACGATATAAATCAGCATTCGCAGGAAGATTTTTTTGAATAGTTGACTGCATTGTATTTCTTCACTTGCTAACCAATTTACTAAAAGTTTGGACTGACTTTAACCACACCCAGAAAGTATACCCATGAGCTGTGTAGCACACTCATGAACTGTGTAACACCTCTCTAGTATTAATTTACCATTACAACAATCTGAATATTGAGGAGGGATTCTGCAATTTACTTCCATACGGAAGGTTCCTGTGAAGCCTAACAATGCAATTATCGGTTCGGCCGATTTTGGAAAATAACAGTCAAAACCAAAAGTTTGCAAGCTTAAGTTCACTCGAACGAAAGGAAGAATCCCCGATTACATCAGTAACATATATCCAACAATTTAAGTTGTTCACCTGAACTGTTTTGGATAAAAAATACGTCATTTTTCATTGCTTTTAGAACATTTTATAGGTCATTTTAGTTATATTTAGGTCATCAAAATTCGCCCCTAGTAATAACACAAAAATGAAAAGCCCCGGTTACCGGAGTCCGGTTTGACGCGCATTCCCACTCGTTCTTTCCCGCGCGGTATCATCCTACCAACCCAATAATAATCTGTCACCAGAATATGGGTACCAACAGCAGCAGCAGCAGAGGCCGAGGAGGTGATTGACAGGTCGATAAGGTGAGGTTATTTTTTTATCATGGACAGTCTTAATAAGCAGCAATTTGGCTTTATTGATTTCGATGTTCCATGTCTTGACGACAATTGCCTGATATGCCATTGACGTGAGATATTCAGTACAAAGATGCGAAGTGGCAACGAAGTGCCATCAGCAGTGCAGATTACCATCATTAGCAGTGATCTGGCGTGCGTTTCAAAACAGATGATAAATTGCCACATGCAAACAGGCCGCAGAAAACGGTACTTGTGTTTTGAATTTTTCAGCTAATATTAAAGAAGACTTACGACTATTTGATTTCAACGACTGGATTTGATGGCAAATCCTCATACTGATATGGATGGAAAACAACCACTTGAAGGCGAAGGCAATGCCGGTCAAAAATCGGTTTCCTATTCTAGACCTCCGGGCTCACGCGTGGTCGTTGATGCTACTCACCCTCGTTTTTTGTCCGAGGATGAAAAATCGCCAGAATCTTCATCCACTGCTACCGAAGAAAATTTCTGTCAGCAGTGCAAGATGGTGTTTGGAATTTCCACGGAAGCAATTCGTAATCATTTTCGAAAAATTGTTCATGACTCTTTTCTATCGTGTACGTACTGCGGCGGAAATGTCTACGAATACTATTTCGAAAATGAAAAAAAATATGCACATGATTGTAATTTCAAATCAAAGAAATAATAAGGTACTATACATTTGTGCCTGAATATTCAGTTTTTCTTGTGTAGTTTTTTGAATCTCATATTTTCTGATGTGCTGAGAAAAATTAATTTCAATGCCACAACATATTTTGCTTGCAAAAGTGATAATTTACTCTAGAAAGTTCTGTTTATTTTGATTGTGATGTGTATTAAAATACTCAATTATTGACCATCCAATGAATATAATTCAGTGATAACTTGGGTTTTGTGTTTTTTCTGGTTCCTCATACATTCATGGAAATGAAATAACATGATGATGTGCAAGTAACATATTGTTGTATTCTTGTATTTCCTTGTATGCATGAACATGCAAGATTAATTTTTTTAAATTTAATTGATAAACATATTTCCCGGCCTGGAAGTGATTTAACATTTCATGATATGCTTTACCAGGTCTTCCTTTTCACAGTAATGAAGAAATGTAACTTGTTATGTGGGTGTTTGAGATTCTTGATGTTAGTTCATTAGTTTTGTGCATTTATATATATGGATACAAATTATTTATTGTTTGTTAAATTTTGTCATAATATTGACTGTAAATATTTATAAAATAAAGATATTTTTATAATTCTCTATTTCTCTTGGTCTCTACTTTCCATGTAAATATTTTACATTGTAGAATTTTATAACAACAAAATTAAGAGAGCATTCAGTATTTTCCAGGCAGGCCATATTTGTAATTATCCATGCAAAGAGTGGCTGATTTGTGTAAAAGGTTTTTCTTCTCTCACTTTGACACAGCTATTGATAACTGAAAACCTGATATTCATTTTATCCTTTCAAAAGAAGTGATAACCATGATCATAAATATACATAAGATGCATATTTTAAAATCTACATTAATAAATTCTTTTAATTAAAATGCAATCTGTGGTTTTGGGCAAGAACAAAAGAATTTATAGTTTTATTTATATCTATAGTGTACAATAAACATGAAATACTCTTTCTTTTTGAGAATTAATTTGAGTGTTATGACTAAAGCCTGGATGTTAAAGACCTAAAAAAAATTGAAACATGCAAGTATTTGTGACCTTAAATATGATCTTATGCATTTATGAAAATATGACTAAAAATTTTGGTTTTGATATGAGCGAGATCTCTGATCAATGTGGTATTTGAAAACCGCGATACGGTGATTTTGTTTGAGGCAGCTTCGCCTTCATTGATTGCATGAACCTATTTGATTGCTTTTTAATTGGTAGTAGTAGTAGTTTGCGGCGTTAAGCCACCTGCCTCACCTAAACTTGTAATAATGGGTTGGGGAAGCAATGAAGTCAAAGGAACAATGTCCTTGAATGTTGGCACTCATAAAACAGCTTTGATGAATATTTTCTCAATGCAGAAATAAACTTTTTTACATCAGAATAATTTCTATGAATTTCTTCCGCAACTCTATTAAAATGCACGTGCAATGCTGTTTCATTTTAGGGTAGAGTAGCTTCAAACCTTGCAAGCTTTCACCATGTGATTGCAGCAGTGACTACAATTAGAAAATTTTCTCACTTCACTTCTTCTTCGAGCCAAAACAGATTCATTGCTAATGCAAGGTAACAGCAATTGTTAAGTGGTTAGTTCTGTTCAATGTTTCACAGGAAATGAAATATTGATCTCCTGCTCGGTCTTCCCTTAAAACACCAACAATGTTTGAATTAGGAGATGTGAAAAATCCCTTGAGATGTCTGAAAGCAAGCATGCAAAAATGGAATCAAAATGATAAAAATATTATGAAAATCTATGGAAAAATATAACCAAATTATGAAATATGAATGATAATTGACATGAAAATTGCATGATTTTAGTCATGTAGATAAAATCATTCTTATATTTTTTGTGGAAATAACACAAAGAAAAACTAGTGTTGTGAAAATGTGTACTTAATAATGGTTTGCTCTGTATACCATAATTTCCCTCCGAATTAACTCATTAATTTTTTTAAACTCGTTACTAATCGCACAACATTCTAAATATTTTCAAGCAAATATCAACAAGAGTTTGACAATTGTAACTGCTTTTATGTAGCTAAATTATGGCACAACAATGAGACGTCTTTCACAGAAATTCATCCGTGTCACAACGCGGAATACCATTTTTGCATTCCAATCATATTCCCTGACGGCTAGCAATTTTTCTTTCATATATTTAAAATAGGGTTAAAAGAAATCTAAAAGTTTTATTTGTAAACGTAAAACAAAAGCTCGAAAATAAGAAATGAACAAAGAAATATGAAATAATGTACTTACGACTGGAATTACTTATTACATTCACAATGTGCAAGATATTTGGAGCAGGCAACTAAGTTTGATGCCAAATTACTCAAAAAACTATTCATACTTTCGAAAAATTCAACATGACCTTATTTAAACTTCTGTTTTTTATGAATATATTACATTAAAAAATGAATCTTCACAATTATAGTTGTTGAAAAATGGTGACATTTTTTAATTTTTGAAAAATCTAGGCATTTTAACGAACAAGAGACCTGCACCTTTAAACGTCCTTTAGGCTAATGTCCAAATTTAATCAAAAAATTTGTGCCGTTTTTGAAGGAAAAAAAAAAAGTTTAAAAGATAATAAAAATTGCCTATGACCCAATTTCGCACAAAATACTCAGTTCTTCGAAAAATTGAATGTGACATGGAAATCAAGTATGGAACAACTACTATCAGTAATAGTAATATATATATTTGTCACATAAATACGGCATATGCCATGTATGACTAAGTCAGGATATGTATATAATCTTACAATGCACAATACAGGTATTTCTAAAAATTAAATGCAAGGCAAATTCAAATCAATTCTTGTACTAAATACTGTTCAAATAAATGGAATGCTAATTAATTTTATAGATGGTAGTGTAAGAAGACTAAAATAAAGAAACAAAAATAATAATAAAAAAAAAAGTCTTCAAAGATTCATGCCTGGGTTGGGTCCTTATATCTAACAGCCATTTTAGCGGGTTTCAAAACATGCAACAGAAAATGCAAAAATTATTAGTACTGGTTTATATTGATGTAAATATGTGTTTATAATGTATTTATTCTTTTGTACTGTAGAATGTATGGTTTGACAGGAAAGCTTTCAGTTTATTTTTTATGTGTGTATCAAGTTTAAGCTTTTAAATTCGCTTGGGAGTTTGTTATATAGTGTAACGCCTTCTATAAGGCTACTTTTTTGAAAGAGTGTATTTTCACGGTGTGGGACATGCATATTTCTTTTTTGTTTAGTATGAACTTCTGTGTTTAGAGTAACATAATCCTTGTTTCCCATAAGTGTCTTCTGCGTGAAGATTAATATTTTAAATATGTACATACATGAGAGTGGTAGTATTTGTAATTTTTTGAACAGTGGTTTGCAGGACTAATGTTTGTGAGTGTTTGTCATTGTTCTCAATATTCTTTTTTTAGATAATGAAAGTGTTGGGTAATTACCTTCTGGGTAATTTCACCAGAATATTATTCCGTATTTTAAGTGTGACTGAACATTTGCCAAGTGGACCATTTGCAGTATATCTAAGTTACAATTTGACTTCAGGATGTATATGGCATAACATGACTTGGTAAGCTTGTTTAGATCTGTGATATGGGAGTTCCATTTTAGATCATCTTGAATAATCAATCCAAGGAAAGTTGTTTTTTGGACAATTTTTAAAGGCATGTTTTTTTATCATCAATTGTGCCAGAAGCTTTTCTTTAGAGAGTGGATTCCGAAAGTTTAGGGAGACAGTTTTACTGATGTTTATGATACGTTTATTTTCCTGGAACCATTTTACTAGTGCCTCTAGGACTGTTAGTGCTTCTTTTTGTAGAATTTGTTGGGTATTTGCTTTAATAATAATGTTAGTGTCTTCTGCAAATAGGACCATTTTACTCTTATGTAGGGTCAGGGGCATGTCATTGATGTATATTATAAATAGTATGGGGCGTAGGATTGATCCTTGTGTCACTCCATAATTTATCATTCTAGGTTGGGGAAAATGGGTAGAAATCTTTTTATCTCTAACATGCTTGATTGTGACTACTTGACAATGATTTGAAAGGTATCCCATTGATGTGCAATGCTTGTGCAATGTAATGTCTCTGATTCCTAATGTTTCAAGTTTGGATAACAGTTTGCGATAATGTCGAATACTTTTGATAAATCTAAAAACAAACCGATGGGGATTTCTTTCTGATCTAGAGCAACAAGTATGTCATTTAGAAAGGTGAATATAGCTGTGTCTGTAGATTTACCATTTCTGAATCCATGATGGGCCTCTGTCGATATGTTATTTGAATTGATAAAATTTTCTAAGTCTATCATTAAAAAGCTTTTCTAGAATTTTTGAGAATCTAGATAGTAAGGCTATTGGTTTGTAATTCACGAGATCGTGAGTGTGGCCTTTTTTGAATAGTTTGCTTTTTGGGGAATTTCTGAATAGAGAATAAGAAATTTCTGAGTTTGAGAAAAAGCTATGAATGCATTTAAAATTTAATAACCAGACATTATTTTCGATCTGTTTTTCATAAACACATTTCATTGTGAAAAAATGTTGATCTTCATAATTGTAGTTGTAGAGAGACGCTGAAGTAAGTTTGAATGATTTCAATTTTCAAAAAATCATGGTTTTTAACAAATATGAGTCATGCATCATTCTCTTGAACGTCCTTCACAGTATTCAACAACAAAATATAATGAAAAACAATGGACCTGCTTTTGAGTAAAAAAGGTTTAAATAAAATATAGTATTGCCTATATATTTCACGCAAAATCAAGCAAAAAGTACTCAAGTATTCTAAAAATTGTACATGATCGAATTTCAAAATCTATTTTCAAGAAACAGATTTCATTAGAATAAAGAATCTATATCTTTATAATTGTAGGTGCAGGAAGACGCTGAAAAAAAATTTAATTTTTGCAATTTTCGAAAAATCAGATTTTTCAACAAAAATTAGACTTGCATCATTCTCTTAAATGTCCTTCACTCTATTCAACAGCAAAATTTAATAAAAAACTATGGAACCGTTTTTTTGAAAATGTCCCAGCGGCTTCCCCAAAATTAAAATGTTAACGTACCCCCCAAAATTAAAATGTTTCAAATTTAAGAGACCTCGACAGCATCTAGATCGACTGATGAATATCAGTTTTGGAGAAAGTCAGATGGAGAAAAAACGTTAAGATGCTAACGTTAATGGATAGATGGACAGGCATTTTGCCATCAATTAATTTTTTGGTATCAAGAACCCACAAAACATGGATTCTGACTACACCAAATTTTTTTTCTAAACTTAGCAACTGGATTTATCGACTTTTTTGTTATCGGGGCCCTACATTAGTTTTTATGCTTCTTTCTTAAAATTTGCCGCTTTTTCCCGCAGACATTACTTTGTCTTCTTAAGGCAAATTAAAAAATGCATGTCATAAATATCTGGACCCTAGTTATGACTATGATTTTAAGCACGAAACGTTTTTAATTTTTAAGTAAATAACATTTAAAAGCAAGATATAATGGAAAGAGGATTTATTAATATGGGATAATCACAATAACGCCAAACATTATCCCATGCATCTTATAATATTGAGTTAAAGTTCACCAATTTATTAATGCATATTATTAGATCAGCTTAATAAAATTATTATTTGCTTAATTATTAAATTTCTTCTCTAAATACAGAAGCAAGTAAATATTTTTTAATATACATTTGAAGATCTGGAAATGAAATGTCTAAATATATATTTTTAATTTGTCCCAATATTGGGGGCAGTTGCTCCCTCTTGTCCCCTCCTGAATCCCGACACTGATCAATTATTAGTTTTTGCCAAAAGAATATTTTTCTCTGAAAATTTTTTGCCTGGGTAAAATCTAAACAGAAATGAAAATTTTCATCGATGTTTATTGATCTAAAAATATTAAATATTTCATGCAGATGTTTTGAAACATTTACAAGAGAATAGGCTGTTTTTGACATACACAACTGTAAAAACAGCCTTGAGTTCAGCAAGTACTGATGTGTTGTAGATAAAAAGGAGATACTCTTCATTTTATAACGATAACATGTCGGAGGTTTTAGAAGTGTTCAAGTAAAAGAATAGAAAAAGACTTTTAGGGAATAAATCTTAGAATTCCCCCTCCCCTGTACATAGATAAACAATTTGAGCTTAATATATTTGTTTATGATATGGTATTTAATTTGTGTATGGCAATTTCTTTCAAGTAAATTATTCATTTAGGTTAAAAGAATTAATAAACCACCAACATTCTATTCATACACAATTGCAAACATTTTTACTTTAAAAATAAATAATAATATATTTAAAGAGAAAAAAATAAAAATAAAATTCAAATGTAATAAAAAAATATACAGAGAATGACAAAAATTATAACTATTGCAATTGCTACTCTTGTTATGGCTTATCTGTCATTGGAGGGTCAACTTAATGAGATAAAAGGAAGGATAATACCAAGTGTTTAGACACCATGACATTGACTAGTAATACTAGACATTAACTTCATGTTTATAGAAAGAATTTATGAATATATCCAATATATTTAAAATCCAGGCTTGTCAGAAATTGTTGCTTGGTTTTTGTAAAGTAACATGGACAGTACACAGCATCCCACTATCATGTGAAACATACACTTGTAAATGCAATTCACGCACTTTCTTTCATTCAAATAAGTATGAGTTTTTGGTTCCAATCCATTTTAGGTGGTTTCCTGCAGTTTTTTATATTTTTGAGGTTATCGAAAGCAAACAGTCGCTTGATTTTGGAAAGCTTTTCTTTTTACTATGTTTATTTTCACCTCAAACTTGTACCAATGCGTTGCCAATAATATGTCGTGAATACAACTCAATACATTTACACATAAATCATTCAGAACACATGCGAATAGCGCAGTAAACAAGATTAATTATGCTGGCATACTTTTAGATGAAAAGAAGACGAAATGTTAAAAAATAAATGCAAAGTTTATAGCAGGAAATCTATTTCCTTATCCGTATTATGTAGTCGAATGAAAAGCATTGAGAATGTTAAGTTGGATACTTGGGTTTGTTTTGAGCGGGAATATGAATCGTGAAAAGAGGCCATACAAATACAAGTGATAACAAACTATTCGTTTTGTAATATTTCTACTTCGAAAAGTACACAATTATTTATCTCAACGTAAATAAAATGAGCTGTTATCGGTAAAAGAATGATGATTCAAGTTTGGGAATACATATGCTGTATGTTTCCGGCAATGTGTAAACCGGTTTACCTGATTATGTAATCTGAGCTACCTTCGGCCTCGCGCTGCCATGAGAAGCGTCTGCGCTCCTGGAGGGACGCTTGCTAGCCCTCCCCTCTCTCTTCAACGCGCTGGAGCGTGAGAAATAATGTAGTCGGAACTTGAAGTTTGCGAGACAAGTTTACCCCAGAGAAGAATGGCAGATCCAACGATTCAGACATTTTGTTGTCATTGGCCGAATATAACTTACAGTTCGGTCAAGATAATGCGTGAATTTAATTCTACTTCTTACAATATCGTGTGTGTAATATCGTCATTTATCGGAATTTTAGGGGCTCTTTATCAGGTATATCACTATAATATAGTCTTATAATATATTATATTATCATATGCTTTATGTTATTAGGGTTTTAATGGTTTATGTGGAAGATACATGTATATTTTTCCAAGCTCTTAATATTTCAATTGCAGGTGCTTCCAAAAACTAGTGCTAAAATACCACATCGCTGGCAGACTTTTTCAGCACTTCGTGGGCGTCAGATAGTTATTTGGCTAGCAATAGCTGATTTTCTGGCTTCCATAGGTATTGCAATTCTTATATCATAAATGAATGGTAATTGCAAATAAAAGAGCTTATAGTATTGATTGTTCAATAATTTTTAGGGGTTTTTACAAGATCAACGTTATGGCTTAACTTACAAAGTATAGTGGAAGAATCTGATGATACTTCAAATGTTCTTATTTGTGCCATTACTTCAGTAAGCACACATTATAAAAATAATCTTTTATGTGCATAAAGAAACTGGAAATTTCAGATTTTTTTTTTTTTTCCTTTTGTATTTCTTACTTTCTGTAGGCATGGATTCAATATTTTTACACTGCTACCTGGTTGTGGACTCTGTGCTATGCTATTGATATGAGACTTGTTCTTAAAGAAAAAGAAGGACATCCAACTTTTTATCATGTTGTAGCATGGACTGTACCTGCCATTTTAACATCTCTTGGTTTGTTGGTTCTTTATTTTCCAGATGCAAAGTAAGTTTAAATGCAAATTGTATCTTCCTTTCTAACCATTTTCAGAGATGTAAACTAATTAAGATTTTTATCTTCCTTAGTTGCCACAACTTGAACTCTCTTTCAAGTGCACTGTTTCACATACTTCCAAATTACTTCGCTACATATGTTCCAATTGCTGTGGTTATGATAGCAAATCCAGTTCTCTATATGAGCTCATCACAAGATGTAGAACGTTTGATATCTATGAGCTTCAATCAGTTCACCAGCAAAGAGCGAGAATTAGTGGATGCCATTAAATTGAAGTTTTGTCTAATTAATTTTGTTTTCTATTTCTGTTGGTTGCCAAATATACTCAATGGCATTCTCCTATGGACTTTATGGTTTAATCTCCCAGAAAGTATTATAATTGGGTTGTGGTATGTAATGGTGAGTGAGGACCTAAATATCTCTTTTCTTGTCAATTGAGGGATATTTTTTAAAAACATTTTGCTTTCTAGGCTGTAACAAATCCTCTACAAGCTCTCTGCAACAGTCTCGTATACAGACGCTGGTCAGGGACTGCTGACAAACTGTATATACCATGCCGTAGGCAGATTTCAACCACTGTACTTCCAGAATCTGATGACAGCCCTCCAGTAGATCCCTGGCCAAATAGTCCAGAAGTGCATGAAAGGACACCCCTCCTTCAGAGTCATGAATACAATGCCACAACTTCAAGGAGTGTCAATGGAGTAGATCCAGTTGTCAATTAGAATAAATATAATAAATTATTTATAATTTTTATATATAAAAGAAAAATCAAGAGTAAATTTTCACTTTGCATATTTGAAACACTAGTCATTTCCTTCAAATATATTAGTTTCAAATATAAAAAAAAGTCATTTATTTATGTAATAACAGTAACATTCAGGAGAACATTTTATAAGGGGATGAAATTTAAATAAATCAGAAATCTCAAATGTGCTGTGCAAATAACTGAAGGTATCTTTGAGGTCCAGGAACATCTTCATAATAGATCTTAAGTTTGAACCTCAAACGAATTGAACCTCAAGGACAAAATCAATTTTCTGTTATGTATTTAAACCATACATTTTGTACAAATTTTCAAGGTTTTTATAACTCTGTTTTTATAGTAAATAAAACTTGCTAGGATTAATTTAATTTGATTTCCACTGACAGACTGTCAAAAATGCCTTTCCTTTCATTACTTTGTCAATGCCTCTTCTAGGCTCTGATAATTTAAAAAAAAAGATGAAATTCAATTTGTTACTTCCAATTTTCCTGAGAGTAGTTTCTTATTTTCTTCAGTCATTCAGAAAATGCATACCGGCAAAGACTGGTATTTTTTTTACTATTATATCATGCATACATTCCTTTTTATCACGCTTCTATAATAAAACATTTTCTGTTTATCATCTTATTTCCATACATTCTCTTCCTTGACTGTTTTAAAACACTACAAAATCCATAGGCAGAAAAGGTAGTGTCTAGTATTAAAAATCAAGTGAGGAAGCTGATCAGAATACCTTGTGAAATTACATGATAAATACAAAGCTTCATTACTTACTGTATGTTGTGTTACACAGATGAGAAAGTTCTTCTGGTATCAGAGAATAAATAACACCAATATCTTACACTTAACACTAAGATCTAGTTTCTTACAAGCTTACAAAATTAATTTACAAAAGGCAAAGATTTCAAAAAAGAAATCTGGTACAGTGATTTCCTCAGGAGATAAGTGATTCGTTGAGAAAAAATTGTTGTATAGAAAAAAAATATAAAAAGATTAATAGGTAAAGAAAAGTGGAAAAACCTTTCTATTTTATTTTCATCTTGTTTCTTGACAAAATTTACTGGATATTTCATATAAGGGACCCTATGAATTCCAACACCATAAAGTCTGGTCATAACACTTTTCCTAAAAAAGAAACTAATGCATTGATATGCCACACATCCTTCAATTCTATCTAGAATGTACTCCTTATATGTCCGATAATGATGGTTTCTATACTATAAACAGATGTTGATGTGCAGTCAAGGCTGAATTAATATTTGTAGGGGTACTCTAATAATATTAAAATAGTGAGCTTAGGTGAATAAAATCCAAATTAATATATGAAATTAGTACAATTTTATGTAAGGAATTATAAAAGTTAAAAAATAAGAATTGCATATTCTGTTTTTGAAACAAGATAATCATAATTTACAATTGAAAAGTAACAGTCAGTGGAAGACATCTTTTTTCAAAAGTTCAATCATTAATAAAATAATTTTACATTTATAAACTAATGTAAACATTTTTTAAATGTTTGGGATCCTAAGCTCGTACTCAGTTTGCTTACGTATTTGCCCAATGAGCAGTGTAATGTCTTGAAAAAAAGTAATTCAGACAAAACTCTGTACACATCAATTATTCTATTGTCTAGCATATGCCATTCTTCTGGTGTTGAAGCTAATCACATACCTATCTGATCATTAATTCACAATTTTTAAGAATGCAAAAAAATCATTACAAGTCATAATCAATGATTATCATCAACCCTGTAAATAAAGAATGATCTACAATATTAGTTGGACCCATGTTGACATTCTGCCATTTCAAAATCCTTTTAAAAGTGAAAATTTCTTCATCCTGAAACTTAATTTCATTGGAGCAGTCTCTGAAATGAGCTTTTCAGCATTATAGCCCTGGTATTATGTATAGGTGGAAGCAATTCAATATTGCTACACATTCTTTATCAAACAAAGACTCAGATCTGTGAGATAAAATTACTTTGAAAATCAATTAGTGAATTAAATTTTACATGGATTTTAAGGTTCTCCTTGTTTTGTACCAATCTTGCCCTGTTTAGATGTCCAAATAAGCTAAACCTTCAAGAATGTAGCAACTCAAATTACATATCAAGTTCATATCAGATAATGTTCTATAAATAATAATATGTCCAAATAAGCTAAACCTTCAAGAATGTAGTAACTCAAATTACATATCAAGTTCATATCAGATAATGTTCTATAAATAATAAGTAAGGAAATCCAGTAATCTTTTTATATCTATTTTTTTCTCTGTTTGAAAAGGAACCCGTATTTACTGTAAAAAAAGTTTAAAAAGTAGACAAAAATATTATTTCGCTAATGAAAAAAACAGAATTATCTGTCAAATATTACAAAATGGTAACTTCCCACATTGACCCTTAAGTAGTCACATGGAGTTTTTAAGTATAGCCAGGCCATCTGTGATAACTGTCAAATGAAATAGTACTTTCCTACTGTTCTGAAATTTACAGTACTTTTCAACAGCTTGTTTACGTTCCCTCCAAGGAAAGGAAATATATGTACTTGTTAATGTGCTAAAATTAGAATGCATTATTTGTGGGAGGGAACTTCTGAAATCCCCACGCGCCTCCAGATTAATTCATGATATTACAAAAAATTGACTTATTTGTGATGCTTGTACACAATAAGAGGACAGAGAGAACAATACTTAACAAAAAATAGTATTACAGTTTGAGGTTTTTTGCATGTAAATAAAATGTAACTTATATTGTAGTACTTTCCTTTAAGTATGAAAATATATGATCACCACTTGAATTATTTTGCATTTGAAACCGTTAAAATTCATTTATGTTAGATTTTAAAAATTCACTACATTTTTTCAAGGAAAATGAATATCATGAATAAATTGCAAAATGGCAATAATTGTTAGTAATATTAGAAAGAATAGAGAGGAGATACCAGGCATCCCCGTGCAACTACTAATGGCACGTGACTTTCAAAGGGTCAAGTTCACATATGATATTATGTATACCAGCCATTATCTGTGAATATTTTATTATTCCCATACTAAATTAATTTATCTCAGTTAACCTAGAAAACGACATAAAAATATAAATATAACTACAATATATATACTTACACAGGGGAAAAATGATACAAGTAAAAAGGGAACTATATTTCACTGACTTTTGGACATTTCAATAAACTACAATAAAGCACTGAACTTCTTTCTGATTTCATCTTACTTTTTCATTAGTTCATTTTTTATTTTAACAAACAAAAAATTCTATGTCGTGTAACAGTTTTTAAGGAAATGTTATTCAGCAAAATCAATCTACAAAATATTATTCTAGTGTGTTACATTAATTCTTCATAATAGAGAGCTCACCACCACAAATAAAACAATTTAAACATTCTCCTTTCATACTATATACACAAAATTCAACAAAACTGGTGATTTTCTTATTGTTTAATTATACATTTTTCTCCACCAGAAAGGCAATAAAGGAAGAAGTACTCTACTAAAAAATAAATTAAAATATTATGCAGGTACTTTGTAAAATATACTTTAGTAATAATATAACTGAAGCACTTAATTGCCATTTACTCTTAAATAGGAGTGGGTTCTAATAAACAGTAAGATTGGTATTCAATCAAAGTAGGATTTAAATGCGGTTATTAGCATAATAACAATAAAGTAAATATTCAGATTTAATTAATTTGTTTCTATATTAAGGATACTTCAAATACCAAAAAAATGCACAACACATGGCGTGTGTTCTAGAAGTGCTATAAAATGATATGACATTTCTTATATTATACTTCACATTCCTGGCCCAAAGATGAAAGTTCAAAAATAACTCTAGAATCAACAATATGTAATATATAATCTTGTCACCAAGACAACGATTGAAATTATGGAAAACACAGGAATAACTTGAAACCAATTGTTGGAATGATAGAAAATTAAGATAATCACAGTGATGTAGTAAAAGCACTTTAAGAATGTATTTTGATTAATTTTAACTGTTTCCATTTAACAATTCACATGATATTCAAGGCTTTCCAGGACGGCTTTCTCTAAATCTGACATGCTATTTTTCAATTTTGTTACTTCATACGACATCATTTCAATAATTCCTGCAATCTTTCAACATCTTTAAAAGTCTTGTTATGAAATACCAATTTGCAACAACTATATAATACATTACATACATATGGTATATTCAGAATGTTAGTTACATAAATTCTTTCTAATCACAGACAGTTATAAGCAAGGTAAGAATATAAATATATACAGGTTATATATATACACCATTCCATTATCACAATCATATAAACGTAATATACATAACAGAACAGGAAATTCATGGCGATGAATTCAAAGATTTAACAATATACTCAACATTAAGAAACTTCTTAGAATAACATAACATCTCCCCATTCTAAAAATGTTACAATAACAATTTCAATCCCCTTCTCCAGAATTTAAAAAAAAAATGTGGCAAGTAAGGAAAAGACAAATTTCTACAAAAAATAAAAAAAAACTATCTTGAATCAAATATCACAATAATGAACCAACCCTTATTTTTCACAAAAAAGAATAGGATAAAATAGAATGAAAGTCATCAAGATTGCTCATCATCACTTCCCATTGTGAGGTTTGTGATATCCTTGACGATCATTTCTGCAACTTGCCATGCCATTTCTTCTTTTGCCTACAACATCATCAAAACAAAAGTCACTCAAATGGGAGACATTACCATCTGCAGTGCAATGAAAACTGTGTGCATATCATCCTCAACATTAAGTATTATCATTCAAAGCGATACATCTGTATTAAAAAATCTTGTTTAATGGCAAATTGTCTTAACAAAGTATCTTAATGACTTGAAACAAAATTGCATAGTGTCCTACCAGTGAATTTTAGATAAGATGGTTCTATGGTTCATATTATAATAGAGAAAATGCTAAACACAAATATCTGGCTGCTGAAGTGTTTCAAGTGAATGCATCAACTGTTACAACTATGTTTGAAACACAAAAATAATTTTATTAGGAAAGAAGAGATTTATTGATAGATATGAAGTCAATGTTGTCTATTTTTGAAGATACTCATGAATTATTGTCCATTTCTATGAACTCAGTATTTAGCAAATTCTATAACCTTCAGACAATTGCTTAAATTAACTTTAGTTGTGTAAAAATTAAGAATTACATGATTTTTTAATAAATTTAAATCAATATCAATTTCTGGCCTCTGGACATACCTACTATTTCAAAAATGTTTACAAGTACAGCACTTTTATCCACTGCTGCTCTTACTAATACAAAAAAAATAAAATAAAAATAAAATGTAGAAGTCAGTAGACAGAAAATAACTCTGGATAATACATTTCAATATCTGGAATAAACGTGGGTATAAAAAAAAGCTGAAATATATGCTACCCTGTCCTTTGGCTCAACAGCCCAATATGGGCCCTAGCCCAACAATGGTGGCCCATCCTCTCGACCATGGGATAAGGAGTTTGTGTGGTTAGCACGAAGACATCCCTCCACCTTATACACTGGTCTTCATAACCTTAGGGTAAGCTTTCTCATCATCACATAGCAATAGATACTGAGACATTTGTAATGACAACGCACAGTTATAATTTATCCCCAGCTGGGAATCGAACCCGGAGTTATGCTGTGCCAGCAAGATAAACAACAAGCCATCGAGCCCCTCATAAAATATATGCAGTAAGTAATAAATAATAACAGAAATATCATGACGTACTTAAATATTAATTCTATGGTTCTTATTTTTAAATTGTTTAAAATATTCTCAAAGAATGTGCAAATAATGACAAAGGTATTCTTCACATAATATCGATTTTCTCTTTACCTTATCTTCTTCCATGTTGACAAGCTTCTTCACAACCTTTGTTAGTCGAGATTCTGAAAGAAGCAATTAGAACAAACTTAAAATCTGAAATACGATGGCAAGTCTGTTATCTTTGGCTAATACACATGCAATTATTAAACAAAAGTAATTTTTTATCTACCTTCCTTCTTACTGGGCTCTTGCTCGACATCTCTTTCAAATCTTCCCAATGAATTTATTCTTCCAAAGCTTAGGCCACTACAACAAAAAGTATGCGCCCATTAATGAGAAAAAACAATAAAAGTAACAATTGTCACAACTAACTAAACATCTTGATGGTAAGAGACATGTGCATGTTGAGAAACAATTAATAGAAAAAAAATAATATTTTTACTATCTCAATAAAGCTTCTTCAATGGAATACATACGTAGAAGAGATGATCAAACTTTTGTTTCTTGTACAATCTTGGTTGTTTTTTGTTTCAAACTATCTCCAAAAAAATAATCCTCAAACTTGATCATGTAGAAAAAATCACATCATGCACTTAATGCAAAAAAACTATTCAATACTTACTATTATGAGTAATTTAAATATGGCATTAGTATTTGATTACGCATCTATATCTCTTCATACAGCAAACTGACATACGTTCAGTGTATTAAAACATTAAAAACACAAAATAACTTTATAAGGAGCATAACTGAAAGATAGTAGAACTGGACAATATGAACAAAAGAGAAAAGATTTCAGTAATATAAATGTTTATTTTGCCATTTAAATTGTTGATTCACATTTAGTGATAGTGATATCTAATTTGCTGGGACTTGGAATTAAATAAAAGACCCATACATTTCCATATATAAACATACTATTATCATCCTAATATTGTTTTAGATGACAAATATCATACTCATTTCTGAGCGTACGCAAACGAGGAGACTTACACCTTTATTCCTGAGCAGGTGACCACAATGGTTGTTTGACTCCTTCCTACTGTATGGATGACGGTAGAGGTGGTCACAAAGGGTGAATGATGACAAAACAAAAATGATTATGACCTAACAGTTTCAAATGAATACAAGATAGCAAACCAATCGACAACCATATTTTGAAAATTACCACCACTACAATGTCTGTATTCAGCTTTCCTGACACTTAAAAAAAACAAAAACAAAAAAAACTAGTAAAGCCTGACATCATTTCCAACTTATGCAAATCTCAAAAATTCAATGAAAATGAGATCTGTGCCAATTTTTTAGTCATCCTTCACTCTATCCAAGGAAAAAATTTGGACTAGTTTTTGAGAAAAACGTTTTTTATAAACTGCATTAACTTAAAACAGAATTTTTACATAAACACTACTTGATTTTTCAAAAACTTGTACATGAGCTTTATGAAAGATAAATTCTTTAGAATAGATTTAACAAATCAATATTGTATTTTTGAAACAATATTTTTTTTTAATGTTTTGGAATATACAAAGAGTTCACCAAAAATAGCACAACTTTTTTAACCATGCTTTGCTACATAATAGGAAAAATCTAAAGAAAAATTTGAAGTTGTTTTTGAAAAAATAATAGCCTGTATTTCACGCAAAAAATGTAATGACAGCACTCCGAGTTTTAAGAGACTCTGCATAATTATGACTAAACTCTGATGTAGGTAAGACATAAGTGCCTTATGAATGAAGGCAAGCCAACAAACAAATTAATTTGAATTTTTTGAATGTTGTCAATATGATTAGGTATGTGGTAACTATTTAATAGAAGCATACTCTAGTAACGATTTGACAAAAGAGAAATACAAAATCTTAAAAAGCTACTATTATGCAGGATGAAATGGCTTCATTTGAAGTCGATATCAACTCCAAATATGCCATTTCTTAAAAAATCCAAGTTTTTAAAATATTCATGAAGAAGAAAAATGTATTTCCAATTTTAAATTTTTATTCAATTGGAGCAATTAATGTCCAGAGGGAATACACATTAAATTCACCAGATCAAACCCAACTCAAATGGTTGAACTCATTTTATTTCTATTTTAATAATAAATTGTTGGAAATGAAAAACCTGTTTACCAAATCAAAATAAAACAACGAAGGCCAGTTTCACCAACATCTAACACGACACTAGTAAATCAGTTGTTAAAATTAACATCTGTTAAGACTTGTTTCATTTCACCAACTTTTCTTTGTACTCGGTTAGTTAATAGTCTTCTTTCGTGGATGTACAAAATGCTTAACACATACACCTACACAGAAGGCAATGAACTGAACACTCTTTGGTGAACATATGTTGACTCTCTGAACAAAGAAACGAGATTGTAGTGAAACATCAGTTTATTTGATTTCATTTGTTGAGGGTTAATTTCTATTTTTTCAAAATATCTTTCAATTTATTTCTAACTTATTCATAATTCATAAATCAACTGTATCTCACATTATAACAGTACTGCAATAGTAATAATGTCGCTGAACATTTTCGAAATCGCAAGAACATTTTCGAAATAATAAAATTATTAATAGTAGATTTGTTAAGAATGGAAGTTGGCTGTTTCCAATTTCTTTAGGACTGCTATGTTGGCTAACTAAAGCTATCCTGAATTGAAAAAAAATATTTCAGATTAAAATTGCCAGATTATGCAGCAAGATCCAAATCTGTAATAAAACGTGGAGGTTCCCATTTAAAACTTTGTAGTTACACAGTTATCTTCATTTTATGAACATACAAATTGGATTTTAACCAAAACTACCTAATCTTGTCCTAACTATTCACAATGGAGATGCGACTGCACACTAACTTTAATAGAATTTTAGCAAGTGTTAAAGTTTGGTGAAATGCAACTTTTTCCTAATGGACTGTTAAAAGCTCATAATGAATTGTGTTTACAAGCATTGGTAAAACCGGCCCTAAACCAATTACATTAATTTCTTATTTTACTCTTTTCCCTATACCTCTGTTGCCTTCTTTTCCACAAAGAATCAGGATCATATAACTGTCGGGAATCTATGCTCATCTCTCGCTCATCAACATTGCGCAAGATCTTCCGAGGTGGAGCAGCACTATCCTCCATGGCGAGAAGTGTGTTCTGGATAGATATGTTCAGGCCACTACTACATTCTGATCCTGAGAACAGTCATAATGCTTTTGCTATTCATTCTCTATGACAAATATTATATTACAATAAATATTATGATTTTCAGGCAATTGTTTTTCATACCTGATTTTCGAGATTTAGACAGAAGTCCAGAACTTGACTGAATAGTGTTGATCAATTCAGATAAGTAATTAAAATAAAGTTGAGAAGTTAAGAATGTTGTTAAATAATTCTGTGAATAAAATAAAACAAAATAATCACAACCTAAATTTACATGGAAACTAAAAGGACTGCAAAAGAACTTTATGATGGATTATACCTTCTCCAAATAATGAAGAACAATGTTCACTGGCTTTTTATAGCAATCTGGTAATGGTCCTCCATCACGGCAAATATTCTGTTCAACTTCCAACCGAATTTTGTCACTGAATCCCAGAGGACATGTAGCTTGCAGAGAAAAATATCTGGAAATGAAATATAATGGTTTTAAGCAGGAATCCCACTATATACAATGATGTACAATATTGCTTTCCTTACATAATCAAAGCAACAGAAAATACTTACTTGTCATACAGAATTATTGCATCACTCTGAGCTTCTAATACATCATAATTTCCTTTTCTACTCATCAATTGTTGATGAAAATTTTCAGCGCTCATCCAAAATTCCAATAAATTTCTATTACCTTCTTGCTCCATAAACTGTAATCAAAATATGTATTCAAGTGCCATTTTAATCATTTATAAAGCAAAATAAAACACACTATGAAATTCAATCACCTCCATGAAATAGAAAAGTGCTGTTTCATTGTACAAAATATCAGAAAGATAAACATTTCCACTGGTTAGTACATCTATTTGATGTTTACAATGAAAGTCACTTCTCAAAAAGTCATTGAAGTACCTGAAAATAAAAATGTGAATAAAAAAAACACCTTCCCTTGTTATAAAAAAGTTGTTGATATATATTGACAAAAATTATGAAAGACACACATTCATTTCAACTTACTCCTTTTCCATTACATGGAAGACAATGGTTTGACTTTCTGTGAAGCAATCTGAATCTACCAAACCATCCTCTTTGCAGATTGAATCAACTATTTTATTTCGAATGTCATCTGGCAGTCTTATGCGATATGGTGCATTACTGGCAATATATTTTTTAAATATCCTCACAGCATCATTTAATGTTGCTTGTATCAATTTATTTGCACGAGATGGAGACAACAAATGTTCATCACTCACTGAACTTCGTACTGACCTAACATCATTAGATGATTTTGATATAATTGGTCCTTTGGTGTACATTGAACTACAAAGAGGAAGAGTTTCCAGTTTGGGACAATTTTGTGTTGAAATACTTGAACTACATGGATCTGTCCTTCCCGGTATATTACACTCATCACTGCATCCTGAACGTTCACACGTATTAGATTGACAAGAAAATGGAACAACACTGTCACTCTCTTTTGATGACACTGAAACAGCACCAGGTGAGACATCTTTCTTGTCCAAACAGAGCTGAACATTCTTTTTAGTCAGAGACTCGCTCAGCAACAATGAAGAATGCAATGGAGATTCAAAGACACTTCCAGTATCCCCAATACAGGAATCACTATCTGTTCCAAGAGAAACCTTATCTTGATCATGATGACATGATAATAAATTATTAGTTCCTCCCTCTAATTGGTCACTTGTAACTGGTACACATGACAACTTCCCAACTGAAGACTCACTCCTAACTCTAGCTGCTGATGCTGTTTTGAAACTTTCTACATCCAGCCAAAATTTTATCAGTGCTATTGAGTCTCTTGCTTCAAGATATTGAATAAAGTATCCCAAAGCACCTTTGTCACATAGCACCTCAGATAGTGTCTTTGACAAGCGAGATTTTGAGGTAACTTTGGGAAGGCCTGTGGGACTCCCTTCAGATTCACCTGTCACAAATAACGTTCATAATATTTCAAATTGTAAATACTCACACAATTTAAAAAGCGAACAGATTAAAATTATTACCCAAGTCTCCAACAGCCAACTCATCATCATGAAATCTCGATGTTTCTTCACTTCCACTCCCACTTGAACAGTTGGATGTTGAGGTGACTATGCCATTCGTTGTAGGGCTGCCTGGAGGATTTACCTTCACAGGTGAAGTCGAATTGGATCTTTCTCTTGCTAGCTTCTCTTTTAAGCCTGCGGAGCACAATGTAACGGGCACGGTAACACCAAGTAAAGAAGTAAGGTTAAGTATGAAAACACACATTATTACACTATTAGATCATAGAACACCCTTTAATTCTACGAATATATTATGGAGAACGAATAATAACAACAAAATCTCAAAAATCTAACCAGTTTTCTTCCAAAATTGCAACATATTTCATCATATTAATATGACATTGACAGGCACAAGGGCATCAACCATTTCCGGCTCAAGAGTCTCATGTTGTGATCATCACACATCGACTTCTTCTAACGACCAAAATCTCTCATACATTTGTTTACATTTATTTCCTAGACACAATACAATTTTCAAAAACAAAACGTTTCCCATCATTGTATTTGCAAACGGGACTATTACGTTTGCCCGGCAGACAGGTTCCATAATTGAACTATCGATACGAGAATCATTGCCGATATCTCATGTTTTGATCGATTGTAACGTTGTAAACATGTTATTGTTTAACTCAGCTGCTTCGTAACTCGGCGAAATATCACACATTCGCACACATTTCACTTCTTGTGACTGGAAATAGAGGTTTACAATTCGACATATCTCGACATTCACGCTAGATGTCAATTAGTATGACACTGCCACTCCCACAATTAATTGGTCTTTACAAGTTTTATGCACGCCTCATACACACTGATCGTATGACACAGGCAAGGATGAGTGTTGGTCGATGTTTTAATTAATCAGATTTCAGTACCCGAACTATTGCGTAAGATTGCATAGAACCAGCATAGAACATACAAAATGATGGATTGGTCTCATAATAGTGCCATATTTTACGTAATGATGACGCCACTATTAGCAGTTTTCTTCAAACACTCACAACGTGGGAACGGCGAGATGTAAAAGTACGCACGAGAAAAATGTGTGCAAGAGACGAAACTTTATCGGATTCTTTTCCTCATTGTACGTACGCCTTTTGTGTTCAGTTAAAACTGTGATTACATGATTGTTGGATACAATGCGAATTTAATGGGGATTATTTTTCTTCGCCTAATATAAAAAGATAAGAACGATATTGAAGAAAATGTCATAAAAATAATGTTTTAATACTATAAAACTGCGGGAAATGGGAGTTAAAAAGCATTAATCTAGCACCCATCAATTCGCACTTGAAAAAAAACTGCGAAAGAGAGTTTTCCTGAATTTTATAAATCTCAATAAGTTTTAAAATATACTTTAGTGGCTAAAATAGCATAATTTTTTCATTGAATGACTGCATTGTTATTTGGAGATATCGTCAGAACATGTCATTTTCTGTTTAGGGGAATATTCAATTAAGAAATTTTGAAGAAATACTTTGAATGATGTTGAAACTTTGAATGGATATGTTTGAAATCTCTTTGAAAACCTTCCTGTCTGAAGATCTCTGCTCTTTCGTCCATCTCCGTCCACCTTCTCCGCCCATCTCATTTTATGTATCTGATCACTTGCAGTAGGCGAGCCCGCGTTATTCCGCCACTCCTGTCTTTTAACCTTGACACCTGACTCTAAACAACTAAAGTATCCCCGTAATTCACAATTTGAAATACGGTTTAATCATAATATACAGAGCTCTTTGTGAAAATTGGTACACCTTGTAGAAAGGGTCGGAATCACTTAAAAATCGGCAGATGTGAACATAAGAAGTAATTAAATTTGGGTACAGATGGTGTGCACGTTGGCCTAGCAGCCCTCTCCTTTGTGTGACAGGTCAGTGTTACGCCACACATTGTATAGTACGATTTAATTAGAGTACCGGCAGCGTATGTATAAGCGACTCTGACAGTTCAGTGCGCTGTTGCCACACATTACTGTACACATAGCACCACCTACATTAATAAATTAAATATCAAAACATTAAAACTTAATGACACGTCTTGATATCATGTTCATATCTTTCGTCAAAGACGAACTTAATCGCCTGCGACTTCGTGTGAGTCAGATGAGAGACAACGCCAAACTCTGGCTGTTAGAAAGCAAACAAATCCTCGCAAGCTGATTGCTTTAGAGCAGGTCACATGACGTGCCGCTGTACGTAGCGAGAGAACTACCAGTGTCGCTTATACGCTGCCGGTATTGTAGTCGTGCACTTGACGTAAATCAGCTGCTGAGGTCTCATCCAATCGGGAGCTTATATGTTGCTACAGTGACATCACTATGAAGACGTTCTTCTCCCGATTGCATGAAACCGTGAACATCTGATTTATGTCAAGTGCACGGTTAAATAAATCCTAATATGTAGCTGTCATACGACGTGGAAACGTGCAGGCAAATGCCGGTATGCTTCGTCGACGCCAAAGGGCGCAAAATCAACAACTGAGTCAGTTCGAACGGGGTAGAACGATTGGCCTTCAAAAAGCAGGTTTGTCGTACCGTGACATTGCGGCTCGAACGGGGCGCGTTGCTACGTCAGTGATGCATGTGTGAAAACAGTGAATAGAGAAGGATCATACACAGCGATGAGCGGCTACTGGACCACAGAATGTGACCACATCGCGAGATGACCGCCTTCTTGTCCGAATAGCCATAAACGGCGTCGTCGACAGTTTTGGCTCGACGTTGGAGCACTGTAACGGGTGTGGTCATGTCTTTGTCGACGGTTCGACGCTATCTGCTGAGGGCTGCACTAGTGGCATACATACCACTGCGTCAGATTCCGTTGGCCACAAACCATCAACGCCTCAGAGAGCAATGGGCACTTTAACGTGTTACTGGTGTGTTGAGTGGCAAAATGTGTTTTTGGACGAATCTCACTTCAATTTGCGGTACAGCGATGGCCGCGTACGTGTTCTACGATACCATGGTAATTGCACACTGCCAGCCTGAATTATTCCGTGCCATTAGGAACAAACGCCAAGTGTGATGCTTTGGGGAACCATTTGCTACAATATGTGCTTTTTCTCGTTTGCATTGATGGCAATCTGAACAGCAACAGCTACATCAGAGAGGTTTTAGAGCCCGAAGTACTGCCCCTCCTGCAAGCAGTCCCACATGCCATATTTCAGCAGGACAATGCCCGACCGCATGTGGCGAGGAATGTGCAAGCTTCCAGCCATGAACGACGGGGTCCACTGCATCCCTGGCCTGCATGTTCACCTGACATGTCGCCCATCGAACTTGCCTTGGATAGGATCGGTCGGCCGGCAACTTGTACGTTCTGGTCCTCCTGCAGCCCTGTCGATGCTTTGTGGTCACGTATAGAAACAGTAGCAGTGTGTTCCTCAGTAGCATGTCCAGGCTCTCTTTAAATCCATGCAATGACGTCTAGATGCTGTGATGGCAGCCCGTGGCAGTTTTACATCGTACTAAATACTCAAGGTTAGAATGCAGATACAATTCTATGATTTGTATCATTTTTATATAGTGTATAGCAATTTTCACAAATACCAGTGTATTTGCAACTTCCGAGAATAATTCAATATGATGAAGGGAGATGAATCAATGTACACACACGCGTGCGGAAAGGAGTGCCTAAATTGGCTTTTAATTTGCGACATATTGCACCATATTGATAACATTAAAGCTACAAAAAGTTTAAAGAAATTCGTTTGTAACCGTTTCTGAGAAAATCTTGTTTTTGAACTTTTGGAAAATTGTTAGTGTTTGATAGAGTTATTTGAAAATTCCTAATGTTTTGAAAAAAAAGTACAATCTGAATAATCATTTAAAGATCTAATTTCAAAGAAAGAAACCAACCATTTCATTTCAATAAAAAATGGATCACTAAGTAATCAAACTGTATATTCAAGAATGTAGTCAATAATGTAAGAAGGGATCCAAAAAATTTTGAACTTTTGCAATTTTCGAAAATTCAGAGGTTTTAATGAAAATCCTGCGCCGATTTTATGAAAACGCATAGCTCTCTTCAAACAAAATGTTTTCAAAATATTTGAGCCATTTTTCAGATAATTTTGAAAACGTTATGAAGGCTTCATTTAAAGTACCCCCAAAACTAAAATGTCCTTTTCAAATTCGCTATGCGCGGCCAATACATCCGGAGGAGAAACCATTTTTTTAAAAGTCCATGATCAGTTTAGGTGCCAGAGTTTCCAACACATTCGGACAGATGGACAAATATGTTTCGCTGAAAACAACTTTTTCGGTATCAAAGAACACTCTAATTTATCACATATAGGAGAAAGTAATATCCAATTTTTCGGTATCAGAGCCCTACAAAAGAAGTTTTTCTGTCGAAGAAGCGGCATTTTCCCCTTGCAGCTAAACTTTTTCTATTCTTCATAATAGTACATGAGAAAGTAACTAGTGGTGATACAAAATGGCACAAAATTTCTCGAACAAGTTTCGTATTGAGTCGTAACTATCTTTTCGATTTCTCTCTCTCTCTTTTTCTCTCCCCGTCTCAACTGCCAGCTTTCGGCACCAAATCTCAAACGCAGTTACCAGCTAGGGCAATGTGTTATACAGGAATTAAGGTATTGATACTCGAGGAACTGGGATGCCCCTAAGCTACAAACAAAATTGAAAACTTAAAAAACTCACACATTACATACACGTCTTCGTGGTCGTTTCGAACTCACAATCTTAGTGACAACGTACTTGGCACACTTGCCTCTAGCCTCTGCCTCGCAAAACTGCCAGACCCGGATGTCACATGCTTATATAAAATAACAACCGTAATTGTTTACCAATTTATTCAATTGGAAGATTTTATTTGGAATAAAAGATATTTCTGATATTAAACTAAAAATAGTTTCTTTTAAAAGTGATTCTTAATCTTAGGATTATATCATAATTGTTAATGGATTTATTTGTTCATAAAAATGTTTCAATATTATTTAAATTTTATCCAGAAACAATGTAGGTATGTGAAAAACAATCATAATAACTGGTAATTCGTAGAAACAATTTGATTTAGTTTCAACTTGTATTTAAAGTCTATGTCTTATGCTCAGAAATTATACAAAAATAATAAACATGACACATTTACAAAATGTTACATTGAAATATATTCAAAAATTTTCTTTTAAAGCAGACTCAGCCTCTTTGTAAGCATAAAATTGTATTCTTTCATTCCAATATACGAGTAATAAATTATTGTATGACTGTAGCAAGGCAGAGATGATGGAGCGGGAATGGCGAGCCGGGCACAGTGGGTCGGAGGTATCAGGGTAATAATGGCGTGGTGAGGATGGCGGGGCGGAGATTATGGAACGGGGATGGCGGGGCGAAGATGGAGCGGCGATGGAGTGCGGAGGGGGAGCGAAGAGGGTGGAGCAGGGATGGCTCCGCGAGGTTGGCAGGGCGGAGGTAGCAGGGCAGGGACGGTGAGATAGGGATGGTGGGTCGTCCAGGCAGTTCGGGCAGCTGTAGAGCGGAGCGGAGCAGAGCGTGATGAGTATGGAGGGTATGAAAATAAAATTACTTCCATTTACCCTATCGATTACGGAAATACGGATAAGTTACGGAAACCAATAGGCGAACTTTAGATTCCAGTTTGTTGATTTATTTGTTCATAACTCAATTTTCTTCACCTTAGAGGCGTCGCAATTCTTGGAATTTTTTTAAAAACAGTTACCTCCTTGTTCTCAAAATGAGCTCCATTTAGTTTCCTAAGCGCCCCTTTCCGCCCATTTCGTGCGTGTGTGGCGGGTGGGCCGGAGGGCAACGGCCGACGCGGCGCGGCGCGGCGCGACGCTGCGCGGTGGTGGCGAGGCCGGGCGGGGCGGGGCGGGGCGGGGCCGGGCCGGCAGGGCAGGGCCTTCCCCCGGCGGAAGAAGGAGGTCCAGTCGCCGGCCGGCCGCCGCCCAGGATGACCGCCTCCTCCGCCCGCGCCGCTCGCGCGCTTGCGCTCGCCCTCTGGCTGGGGGTCGCTGCCGCCCGCGCCCACCCGCACCCGGCCGCAGACCCGGAGCCGGCGCCCGACGTCACCTTCGACCAGCGACAGTTTGGGGACTACAACTTCAACGTGGACGTGCGGAACGTGGAGCTCGTCGCCATCCTCGGCAACTACGGGGTAAGCTCGGCGATTAGGTCCCCGCGGGAGCTGTTTACGCTACCCTGCTGCAGTCACCCTGGTGTACTCAAACTTGTAACTTCTGGATTTCTCCCAGTTAACATTTTCTCTTCAACCTAAGTAAGCTTCCAGAAATGTGTAAGGATGAATTATAATTCAATCAGTTTTAGAGTGTGGTGCATAAGCACTACAAAACCATCTTGGCAACAATTTGTTCCTTGAGACAAACCAACCCTAATCCAATTGCTAGCTAACTAAGTGCTTGTAATCCCATTTCGCCCATCTTCACGCTTCATTCCAATTGTATCGCTTATAAGGTATCTTCCATTAATGTCGCATTCGCAGTTGCATTGGCTACCGGCTGAATTAATTTTCAGCAAGCAGACTGATTATATGAGTGCGCAAAATCATTTGCTCGTATACCAGTCCTTCACTTTAGGAGCATAGTATCTGATGTGCACTGGATGAATGGACGAGACTTTCGGATACGCTCGTTTCATTCCGTGCACTTTCCCTTTCGACTCGCTCCTGGTGGTGTAAGTGTCCGATGGGGTGGGGGCCTTGAAAAAGAGGACGCAGTATTCAGGTGCGTGGTACAGTAGGATGGCTTCACGCGCCCCAAATCGCCAATGATCGTCACGTTGCCGCAATTGGAGACATTATAAAATGATAAGTCAAGGATGAGTACTCGCTGCCTGGTCCAAAAATCCAAAATGAGTTCCACAACTCTCTACAAAAGTGTAAAAGTAGCAGTCTGAAGTTCATTGCTTGAAGACTTCATAGTCGCGGTTTGTTCTGAAGAATAATGTTTACTACTGTTATTGGTGTTTAAATTAATAGTGGTCGCTAATGACTTTATTTGTTTATAAAGCGACCTAAAATAAATAAATAAGTAAATAAAAATGCTTACTACTAATAAAATAAAATCCCAAATACAAAATGAAAAGAATATTCACATTGCCGCATTTGCTTAGCAGTTATACTACAAAACTGCCAAACGACTACGTGATAAACGAATATTAAGCCAAAAAAAAGGAAAAAATATAAAACCAAATATTCGACAGACAGCAAAGAATTATGAGTAAATAAATTTTATTTGGTTTTAACTTACAATTAAGTTTAGATAATTTAGGTTTAGTCTACATAATATTATAAAGGATTTTACAATAAACTTAACCTTTTTTCTTGTTAATTAAGTAATACAAGTAATTAAAAAAGGAATAAGATTAAAAGGAAAAATATTTTCAAATGATTCTCAATAGGTCTGACAAGTGTAAGTCTAAGTTTTCTACTTCTCGGAATTAACACGATGAACCTAAGGTAATTTGCTTTTTCTTACATAATTGCAATAATTAATTACATTATATTCCCTTTAAAATTCAAAGTCAATAACTTTCACAATAATACAATATTGAAAAAGGATAACAATTCCATTGGAATATAAAAATGAAACAGCTTTACAATTCAAAAATTAACTATTATCGTGATGTCTATATGAATTACTCATTCTGTAACATTTTAGATATTATGATACACTGCTTAAATATTTACCCTCTTGTCTATGCAAAGTATATTTTCTGTTGTGTTTTCTCTGTTTAGTATGCATTAATATTTTTTAAAAGTGATATTTGTCTTGTAAATAAGTAATTGTGACTGACAAAATATGAAAATAATACGTGACATTTGATTAAAATCATGCTTTTTGTGGAATTTAGTGAAAAAACGGAAGTAGTCAAATACTTTTCATTTTATTTTGGCAGTGTATGAGTATTGATTTATTTGCTTTTTGAAATTATCATGAAACTTTTATGTACTTGATATGTATCACTAACATCTGTTTAAATCACGAAATCTTTAGTGATGATGTTCTCCAATGTGCATTGAATAGAGGTTTCAATTAAAATTTAATTTTTTCATGGTGAAAAAGCGTTTCTTTGAAATGTCCTGTCTAAAAACTTAAACCTAAAATCAATTTGATAATTTTTCTATAACATCTATTAAAATAATTCGTCAATTACAAAAGGACTGGAAGGAAATGGAAAGCAAGGTTATTAAAATAAATTAATTTTGCTTCAATACCTATTAAAATAAACGGACAATCACAAAAGAAGCATCTCAGAAAGAAACAAAAAGCCTTGGACGTCGCCTCCAATCGAGAATGCAATAGGAAGAGGCACTGCGGAGCGCAGAGCGCGGAGACTTCAACGCGCGTTAGACGACGAACCGCGAGGGCTGTGCGAGCGTCGCGCCAGGGGGCCGGGATCGTTGACCGCGAGCGGCCGCTGCGCGACTCGACGGGAGGCCTAACGGGGCTCAGGCGTCACCTCCGCACTCAAAACGACTTTTCGCGCCACAGACGACATCTAGGGGAGGCTACATTGAGACATCGCGCCTTTGCGACTTGATTAACAGGCATGACTGTTAGATACTCAAACGGAGTGTTTGAATATAAAACATATATCTTATTCCATTAGAATATTGTGCGCTTTAGGACGTTTCTATATTAATATTTACAATAATGTTTCAATTATGAGCATTTCATTTAAACTTTGCGAATATAATTACGCGTATGTATATTCTTCTTTGAACAATTATTTTTTTCTTTTATTCAAAACTTAGTGTTTTTTATTTTAAAATGACGTTGAGTTCTTTAAAATGGATGAAGTATCCCCTCGTATCTCTAGTGCCGTATTCTTGGAAGAATCTTTATGTCTAATTACCAGGGAATACAGAACGTTTCTTTAAAAAGTAAGAATTGAAGAGTATGATGAAATATCATGCAGCTTGTTATTTCCTTTCACTCCAAGATCAAATGTTGCAGTCGCTCATACCTTATACAAAAAGAAAACGAACAATTACACCGGTAACGAATGTGAGCGTGAGTGAAAACCCGCGTCTGTGCATACTAAGGAGACATTTATAAAGGAGATTAGGAAATATTAACATTTTTAAGCATACTAATTAAAATAAAAATCAAATATAATTAGACAGTAATTATAATTCATAGGAAGGACAGAAATAATATTCTTGTGACGATTATTGTATTTAATATTTATATAACAACGCTGAGAGAATTCATTAATAATTAACTTTTCACTTTCTTATAGATAAAAACGTTTTAGAACTAGCTATTCTACTCAATGGTATTTTCAAAATTATTCAAACTCACTTTTATTATTAACAGCATTTCGTCTTACTGACAAAAGGGATGATGATGCTATTGTAAATATTTACTTCAACGATAATCATAATTCTGTAAGTCACTCTAAGAGTGTGAATAGACCAATTAGAGAGGGTAATGTGTGGAACTCTCTCACTAAAAATCCACACTAGTTTGCAGTCGTTTGTAGATTGTATAGTTTGTTTAAGAGAATGAAATTCCTTGAATTTTGCGATTTAAGTGAGTGAGCTCGATTGATAAAATAAATAAAATAAAAAAATTAGTTAAATTCACTTCAAATGTGAATATCTCGATCCTTTACTAGGTCGCCTCCTGTTTATCATCCAGACTATCTTCAAGTGTTCGTGCGCTGTTTCAGTCGTACGAGTACGAGGATTACGAAGACCCGGAGGATCCTGAGGAGCACAAGCCGGAGCGGCCGCTGGGGTCCAGCTCGACGACGGAGGCAGGCGACAGCGACCGCGCCAACGCCACCACCGCGGCGCCGCCGGCCGCCTCCGACGGCGAGGGGTCGGCAGCGTCCCCGGCGGTGCAGGCGTTGCAGGCGGACGTGGGCAGCACCCCTGCCAGCCCCGCCGGCGACGCCTCCTCGACAGCGTCTCCGCACTCTACCTCGTTCTCCCCGCCCTCGCAGAACCCCACCAACTCCCCGCCGCAACTCTCCACGCCCGTCCTGCCCGGCCGCCGCAAGTGCAACCCGGGCTTCTTCCGGGACCGCCTGGGCCGCTGTCGCCGGGTGCCCGCCGCCACGCTCGACTTCCCGTGAGTGTCGCTGCTGCTCTGATTCGCGCCACTTTTCGCACTGCGGCGCTCAAGTAGGCCTTACAACCATCGTCCTTGTTTTCTTATTCTAAATTGGGGATGCGCTGCTATTTAGTAAGCAAGTGGCTATTGACCAAGGCTATTAGCCTCTGAAGTGGATTGCATGTTATATGCTGGAGGTTGCGGTGTTTCTCCCTTGCTGTATTGTGGAGATCCGGAGCCAACCTACATCTGGACTTGCGAGGATCGTCCCTCCAGATACATTCCCCTGCGCACCAGCCGGAACAGGCTCTAAGAGCCTGACTGGTCTCCCGATGTATGGTGGTATAATGCATGCAATTGTGTTTATGTCTCCTTTTGTGCAAAGGAAGAGGAGGGTAGAAGGTTGAGAAAGGAAAAATTGCGCATCTTCCATTGACCGTTTGCAAGGACACGGCTCCGGTATTCTCCGGGAATTCATCGGAGAAATCACGGAAAACTACCAATAAGAATATTGCTATTTAGAAAATAAGCATATAACACGATAAAGGAATAATTTTTACAAGAATGCACATTTTTGAGACGTTATTGGTTTGAAGGATTTCTTAGGAAAATGTTTATTATTTACGTAATTCGACTAAATCAATCAATAAAAGATGTGACCACTTAAAATAATGTTCACAGATAAGATTTTAACAGATCCTTTTCCTTTTGTCAGCAAATTTAATTAATAAATGATGTGGTATCTTAAAGTGATTTACTGAAATATGAGTTTAACAGCTCTTTTCATTTTCATACTAAGCGGTCTTGGGCAGATGCCAACTTACGCCAGCAAACTTCCTCACTCATAAGTCTTTGTCCCATCGTTTCGGTGTACAGCAGTGATATTTATTGTACTGTGAGATACTTTTAAGAATTTATTGACACAGAGGAACATTAGCAATATCTACACTCTTTGTTTCTAATACATACAATGCTAATCAGATGATTATTTTCACGGTTTATTCATTGTATCTCGCGTTTATAGAAATAATATCTCATGAAGGTGCGAAAAACGTACTATAATATTTGCTTACAAACTTGCTTAGAAAGAAAGGATCCAAATCACCCTTCGGCAAAATTGTCGACTCACCAGAGCAGAAAGCGGTTAATGAACCTTCATGAAGATAGTAAAACTCCTTAACCTTCCTGCCAATAGTACTCAATCAAGTACACTTCCACCTTTCCGTATGCGAAACACTACAGCTAACTATTTAATGTATTATATAATATTTTACACGGCAACACAATGCATGCGGTATTGCACTTATGACTTCTTATTTTTAAAGTACAGTGATTAATGTAAAAAATTCACTTCGTATACTCAATATATATAGTAACTATATCTCTTCTTCTCAACATAATAGTGGTTTGCGAGCCCCTGTCTATCTCGCAAGTCGGGTCTACCTCATAAAACATTGCGCACGTCTTCCCCACAGGTTCGGCTTCCGCGTGGCTCCGAAGCTGCGCAGAGAGAAGCCGAAGGCGCCGCCCGGCAGCTCCAGCTGAGCTCCTCGCCGCGCCGCGCCGCGGGCAGCGAGCGGCCTTCAGACCAGCCACTGGCGCTGGGATAACTCCGCTGTCACACACCTGATCGACGGCAGACTTGTCGAGCGCCGACGCAACGCTCTGGGGACTTTTGGGGTTGTGTCTTCCGAGTCCGTACTCCTCGCTCGTCGTCGTCGTCGCCTCGTCGACATGTGGAGGACGGCGACTGAGGACAGCTCATCGACGTTTGCTCAATCGCTTTTAGGATAAGAATTACGTTATAAATGTTCGTGCAGTTCAATAAATATACGATGGAGTTGTTTTTGTTTGTTTTATTTCCTAAGATTCCCCACATTCATCCCGATTTACTTAATTGTTCCCAACAAATCTAACGCACAGGCAAAATACATTTCATGGCAAGGAAATTCTTTGTCTGTCACAGAACCACATATTGCCAAACGCCACGTATTTTGTGTTAATGATAAAACAAAAGTAAAAAGGGAATTTTATCGATAAATATACTTAAATTTACAAAAATTTCTTTTAGATGTTGTATATAACAATTAAATTTCTAAATACAAATGTACTCTGATTACTGAAAATTATAAACATCTTTACGTAAATAAAGAACTTCTGCTTGAGGACGATTAATATCTCCTCTTAAAAAATGATACTCCTAGAGGAAAATAAAAAAATACGTGATTGCCAGATCCAAACCGGATCAGCACGCGCGCGGGCGTGTGTTTTGTGTGCGTGTGTGTCTATATGCACTCGCGCGCGCGCGCGTGTGTGTGTGTGTGTGTGATATTCTGCAGGCGCTCCACGCACAACCAAACTGGTTTTGGTTTCTTTTTCACTGTCAGGGGTACAAGCTGTGCACTCGGTCAGCACGGGAGTGGGCTGTTGAGGAGGGGGAGGTGCAAAGAAGTCACTCTGGCGGGCAGGTGGACGTACGAGCTGAAGGAAAACGGGTGGGGCCGCGAGCGACTTCGAGACGGCCTTCGCCCGGAGTAAAAAAGAAGTTGGTTGTTTCGCCGAACGTTGTCTCGCCATACGACGGTCGCCGCCGCCCAAATGCTGTGGCTGGTCGTGTGGCTGGGAGCGGCTGCTCAGGTGCTCGCGCGCCCCTCGCGTGGGGAGGCGAATCTGCCCGCCTTCAGCAGTGACCGCGCCGGCAACTACTCTTTTCACATCGCCGTCGATCGCCTGGAAATTCAGAATGTCAATTTCAAGGTGCATCTGACAGTTTTTCTGGGTGGCTCTGCGGTAAGTAGATGGTTTTAATGCCATAGTTTTAAATTTATGTGAATGTTCTATTTCATGTGATTGTCGGTTTGGATAATTTCCGTTTTAAAACACCGTTCTTTACTTGCACTATCCAAAGTAAACATTCCATGAAAATCTTAAATCAAAGATGGATGTTTTTTCTGAACTTTGCAGTGTTACCAACTTCATATACCTTTAATGTTATCTCTTTGGGCTCTTAATTCTTTATGTGATCGGACAATCAAGTTGAATGCATTTAAATTATGCGATACGTAATTCGTATTTCCTAGAATTAAACTATTTATACAGTAACACAATGACTACGTATGAACTGTACGATATTTATTAACATTTATAAGAGTCAACATGCATGTAAAATGTATATGCAACAAAGATTTAAAAGACAACGTGAATTGATGTGCAATGTTATATGCGCAATATTTTGTATTCCTGTCCGCACTATACTAAAATTTACTATCTTTTACATGTATCAGCAAACAACAAGATATAATTATAAACAGATAATTACAGCTATTCAGTGCTTCAGCTTTCCCATCTCATAATATACTCACAATTATATTTTTATGAGTGATTTAATAACTTTTCTTTGGCATTCTTATGTTTTTATAAGCGTATAACCTAATTTTGATTGATGAGTTTCACGTCTTAATTAATACCATGAAAGTAACTTAAAAAATGAATAATATTTTAAAAATGCACTAAAACAAAATTACATTCTACAACTTGCAAAAAAACTAGAACTATTAAAAGAAGTAGTGGTTTATGATTTTTTTCAAGTAGCCTCTATTCCATTTTGCTATGAATTCTCATAAACATTTTTTTGTTATTACCTTAACTCCAAAGTTGATTTATTTTCTAGTATTTTTAAAATTCTATTTTCGGTCAAATTCACGTCTCTTAAAAATGTATCCAAATTTATTTTTTGGCATACAGAGATTACGATTTTCATTACTTTTTAAATTAAGTGAAAAATGCGATACTGTAGTTATGTAACAAGCAATCTTCTTTTCCTTGTGTATGTATGTACTTTGGCACAGCAGCTCTTGCTAACACTGCTCTCACAGCAGCTGCGAGCTAAGGTCTACCAGCAGTGTCCCGGCCTTGCGGTCATGGGCTAAGGGGTACGTGTGGTTAGCACATAGGCATCCCTACGCTGTATTTCTGGTATTCTCAACCTGAGAAGTGATATTTCTCATTGTCACACAGAAACAGATCCTTGGACATTGCAAGGAAAGCGCGCAATTATTTTTTGCCCCGACAGGGAATCGAACCCTGGTTTGCGCCGTGAAAAAGCAAGCATGCTACGCAAGGAGACACCTAGGACTGTCGTTACCTTGTGTGTCTTCTCAAATTATGAATTTCAATGACATAATTATACCAACAAAATGATCATCAATTAACAAAACAAAATCATCATCAAACAATAGCATTCCAGTTTTTAATAACATAAGTAATTAATTATTTAGCCCTCCTAGTTTCATACATTTCTTAAATATACTGCTGATTTGTACGTCGTCGTACGTTTATGATTCTCAAACTGTTACGATTGAATTATCACTAAATCTTTCAGTAATCATTTGATTTGATTTCATTGCTTTATCTTCAAGTGAAATTATTCTCAAGCTAATATTTACTTACACTTTTTCGTTCTCGTAGGCGAAGTTCAGTCACTGCTCACCATTCTCATTCCAAGAACATTCGCGGATAAGATCAGAAAGATTTTATTAATATTTTGTTACGATTTTTTCTGATTATTTGGCTGCGAGTGTTAAGAGATGTAATGCTATATTCAGGCGCTAACCAGTTTTTCAGTCTTTCGTCCTAGGAGTAAGAATTTCCCAAGTAATCTTCTCCCAAAAGCCAGAAAGATAATCTCTTCATACATTTTAAAATATAATATTGTAAGAGTTATATAATAATAATAATAATAATAATAATAATAATAATAATAATAATAATAATAACAACAACAATGATGATGATGATGAGAAATAAACTCACACTTTCTTCAAAATATATCTTTTCGCCTTCTTTAATATTTAAAACGACGACTATTGCAGTAAATGATTGTAAATAACCTTCTTTCAGTGTAAGGTGATTCGAAATATGAAATACAAAACTATCATAAATATTTCAAAGAGAGCACAATATTAAAAACTTCCTATAAGACAATTTATTTAAATTAATTTATAAAAAAGAAAAATAGTAGTAAATACTTTTAAGATGAAAATGGAGGAAAATCTTGGACTGAAATTTGTTTTAAAAATAATTTCATTTTATTTACAAAGAGCAAAATTGAAAAATATATTTAAAAAAAGAACTATATTAATTTGAATATTTTTTTGCTTTTATCATAAAATTTGTAAAATTTTTTTAAGAACTGCATGAATTTTCCTTCTTGTTTGCTTATGATATGGGGTTAATAGGTGTCAAAAAGCGAAGTTTCGCGTTGGCTCGAGTCTTCCGTAAGCTTTCCCTTTCGATCCGTCTGCAAAGGCTGCGTTGTTTTCTCGTGAGAAAGGGAGGGGGGTCAAAAGGCAACGGGAATCAGTCATCTGAATGCATCGGGCTGAGAAATTTCACGCGCCCCAGATCGCCGATGGTCGCCCCGAAGATGCACTTTGAAAACACCCGGAGGTCAGTCACGCATGGCTGCTCGCTGCCGGTTAGAGTACTCCTAAGCGAGTTTTATGTCCTCCATCGAGAATCATACAACATTGGTCTGATTTTCTGTCTGGGACCAGATGGAGAGTTAGTGCGCAGAAAAATATTTCATGATACGGAAATAAAGGGAGTTATTAAAATATTTGTTCTGATATAAAATAAATACGAAAAGAGATGTGAGAGAAAAAAACTTAAATAGCACTTCAATTAATTAACTCCTAGGAAACATTGTGATTGAGACTGCATTTTTATATATCGTTAAAAATAAAAAAAATGGTCTTAGGTCATTCTAAATATCGATAAAAATAATTTATGTATATTTTTGTATTTTTCAAAGAATAGAAATTATAGAAACGTAAAACGTGATATTTCATTTTATAAATTGTGAAAATCAGAAATAATTAAAATACTCGAGAAAACCTCTTATTAAAACATTAGATTAAATAAATATTTTCAAATTTTGTTTATCAGAGGAAATAATTCTCTTCAGCATACAAGTACGAGGAGACAATCCGCTAGTCACAACCGCCCCCCAACTTCGCATTCGTAATTACGAATCGCGGCACATATAGTTAACGTGTAGGCAGCTGGAATCCCCCGGATTCGAGGAAGTGGCAGTTTCTGGAAACGAGCGCGGAGACTTGAATGCGCGTCAGGTGCGAAGCTGCGAGGGCGGGCGGGTCGGGCGGCGCGGGGCCGGGATCGTTGACCGCGAACGGCCGCTCCGCGACGCAGCAGGATACTTAACGGCGCCAACGCGGCTCCTCCGCAGAAAAGGGACTATGCGCACCTCTTGCGAACTCTGGGGAGGGATCGCCGCACTAATACACCGTTACCTCGCGTTTCGAGTTTTATTGCTCCGATATTCACAAAAATGCAGTTGGCAGGAGCAGTATTTTATGTAAGGCGAGTTTTGTGCAGGAAGATTCCAGTCTAAACATACGCGTATTGCTTGCAATAAAATAAGTCGGCTCTATATTTAACCGCAGAAAGTGAAATATATATTTTATACTTTAGATATTGCTTACAGTGATATTGTGAGAAAAAGTCTGGTTTTAATGGATTGTTGTGCCTTGCAGACTGCGTTTAGAATTCAGATTTGAGCTTATATTTAGAAATTCTCACTCGCGTTTTACATTCGAGTATAAAGGGAGAGGTGATTCAGAGGATCAACTGATGTCACTGCAGTGTCTCTGACCGGGAGGTCCTAAGTTGGAGTCCCGACGGTGGCACGATTTTCAACACTAGTTACATAGCTAGGTCGAGTTCAGTCGCTGACTGGAGCAGAATTCTAGCGGCCGGCTTGTCTGATCGGTAGTTTTCGGTGGTTTATTCAATCAACACCAGGCGAATGCTGGAGCAGCACCCTAACAAACAGGCCAACGCTGCGCGCGATCTTTCCTTCCCCTTCCTTGTCCTGTCCTTGTCACCCCTTGCATTCACACACTTATGCTTACATGGACTACACTACCACAAATTACAGGAAACCGGTTGGGAGCTTAGAGCTTGTTCCTAAGTCCTTATTCCTTGTTCCTGTTGCTGGGACTGTGCCTCGCAAGTGGGAGATACCTGGTCGCGGTAAACTTAGTAAGCGGACGGTAGGTCGGCGCCGGATCTTGCCATCCAGCGGGGGGAAGATCACTGTCACCACCGAGCTAAAACATGCACTTCTCTTACGGGACTGATGACATTAGCAGTTGACGCGCCTGGAGTCATCAATTAATCAATGAATCAATCAATATGCATATACTAATGCATATTATAATAAATGAAAGACGCACATGCTAATTGTTTTCACTTTTTTCTCAATCGTTTTTACATTATACTATGAATACATTATCAAGTTAGTGGAGATACAATGCTGATAAACAATATGAAAAATAAAGTTAGTATGTACATAAAATCTTTCCTCTTTTATTTCAGCGCCATCCACCATCCGTCCCACCGCCTTATCAACCTCCGCGGGTGCAACATGACCAGCCTGGGCGTCCGCCTGTGAGCACCGCAGCGCTGGGGCCCGAGGATTACGGGCGTTACGCAGCCCCGTTCATACTGGCCTACCCGATGGTCCCGTGGACCGCCGGAGGCTGGAAGGGAAACTCACCACCGCTGGCGCCTCCGCTCCCGCAGCAGGCCAACGGCGACCAGGCACACAGCGTTCCCCGTCCTCAGCAATACCCTCCGTCGTCCACGCTCTTGCAAGCAATCACCACCACCCCACCCTCACCGCACCCTGGCTTCGACACACGCTCGAAGGAGGTCACCACGACATCCCCTCCGTACCCTGACCACGTCACGCGTTCGGAGAAACTCATTACCACTTCGCCCCCGCAGTACCCGGATTTGGAAACTCACTCCGCGACACCGGAGACACTTCAGACCTTCTAGGCGCGCGTCTCTCGGTCGGAGAAACGTACCGCAAACGCGGCCCCTTCGTTCCCTAAGCGAGTTCGAATAACTCAGATTCCACGCAACCTCAGATACATGTTTCCATGTTACCACTTTGCAGAGCGCGCGGAGATCACAGTGGATCCGGCCCGGTGCCTTAAGTACGAATCCGCGTGCTGTTAACTGCGTATACCATGATAGTGTCCTTCGACAAGTCCGTTTTATTGATTATTTCAGTCTTCTTTCAGCTCTCTTCTTTGTTGTCATATCATTTAAATATCCTTACCTGTTTTACCACACTAGGCTAATAATTAATGTAACAATTTTAAAATTGTTAATATGTTACGTGAAATTCAATAAATTGTACAAAGGTATATTACTGTACAATAAACTACTTAGTTGTTTTATTTCCTCCTTTCCTATACATCCTAGTAAAAGGGATATGTTTAATAATTAACATAATAATATTTATGATTTAATAATTCAATGAACCATAGACAATTATTTTGTTTGTCAATAAAGAATAAATATTGTTTACATGAATATTTCATTCTGTAGGAGCATTTAAGATATAATAAAATCAAATCACTACGTTATTGCTCCAACACTATCAAAACGACACATCATCATTCCAAAGAATGGAGATTACATTATTAACCGAAATTTTTATTATTTCTCAAAATAGTGTATTATATATATATATATATATATATATATATATATATATATATATATAATTCTATGGGGAATGTAATGGTTTAATAATTCTTTTTCACTTAACATTTTTTAAATGGCCAAATCCAGTGCTTAGACTACTAGAAGTACAGGGATGTGTTGTGTATTGCATATCTGTAGGGGCAAACTGCATTATCAAACTTGTTTTGATTTTTTTAATTTCCAAATTTGGATTGTAAGTGTGTGAAAGTGTATGGCATATGGTAATTATTCACGATAAAAAAGTAATTAGGATATGCATGATGTGGGTAATCTGTTACTTTTGACAACCAAATAATGTGGCAATTTCTTCGCTACAGTGTTGCTCTTTAGCTTGGATGTGTCGGAGTCTATTCCAAACCGGATCTGCAGGGGTTGCGGGTTCTGGAAAGCAGCCAAGAGGGAGCTTTGCTGTACGTACGTCAAGGTTACGACCCGTATGGAGAAGTCAAAGGAAGAGTTGACGGGGAAATAAAGTTGAATGCAGCCAGAAGTAGGTCTTGAACTATAAAATACACTGGTCGCGTATAATGAACACATATGGTGTCAAATTAAATTCCGACTGTTACTATGTGTCTCTAAGCATATTTTACCAAATATGTAATGTTCTACAAAAATAAGTTTGATTTGTTTCTAGGTACATTCATTAGTTCCCAAAGATTTTTATTGAAACGAATGTTAAATGTAAATTCGTAGAATTGAGCTAGATGAGAGCTTAAGAGCAACAGCAAACACAAAATGCAAAATATATATGTAAAACGTACAATCACTTTAATCGACTGGTAGATTCCTACACCGCGTTGGAGCTCTGGAAAAATAAAATAAAAGTATATGCGGTAATGAAGAAAGAGCCCGACAAATAAACAAGTGCCCTAACGAACGAGGAAGCAGCTAGCGCCGTGAGAATCGCGCAGCATTTCGACATATTCGCCGAACGTCGCGGACCCGCGGCGGCGGGGGGCGGCGCGGTCCGGGCGCTGACCCCTGGCGCCAAGGAAGCTGTAAATATCGGGCCGCAGCCAGAGCGACCGGTGGCGCAAACGCGCGCGCCGCAAGGTCAAGGGAAACGCCGGCGGCGGCTTTTTACGCGGCAACGCATTCCAGGAGCCGCGCGCTGGCCGCCGACCAAGTGTCGGTCGCGAGACGCCGAGCGCCGCCCCGCAGTGGGCCGCGACAAAAAGCAAGCGCACACTGGTGATTATTGTGGTCATTAACGCAATCGCCGGTCCTGCCAGGTATCAGCTTCAAGGTCTAGGTCTCGTGGCCTGTTCTGATTCGAGAACGCAGAGATTGGCTCAATCTCGATCATGGAATCTTTGAAGCTGTTAGGAAAAAAACTTTGACTTTGGAAGGCAAATTAAGTGAAGTTTATTTTGAAAACAACAACCATAACAATATCTAACGTAGTTTGCCAACCAAAACACGGTGTAGAATTCCATGCAACATAGAGAAGATTCCGCTACATCAGGTTTAGATACTAGTTCCATAGTTTTTTATTTTTTTAAATGCCTCTAAATCGGATGATTCTTGCAGCTCTTTTAAGTTATTTTGATTGATTGATTACTAATTCATGGCGCGTCAACTGCTTCGGTATTTGGTCCCGTAATTAGTCTCGTAAGTCCCGCGAATGTTTGGCAGGAACATGTGTGTATGTACGTAAGGGGTAGGATATGACAAGGAATGGAAAGAAAAGATCGCGCGCGGTCCGTAACCCGTTTGTTAGGATTCTGCTCCGGGTGTAGCATTTGCGTGATATTGATCGGGGAAACCACGGTAAACTACCGATCAGAGCAGCCGAGCACTAGAATTCTCCTCCAGACAGTTCCAAAATTAGATCTAGCGATGTAGCGTTAAAAATCCTGACACCATCGGATCTCGAACCTAGAACCTTCCGGTCAGAGGTACTGCAGTGACATCAGTTGATGATCTGAGCAACTTCTCCCGGGTTATTTGGATTTCTTACACGAAAACGTTTAATACTGCATATCGATGAGTCCATTACAAATTTGGCAAAATATTTGATGCAGAAGGAAGAATTGATCTTTGTTAGGAACTTTGCGAAAAAAAACAATATTCTTTTCCCTTTTTGGTTAGCAGAGTTATTTCAAATTTCTTGGATGGCAAAAAATCAAACAATTTATCGATTGATCAATAAATCGATAAATTTGATTTTAAGGAGTTCATAGGAGCAAGAAGGGTTCTCCGCATCCGTCCCCGCGCTTTGCCTGAGGAGAGCCAAAGCGGTGCGCATTGTGTTTGGACGCGGGCATTTCTTACGCAAACAATAAAAATAATCTCTCATATAAATAAAAATGAAACAACATAAAATTAATACGTCCGGGTTTCATACGTCAACGTTTCTCAAGGCTTCTCTGTACTTTCAACATTTAGTAGAATTCTCAAGGTGAGAGATGCCTAAATGTCACTTACTGCAATATTTGCGTATAAGATGAAAATATATATTCGTTTATGTGGTGTGATTTTTGAGGTTCAATGTAATGACATTGAAAACAGAATAAGTAATTTACCCATTTAGCGTGATAAAGGAAACAGGTGCAGTTGAAAATTTCTCTTTTTCACCACCACCACCACCACCACCAACAACAACAACAACAACAACAACACAACAACAACAACAACAATAATAATAATAATAATAATAATAATAATAATAGTAATAATAATACTGTATCAGGAACAACTGATTTAAATTTACTAAGTTCATAACTTCATTTAAATTGGTGAGTGCGTGTTTATTTCCGCACGCGTCAACTTGGATCACTAGTGTAGTAGTGTAGTGTACACCGAAAGTGTAGTGCTTGTTTTATCTCTGGACATTTCTCTCTCCCACTGGAACGTGAGATCATTTAAATTTAGTCTGAATCAAATAACCAAACTAAACTGTCAAAAAAATAAATATAATAGAAAAAATGACAAAAAGACCAAAGAACGACAAACATTAAAACATTTATTTTGTATGTTTGCATTTAGCAGTTACATGTCCCGTAAAGAGCAATTGACCTCGGCGCTGTTAGATTCAGGGATTTATAATCGGTCACCCAACCAGGAACCTGCGATGTCTCGAATTCGCTTAACCTTCGTGACTTCACGTAGTTAACACTCGCGACATCAGTTTCGCGGTCGTGGCCTTTCAGAAGAACCACCTACATTCGCTTGGATGGCTGAGGAAAACAGGAAAACCCCGATCAGAATGGCGGGTGTGGGAATTGAACCAGGGCCTCCGGAATGCGAAGTCAGCGCGATGTCTTGAGCCACTTCACTCGATAAGAGAACATTATGCTTATTTAAATAAATAAAAAAATGTTTTCCAATAGGAAATGTTAAAATCTGTGACATGACCATTTCAAAGTGCACCATATTTTGGCTTTGGGAGACCAGAAATTTTGATATGCTGTTCCTCATACTCTTCCGATGGGCTTTTTGATCTGCCATCTTAAATCCTCGAAACTATTTATGACTCGTATTTATCAGTTTTTTCACATAGCTCACATTGGTCTGCTCCAAAACGTTAGATCTTACCCTTTATTTATGGGCGACGTTATGTCCATTTTGGATCAGTGAGCACCCTGGCGGTGTGCGAAGGCGGTCGACTGCTTGACGACTTGGCAGGAGAACAATCTCCAGCTTTGCTTTCACTCGGTTCTGCACTGGCTTGTACCGAATAGCCTTGGATCTGCGTGGCATGTACGACTTGAACCCTTACCTACAAACCGGGTCGCGGTAGACTTTTCTTAAGTCTAGAAAATAATTGACGTGGCGTTCGATTTATTGTAACTTTCCATTTTGTACATGTTAGGATTTACGTTTTATTTGCCAATTTTTCATGGAGATTTTAATGCGGTGTTCTTAAGAAACGAACTTTTTCTTGATAATTTAATAGCTGAAATGAAAAAGTTTTGGCAAAGCAAAAATAACTTGATGAACTGCTATAATTTCTTCACCAATGCTTAAATCCGATGGGTTCATCGACGATTACGATATCTTTAAATTAAAGTTAATGGCAAAACACGCTTAACATTAAAAGCAAAATCGAGTTTTCTTTTTCCGTGTTGCAAAGTTCATTGACTTTCCACAGAATTGGCAAAAATGCTTGCTCACACGGCGGAAGCCTGTTCAGCACGCAGCTGCGGTCGGACCGCCGTCTAAAAACAACCATTTGGATAAGTACGGGGCTGGAGCATCTCTCATTGGCGCCGACGGCAAAATAAACCCGAGCAAGAGCAAGAAGCAACAAAACAAGAAATCTGACAACTGTGCATGTGCACCGTAATCTTGAACGTCTGACCTTCGCGTCCATTGAGGCTGGCCGGGGAGGAGGGAAGCCGAATCGGCCGGCACGGCGAGGCGAGGCGAGGCGAGCGGTGGGTCCAGCAGCGAGGTGCGGCGGCGGCGGCGGCGGGGCGGCGAGCCAGTTGCCAGTGGGACTGGAAGCCGGACGGCCACGATCCGCGCCGCCACCGCCGCCGTCGCCGCCACCGCCGCCGCCGCCGCCGCCATGTCGAGACCTGCGCTGCTGCTGCTGCCGCTGCTTTTGGCCGATGTGTGGGCCGCGCCCCTCACCAAGTGAGTGTCCGCCCTACGCAAGGGTACGGCGCACTTGCGCCTAGCAACCGCTAACCAGAGGCAGGAGATTTAAAACTAGTGTAGAAGTTGGGGATGTCACCTCAAGCGCGGTGATTTACTGCGAAACAACAAACCTGTGCCAACATGACAGTACCTTTACAAACTACTCTTTACACAATAGACTATGTATATAACATAAGTTATTTTAGCTCAAATTCAGTTATCTCTTCTCCCTGAGTTGGAGGATGTATATTAAATATTATGCGATATTTTATTGATTTTGAAAAACACCTCAGCTTATTTTGTGAAATATCTTTTACTCTACGTTCTGTTAATGCATAATTTATTGTAAGGTTTATTAAGTTTACACAAGCAATTCATATTTTAATATTTCTGTATAGACTCTGGCATTATTTCTAATAATATTATGAAGGATTTTAATTTATTTTCCTCTTTAAATTTTTTGTCTGTTCTCATGACACTACTCTTATCAAAGTTTAAAATAATACATTTTAACTGCTGTGTGAAGCTTAAACATTAAAAAAGGAAATCATTAAAATTTTATTAAATTTAATTCGCATTACATTCTCAATCAATATTACAAGGTACTTGAAGATTCAACTACACATTATCAGCTTATTTCATTTGTTTCTCATTTTTTAACATTATTCTTATTCTTCTATTGATAAGTAGAGTTTGAAGTAATATGGAAGTCATATCTACACAAATGTATGAAGAGAATAATTTAGGGTGTGGGTAGATGAAGAGGGTGGTTGTGATGGGTGATTATAGAGATTCGATCATGTTATCGTTTGCTACAGACACTTGACCACTGCTTGACTACCAACATTCAAAATAAAATACCGAGATTAAAATGAGAATCGAAACCTGGCCTCGGTGGCATAGATAATTAAGGCACCTACTAGAACTCATTTCTAATGATTGACTTGATAAATATATTATTAATTATACTCTTGCAATAGTAAATGGTTACGCTCAAATGAACCCTTATTTGGAAAATGCCAAATTTGTGATTTTAATTAACTGCGCTTCGCAGCAGCATATTTTCTAAAACATAATTCCTTTAACAATAGCATGAGACAAGATACAGTTCTTGAATGATGTTCTTGATTAATCTCATTCTGAAGTGACAGGAAAAGCAATGTTGAGAGGGAGAGAGAGATAGAGAAAGAGAGTGACGAGGGGGAGAGAGGAGGGGGGGGAGGGGGGAGAGAGGGAAACGATAACGCGTAATAGCTTATTCAAATATAAAACAAAATTGAAAAATAACAATATACTTGAATAACAATCAGTTAAATTGTTATTTAAAGAGCAGTAATTCAATAAAATTTATTGTAAAACAATTACATATGATTTATATTTATAATTGACTCAATGATCAGAAGATTAAATTGTAATGAATCTCACAAATTAAATACGTCAAGAACATTCTAAGAGAATTTATTTCATAATCCTGAAAAAATATTGGTCACCATGTAAACGCATCTGTAAAAACATATAAATCTTTAATAGCGTATTTTGTAATCATAAGGAATATATAATTCTTTTTTTAAAATTTATTTTACATCGCTGTGTAACTGTATGGTCATAAGTGAAATCAAACCTAATTTACAACATTACATTAAATTAATATTTACGCTAAATTTCAATACATAATACTTTATTCCATTGTACAAAACTCGTATTTGATAAAATATTGTTTCTAATTGAAATTTTGCAAAACAAATTAATAGAAAAATTTAAGTATACTTTGCAATAATACGTGCCCACTTTCTTTGTAGATACGATCAAAGGCAAGACGGCGAGTTTAACGTCCACGCCCACCTCGAAAACTTCGTCATCCTGCTGATCCCGGGGGGCGGCGGCGGGCTGCTGAACATCGCCGCCAAGATCGCGCCGGGGGGCAAGCACCACGGGGGCAAGCACGTGAAGGGGTCGGCGGAGGGGACGGCGCGCCACCCGGCGGAGGAGGTCGCCATGGCGCTGCCGGTGGGGCTCAAGTCCCCGCCCTACAAGGTGGACATCGACGCCGACCGGCGCGTGCCCATCGTCCTGTCCATCACCGCGCCTCGCGTCGCCAGCGAGGAGCAGCACGAGGTGGTGATCGCCGAGTCGCCCGCCGTCACCATCAGCAAGGCGCAGCCGCCGGCGCCGGCGCCGCCGCAGCTGGAGGCGCAGAAGCCCAACGCCGCGCCCGAAGACCCGCCGGCCCAACCCGAGCCGCCCGCCAAGGCGGAGGAGCAGGGCGAAGCCGGAGACAAGCCCGCGAAGGCCGCTGACGAGCCGAGCGCGCCCTCGGAAAAGCCGCAAGACGGCCCCGCCCCCGCCCCCGCCGCCTCCCCCGCCAAGCCCGATTCCGAGCCCTCCGCCCACAAGCCCATTAGAAAACCGGCCGTAGCCCCCGCGGTGACCGCCGCCGCCGCCGCACCTGCAGCCGCCGCCCCCGCAGCCGCCTCCACCGCCGCCGCCGACCAGAAGGAAGCTGCGGCGGCCAGCGAAGCGGAACGCCCCGCGGAGCCTGCCAAACCCGCCGCCGCCCCCGCCCCCGCCCCCGCCGCCGCCGCCGCCGCCGCCCCCGCGCCCGTCCCCGCCCCGGCGGCCGAGCAGGCGCCCGCGTCGCCGCCCAAGCAAGTGGCGCAGGAGGGCAGGTCGCGCGCCGCGCGCCTGGAGCTGCTGCGCACGGGGCTGGTGGCCTCCCCCGCGGGGCCCTGCGCGCCGCACGAGGTGCGCGACGGCCGCTGCGCGCGCGCCCTGCAGCCCGCCAGGTGCGTACCCCGACCACGCCCACCCTCGCCGCGTTACTATCTTTCACATCTGGATCAGCCACAGACACTCCATTATCATCGACATTACCAGCGTTATTTTACATTATTTTCGGTAAACTAGGCTTAGTATATTAATATTTCAGGACCGACAACGCCCACCTTCCTATATTGCCACCATTACTGTTCTTGATATCTGAATCAGTAATATACTGTTCATTACGTTACACATTTTCATTACAATCATTACATCATTTGCCGTAACCCAAACATATCATAACAAGGTACGTACGGCCGACCACGTCCATCTTCCACACGCTCAGCATTAGCACCCCTAAAATCTAGATCATTGATAAACATTCCATTACCATCGTTATTACTGTAATCTGTTTAAAATGCACATAATTAATCTCAGCATAATTTCTTTGACCTTAGTAAAATATCATCTCAAGATGCATACGACCCTTTACGCCAACCTTTCAATATTGCCATCTTACCCATTCCTTAATATCTGATTAACTGATGTACTCTTATTTACCACCGTCATTCCTATCGACATTTTACATCATTTTAATCTCAGCATTATCCTTAACATCTGAATCATTAATTTCAATGTAATTATCATCGCCGTTACTAGTATCATTTTACAAACCGTGTTATTAATCGCAGCTTGATTTTCGTTAAACTCAACATAGTGCGAAATCAAGGGGCGTAGGGCCGATGACGACCACACTGCTATCATTAACATTGCATTGTTAACAGAGGTATCATCAGCATTTTTATTATTGCAGTCATCATTTACCTCAGTATACTTTTCGTTAACCTCAACATAAAATCAGATGAAAACATATATGTACATTGGCAGTAATTCTGGCGTCACATCCACTGTTTAATTTTTATTTATTTATTGTTCGATTAATTTGTTTAACGTTAAAAACTGTTAAAACTGTATGTACGTATGGGGCAAAAGACAAGTTGCCTTCACTTTTTACATTTTTAAAATTATTTAGACTATATCGTCAGTGTCTGAGATCCCCATCGCTATTATTGAAAAAATAATTTTTGCTTGATCATTCAATCTGTTTTATGGGAATACGTCAGAAGAGTAGACGGAAAAGTATTAGAAGAGTAGGCGGAATGGTCTCCTGATGGAAAGATATTAACCTATTCGCCTACTCAATACTTTTGCGATCGTCAGAGGACAATAATTTCTTTACTATTGTTATATTCAATGTAAGTACCCCTGAATGCGTCACATTGTTAAAAATAGTTAATTCATTAAACTGATGTACCCGTACGTTATTAATAATTATAATCGCGTAAACTTTCAATCTATCGTCGCTCCTAAGCAGTAGTCGATATGTCACATTAAAGTACAGTCCGTTTATCGAGAAATTTGTTATAAAATATTAAAAAAATATAATAGTTGAAAATTTCAGAAAATGTCAGTGGAATCTGGAATTAAAAAAAATTAGATCTCATACTCTAGCTGTTTTCGTTGATTTTTAGAGACACTTGTAAATACGTCTTTCAAGAGCACACTACATTATAAATATTTGCAAACAAATTTTTTATGTCAGTTTGATATTTTGTCGGACTCCTTCATTCTAAATAGCAACTAATGCAATTTCTATGCTTATTTAAAAGAATTTAGAAGATTTAACTCCTAAAATAAAGTATTTCGATTGTTATATTCTTGTATTATTTTAAGATTTGGCTTTGTTATTGAGTTTCATTTGATTAATGTAGCAGCTTCATCAAGAAAAATAACAGAAAAACTTTCATTGGGCTATTTTCAATTCCGACTCATCTATCTGCCTAAAAAGTTATCTCACTTTACTCGTCTGTCCTCAATAATTACCTATGCATCGCATTACCAAGTGGAAGAACTTGATTATGAGGTGCGGAAGCGCTTGTGAAAGCGAATCACATGTGATCCACCTGGCAGGCCTTTAATGCAAATGAGCGACAGGAGAATTAGGGCGGACGACACGGCATTCATGATGTTTTGATGACTCAACGAAATAACTAGTAGTCAGATTGCGAATGATAGTAAAAGAAAGAACGAAACGAAACAGCGTGTACTAAGGATGACAGAAAAAAATGTTATTACAGCAAGATACCTATGTTGCAGAAATCTCGAATTTAAAATAAATGCATCTTGATTCGATATGAGGTAATGGTATCAGTTGGTACAGTCCAGTAAACATGAATAAACCCAAAGGATGCTGAGAAACGTCTAAACATTAAATTATTTACCGACGTGCCATAAATCGAGGAGTGAAGTTGCTCACTTTCCTTAAAACAAAAGCCAACGGAGAAAGCTCTCACTGACGGTACTAAAAGCCACAAAGACATGCAGAAAATTACCCGTTTTTTCTGTAGCCAAAAGTAAAGAATACTCAAATAAAATGGATATAAAACCACTAATCCAGAAAAAATAAAATGATCAGTAAAAACTTGTTCTCATCTGTAGAAGGTTTAGAGAAAATGAGTACAGGAAACCTATTTATTTCCTGTTGATCTTATTTATATGTTTCTAAAAAAACAGACTCTTAATTGAATATAAAATTCATTTTTACTTAAATAAAAGAAATACATTTAAATAAGTTAATTTTTGATACTCTCAAAGTAAATAACTCATCAAAGTAAAATATAAAATTGTGGCGATAGTATTAAATATTTCAACAACTATATTTTGTACTAGGAATTGATTACCAAGAGATCTTTAAAACTTTAATCAACTCGTCAATATTCTTGCATATTTTTCAGTAAGAAGCATTTGGTATGCATTTATTAAAATATTTTACAATCTTTGCTAACGTGTGACGGTTTGTCATATACGTGACCCGGTAGTTCATCTACCATGTACATTAATCTTGCCTTTCACTCACATATTCTTAGTACAAAACTTTCTACTTTACAGGGACATGACTTCGCGAAACTTTCTTGCTTTAGCCTACCCACTTCCATAAAGTATACGCCGCTTTAATGTACACACGTTCATTACTGCAATATCAAAGGCGGAAGAAGAAAGATACGAATCAGTTTATCCGGAGAGGCTTTTATGAAAGCAAGCGTAATAACATGTTTCTCAGTATTTTTGATCCCTTCTAAATGAAAGGATCTGAAAAGGCATTGTAGCTTTCTCGCCAGGGTTAGAATAAAATTTAAAGACAAGGAAAGAGGGATATGTTAAAAAATTACGTGGCAAATGTTTGGATTCGTGGTACGAAAAATGGAATGGGTGAAGATCACAATCATTGATGTAAGCGAAAATTCGAAATCTGTTGTTAGAATGGATCACATAAATCAGAGCTCGAGTGCAAGTTTGTTTGCTGTTGAACTTTGTCACTCTCCCTTAGATTAGCGTTAATGGAAAATTATGACGTATCGGTTGGAGAATAAAATTATAAGTGTACGGCAGAAGAGGGAGTGTGGGTTAACGGCAGCATGCTCGTTTGCACACGTTTTCGTAGAAAGTGTGCAATTAACTGTTCGTGCGCGAGACGACATGGGAGCGCCCTGCAGGCCGCCCTGGTCACCTAAAAGAGGCGTGCGTGAAGTTAATAAGTGCCATCTTCAGAGCGAGACTACCCTAAGCGTGGAGAAATGGGCTAAGTGGCTTCCACCCATTTTCTAGAAATGTGCTCTTTCCCTCGCATCCTTTTCTTTCTCGTGTTTAGATTTTCGAATTTAAAAAAAATCAGCATTCTTATCTCGCAAGGTACAAAAAATTATTTTTATGATAAAATTAAACCACAAGGCGTTATCACAAAAGGCACGTTTAATATAACAAAAATACGATAAAATATCTATTCAACATTCTATCTGTACTGAAGGTTAGTCTGCAATTAAAGCGATTTAAGACGCTATTCATCATTTCATATGCTGCCATTTAAGTTTCGTATGCTTTATTTTTGGTCGTATGAAAGTCACAAGGTTTCCATTTTATACTCTCCAACCATTTGCATTTCTCTGTGAATAATATGAAGTAACTCGCTGCTTATAATTCTCCTACTTTAAAGTATTTCAGAACAATTGCAGAATTTTTAACCAGAACAGAGATACCTTGCATCTTATGCTTTGTCCGAACGAACGTCGTTTCGATTTATCTTATTAAAGTTCCTTAATTGACACATAAACCTTAACGTGCCAAATACCAAGACTATAATATTTATCATTCATATTTCAAAGAAATGAAGAAAAACATATTACATTCCTTGGCTTAAATAATTGCTACAAGCTCTAGTTTAGGAATTATTTATTTATTGAAAAAATAAGAAATTCAAATTAATACAAAATATGAACAAATATCGCCATTCTAGAAAATCCAGAAGGAAGTGAATCCGGAATTTTGAAGGTAATAATTATAAAATTGGATGTTCATGTAAATTCCATAAAATTAATGGAGGTAGCATTTCAAGCTAATGGCTGTGAGTCGAAGGAGGCATTTAACTTGTGCCAAGTGCTGTTAAATCTGGCCCTGCAAGGCAGCTTCTTCTTCCGCACAGCAACTGGACCGCGGCTCGCTTCTGGAGTGCAACCATCGCGACAGGTCGGTGCCTTTCATCCCTTCCGAGTCGCGAACGAGATGAACGGGAGTACCGTAAGCCGAACGCCGGCCGCGCCGCTCGCCCGGAAAGGCGATTTTTTTACAAAGTCACTAATGTCGAGCAGATCACGCAGACCGTCCCGAAGGAAAACCGGTTAGGGCGAACCGTTACGTACTTGCTCGTCCGCCGGTCGTCCCGGGGCGGTCCGCCAGGCGGGCGAGCCTCGCTCGACCCTCCGCTCACCCGGCGCGGGCTGCGGTGCACGTGCCTCAGGGGCATCGCCCGCGGCCACTCCGCTCCTCCCACAGCGCTGACGACTCTCCGGCTCTCCAACCGCACCTTCGCTCGGAATACATCTTTTTTTATTTTTTCTTATTTTTTTTCCATCATCACCATATCGTCAAACCGGCTGAGTTAAGCTTACAGATTCTCCAACATCGCCGCTGCCTCTGCCGCGACTCCGACCTGGAGGTCCTAAGGCTTGAATCCCGACGGTGAAGGACGGATTATTTGTACTCTCTAGATAGCTAGGGCGGTCAAGCGGCTAGCTAGGTGGAAGAGATCTGGATGAGAATTCAGAATCAGTCGCTATCTGGATGAGAATTCTAGCGGTCGGCATCGCTGATCGGTAGTTTTCCGCGGTTTCTACGATCAATATCCGGTTAATTTTGGAGCAGTACTCCAACGGACCACGCGTGGTCATTGAAACCTTCCTTGTCCAATCCTGTAACTCTATACACAAATACACACGCTTACGTGCACTACACTACCATACATGTCTGAAGACCAGTGGGAAGCTTATAGCTGTTCCTGGCTGGGGCGGTGCCCCGCTGGAGGAGGATTTCTCTGCAAGCCTCTATAGATCGGCGCCAGATCTCACTATCAAGCGTGGGAGGAACACTGCCAACTCCTTCGATAAAAACATTCTCTACACTAACGAGACCATAGAAGCTCACGTGCCAGAATCAATCATTCAACCTTCATCAACATTATCACCTTGAAGTTATTCTTCGTCAGTTATGAGAATAATAATTTTAATTTCAGGGTTTATGAAGACGACATTTTGAGTTTTATATATATATATATATATATATATATATATATATATATATATATATATATTCACATAAAATATTCACTTCACAGAGAAAGTCAACAAGATTAATCTTCGCACTAAGCATAGTAAATTATTTTTCAAGGGGGTTGTATAAAACTTGTATTTTTGAAAGTAAAGCGTAAAGTGATCTTTCTCAAACACGCTTGAACAAAAACGTATGGAAGGTATAATTTTCACTATATTATTATTTTCACTAGATTATTTTAAATTAATGCATTTACGTGTACATTTGCTAATTGTTACTTGTGAGAATCACGCTGCATGTGTCTTACAATTTGTCTTACTTTTGTCCTGCAGTTTGTTAAAAATGTAGATTTAAGAAGGAAAGAAATTCTGCCAGTTTCACAATCAGAACCCAACGCACTTCGTGTCAAATTGAGCGGAAAAAGTCCCAGCCAGAAGAAAGTGGCACACTGGGCCAAAAGTCCTCCCTCTGGAATTGGCCGTAGCCGCTGGCGGGACCGCTGGCGGGACCGCTGGCGGGAAGATTCAGTTGTCCCGGCATCTGATGAATAACTATAAAACAGTTGTCATAAACATGACGTCTTTGGCAGTCATTGTGAAGCCTGCAGGCAGCACCGCGGAACCAGAAGTAACTTTCTCCTCCCATATACGGTTATACCGGACAAACGATTGAAATAAAATATCTCATTAATTCGAACACTTTACAATGGTATGTGTGAAGGTGGGAATCTAAGAACACATGGAATTAATGGGTGAAGACCTCTTTTATATTCAATTACGTTACATTCAAGCCTTTCGAATCTTAAGTAGATCGTCATTTATTATTCTAATATCACACCTAGTATTTTCCAACTCAAAATATGTTTATCAAGATCACATTTGGACTTTTTTTCTGAAAGCAGATGCGTAAAACATGGAGTGCGTCAGCCAACAATTTCAGAGATATTCACTGCTTAGATTCCGGTTGAAATCATCTAGATCCGTAATTGAAACTGTCACTGTCAGGAATAGTTCCGCCGATCTCTAAAACCCAGATGCCAAAAATCATGTGTCTGTAGCGAGAAGTCATCGGGTACGTCAATTTAATTTGATACAGTACTTGAAAAGATCATATGCGTGCCCACAAAATAACTTTTAAGAAATGTAACTTAATTTTGATACATATCAGTATTATTTGGGATTAAAATCTCGTGCAATGACTGCCCTGAACATTGGTAAAAGCTTTCCTTCATTAGTGCCTTCATTCGCAGGTGCCAAAAGCACTTCATTTGTGCTGGACGCTGTAGTAAAGTAATAATAGTACTTCAAGCGTTTTGTTGAGGTTCGGATGTATCAGGACAGTTGTTTAAAGGAACGGATTGAATGCTGAAAATATACTGTTACAAGTTTACTCTTCTATTAATAAAAATCACATTAAAAATGTATTTTAATAATGGTATCGTTGAAATATCTCGACATAATACCTTCAATAGTTTTCTTTAAAATTGCTTTCAGGGTTTCATTCTTAAACAAATCTTGTGGGGTACTTTCAATCTTTAATGAAACTAATACGAGAAATTCAAATTTTACCGAGATAATTATCACATTTTATTAGTAATTCACAAATCTTTTCGAAGTGCTATATCTTTTAACTTATTAAGTTCGTTACTGTTGTATGATGAAAGTGTTACTTTGCTTTCAGGGTCACCAAGAACTTCGAGGATGCCGTGCTTCTGAAGGCTCTGCGATTCGGCCTGGCTCCCGCCAACTAATTTAAAACCTTTTCCTTCACAATTTTCTTTAGTGTAAGCAAAGACTCATAGGAAAATATGTGCTCCGAGAACCGCAGTTACTGTGAACAGACGCCCTGTGAAGGGGTCGTCCCAGAATTACAATGTACATATGATATTAAAAATATCCTGCTTTCAATATCAAAACACCTTCGCGTGGTTGAGGCAGGATAATGGGGAAAAGAGAGTGTTTCTGCGAAGCACCCTCCATGGTACAAATGGATTCGGGAATTCTTTTTAGTTTCAGCGAGCCGCTGCGAATGCTGTTTTCAAAGAAATCGTAGAAAGAACGGGATAGCTTTAATGATTCTTAGTATTTATGGAAAACTAATGTACGTTCAAGTAGTGTGAACATTTTATCATCACAGTCAATAAAAAGAAAAGCTGTATTTAAATCGCTTCGAATAAAGCCACCTTTTTAATTTATATATTTCTATTTGAATTTTTTATTTACAACCTCTCTGCTATTTCCTTTTTTCCAATTTATTTATGTCAGTCTCGTCATAAAATCGCCAAACAAAAAATTGTGAATTCTGAAAAATTGAAACAAATAGCTACACCACAAGAGAGACCATTGCGCAACTTTCTAGTCTGACTGGTTCAGAGTCAGGAGTGTTCCACGCAAAGTTGAGGAAAAATGAAACGTTTCTATGTTCTAAGAAACTCGGGATTCTTGCTTCACTTTTAACGTCAATCAATCTGCAAAATATTTCGCAATTATTCCACGATTCAGATGTAGGTCAATCTTTCCTTTAACTCGGATATTTTTCAAATAAATCTTAAACGTATATCAATATACCCCACACAGTGAATAATACACAGATATCTTTGTAAGGTTGTGACAAAAAATAATTTATAAATAGGTTGTATATTCCTTTTTGAACGTAGAGAGAATATAAAACACTTTTACTGTGACTTTTCGAAATTTCGTATGTAATGAAAGAACTCCTGGATCATCCTGTTAGTTATAAACAGACACATTATTACTCGAAACTAGAGCAAAAATTTAGCTCACTAAAATAAGCATTTGGCGACAGGAGAAAGGCACAGGAAGTGGATACAATGACTTTTCCGTTTTCCGTTCAAGACGAGGACACATAATGTACGTCGTGCTTGTAGAAAGCCTATGTGTAAGTACCATGACATGAGGACATTTATGTTCGAATATTGTAATTGTATTCTTCCTTTAATTTGAATGTATACTTATTTAAAAATGACTTACTGATAAATACGTACTTTATGCAGAACAATTAAATACATTGAACACAACAAAAGGCGCAAATTAACTTTTTTCAATGATGGAATTCAAAATAAACTCAAATTCAAATTTAAATAACAGTAAAACATCAGAGGTGATATGACAAAACGACCAGTAGAGAAGTCTGAGATCGATGAATCAACGAATTGACGACCACTTATCTTTTCTTGCGCAACACATTCAAAACGAATCCTAAGAATGAACTAGGTTTTTTAATTTCCTTGATTTAAATACTTCTAAGTACGGAAATTTTAAATAAGGTTCCTAGGCATCGATTAAGTATGTCCCTGGCAGCGACCAATTGATACCTTCCCAGCAGAAAACGTCAGTCTCTATGGGGACAGGATCCCCGGCATCCACGCCCTCTGTCACAATTCCAACCCAGAAATAAAAGCATATGAGTATCAAGCTATCTCTGTTTATACACAAAGAACGAACCCTCAAGTCGAACATCAATAAACACGGTTCATAGTATCTTTTCTCTTCTTCAAGGGTCTTTGATAACAATCCTTTACATGCCATTTTCAATGGAAACACTGTTATGATAAACATTACAACTGTAAATTCTAAGAAAAAATAATTCATTTATGATTTGTCAACAACTGCATCCAATTACAAAAATAAAGCGTGAAAGTTCCAGAATGTCTCAAAAAATGAAGTATGAAAGAAAGAAATATTTACTTTGTCACTAAATAATTTAACATTTCCATATGAAAAATCGTTATTAATATCCGGCCCATCGATTTGTTCTACCTCTTCCTCGTGGCTTTGATAGAGAACAACTGCCTAGAAGCCTCCCCGTTCGCATCTCTGCAGGTGGCGTGCTCCGCTGCGCAGTCGATGGAGCACAGCAGTGCGTCACGCGGCGGAGGCCTCGACCGCAGAGCGCAACTTTTTGCTCCGGTCGGCCGTGACGGCTTCCGTGCCCGGGGCTGCTAGCGACCGCGGCCGAGGCGGCGGCGGCGGTGGCAGCGGATGTCGTGTGCCAGGGAAGTAAGTCGGACTTCCCTGCGGGGCCCTCTTGCCCGACATACCGGGTGCGAAGCGTCGCCGTATGACCGGCTCGCACGTGCCACTGATCGTCCAGGCCACTGGTAGTGGGGGGCGGTGGATTTAAATGACACCAAAAGCGCTTTTTTGTTGCTTCTTTTTTATTTTTATTTTGATGGTAAGAGGTGTTCGTCAGAAGAAAAGCGCAACAATATGTTCTATCTACACAAAGAATGAAGATATTACAAAAAGTTTCAATATTTTGCCTTTTTATTTTAATTTCTTTAAGAACTGAATTTTTCATTTGTTCATTGTAATTTCATGACCTGCAAATCACTGCAACTGAAAATGGCTCTACTTCCACATTCATAGAACACACACTACTCTACGCTTACAGGAACTCTCATAGAAAGGTGCTCAATGGAGTATAATGGAAAAGAAGAAATAGCTAGAAATGAATATGATAAGCTGAAAGTTATCTTAAAAGAGTCAGGAAGCGGGGTAGTTCTGACGAATGATAGTGGTGAGAAAAGATAATTGTGAACTTAGATACTAGTCTAAGCATGGATGAACGGGGGAGAGATCAGAATGTGATTCATAGACAGTAAGATAAGAAAATAGAAAGAGTGAAGGAATAATTGATTATTTCGCGTTTCGCGCGTCATCTCCTATGGTAATTAGTCCTATAAGTGTAGTGCATGCATTTATAACGTGAGATGACAGTGTTATTCTTCGACTGGCTGGTGAGATCCCGCGCAGACTTCCACGTCATCTTGCTGTGTTTTCCTCATCCAAATATCTCCCACCACCGCCTCAGCCGGGACAAGCTCTAAGCTCCCGACTGGTTTCAAGACACTTTTGGAAGTGTATCTCATGAAAGTGTGTAGGGGTGAGGATATAACGAGGAAGAGAAAGAAAAGATCGTATACGATATTTGAAGCAGGAAGTTGAGGATAGAAAATTTTAGGATTGAGAAATGAAAGGTAAATGAAAGCCGAAAATGGATACATTTCATAAGGAGGCAAGATAATCTAATAGAGACGTAGATTCTAAATAATGTAAAATGTGACGTATTCATTAATTACGTTTACACTAAATTGTGACTACACTGTAACCTGCAAGGTATCAAAATTTCTTGAATACAAAACAATACAAATACACTATTTCTTAGCTCGAAAAACAGCTCAATCTTGCAATATTAGTATTCTTCTAATTACCAAAAAGTTATGCATTTTTAGGCCACGGATGTTCTATCATTATTTTTTTGTTGGTTTTCCGCAACCCGCGTCTTCCGGCTCATTCCGAAGCAGTATGAGCCGGTCCTGAAGAAGGGACGAATCGCGCCCGTTAGACTTGAACATGGTGATGACGGCGGGATAAATCAAGGCGCGGAAGGTGATTCAGGCGCTCTGGTCGTAAGAGGATGCGGGGCGGATAACAGGAAACGGCCCGCGGGGGCTTCGCCTTTTACGGGGCTTCTTAGGTTTTAAATGTCCTGTTTCTCTCGCCGGGGAAGGAGGGGAAGTGTCGTAACATCGCAGGAACGTGGCGCCAATCACAATCAATTGCCGGCCAGTTCTGCCGTGCGTCGTTGGCAGGGGCGTGACGAAGGAAAAATAAATAATTTATTATTGATGATTACTGAATTGTCAAGAAGATACGAGATGTATTTTTAATGCATCTTGAATTTTAATGACTGACGAGGGACTCAAGATTTAAAAAGCCATTGCCAGACTTCCGTGAATCAATTTACAAGCTGAAACGCGACAATTATAAATAAATAATACAGAGCAAATTCGTAAATCGTCTGTAATGAAGGAGTAGTGTTGAATCAGACTTTAAGAAATTCAAGGAGTGTTGTTATCTATTACGGTTTAGGGACTCCATCATAGAATCCTCAAAATATCATAGAACGCTGTGTAATTCTTGTGAGATCTACTACTGTTCAAACATTTCTTCTAAGAAGCCCAAATTACAACTTGTGTAGAAAAGAGCGGTTCATATTTAAAGTCTTGAAAAGTTTAAAGTGAGAGGGAGAAGTATAAATATAATTACTTTCTCTCAATACAATGCGTATTGATGGAACATTATAAAGACACATACTGATGCGGAAATCTTATTTGTCATTGCCAAAGTCCAGGATTCACATCAGCAATATATTTCTCTACATCTTCCCCATTGTCAGAATTGAATGGAAAGTACAATTAATACCAAATAACAGTAGTTACCGATGATTTATCGTTACCACAGTTTACTTGATTCACAGAAAATAACGTCTGTCCATAGAAAGCGTTTATGAATTATAAAAATTCACATTATTATTAATATTATACGTCAATTATTAAGCTGTAGTACAATTTCGTAGTTTCTTCTTGTAGCTTAGTAATACTACTCTAATTCTCTTGAGGCTAATTTTTCTCTGTTTTCTTACTATACTTATCTATAAAATAATACAAAATGTTGGATTATGACCCCCACAGCCGTCGGTCGTAACCCATTACTAACGTATGATTTTTCAAATGCCAATTGCACTTTGCATTTTTCTTCTTCTTTTGGACTTTTAGGAATTTTTTTCTTCAATGGAGGTAGGCATCTTAAACAAAACATATAAGCAAGTTTTGGAAATCCTGTACGATAGATGTCTGTTTAGCAGAGATCGCTAAAACATTGTGGGCTTCTGGGTCGTGACTTGCGTCGGTTCAAATCGTCTTTACAGTGCTTAGTTGCTACATGCCTGTGGCTCAGTTGTATGGAGAGGAAGGTGTACAACAAAAGTACAATTTAATCAAATAACAATGGTTTTCACTAAAAGTTGCCAACACATGCTGTAAGAGATCTCTAACAATTACTCTGCACGCATGGGCGCGACGACCTGACGACATGAGCGTCCATTATGTCGGGCATTAATGGGCCAAGTGTGACGCTTTGAAGGCAATTTTACCAAGCAACTCATTTTAATACTTCCTCATTGTTAAATAATAATCAAATTAAGAACAGAAAAGCGTGTGTGCTTCATATTCACACAAATGCATTAGCTTAATGGTATACGTATTAAGATTTAGATGGAATCATATCTCAGAATAAATTTTATTTGTAATAAATAATTTCTATCTTTATTTTGTTATCTTATGACTGCTTCAGCTTCAGAATATCTCTTAACGAAAATTTCGAGTTTTGTACTACGTATAAGAATATCTCCTATTGTTTCTTTTAGTTCAAATTTTCTCTCATCCTGCAAGAAGTAATGTCTATTAGAAAAATAAGTCTGATGTTTTACTTGCTTTAAAATAATTTATTTTGGCAAAATTATTTAATGTGTGGTTTTGAAATGGAAAAAACAAACATTTATTACTAAATTTCTTTTGTGGATTCAACTGCAAGGGTTTTGCATGTGCCTGCAGTTTGTAAAACTATATTTTTAATTGAAGTTAGAAATTTGACCTCCAAAGAAAAAAATAGTTGTACCTTAAATGTTCTTAGAATCATACAGATTCTCTCAATAGTATTCTTAAGGAATAATTTAATAGTTTGTAAACGTTTTGTTAACTCCGGTTATTTCATTAATAAAATACTCAATTTAATACATTTACTAATATATTATTTAAATTGCATAATAAGCTACGTTTGAAAATGAATATGGGCCGGGAAATCAGGTAAATAAAGGATTTTAAACAAAGATTTGATCATTAGTTTTATAAACACATTAAAAAATAATTTATTAAACATTTACCATTACATTGTCAGACACGTTTACCTCGTCAAACCTGTGTGAAAACAAAATTATGGAAGCTCATGAAAAACGGGCCACCTTACGACACCAAGTAAATATTGTCCATTATTAGTGACGCTTCTGTCACACAAGAAACGAAGTTCTACACAACAGTCACTCTTTATATTTACAATCTTCTGAGCAGAGGGAGCAACCACTGTGAAAGAACCAGTTTACCCCTGAAACATGAAGTTGTCGTTAGTACTCATTCCTCCAGCGCCCCATCCACTCGGCCGGCAAGATCCTCCAGTACTCACTTGATCTTCTTGGCTGGCTTGGGGGTGGTGGGGGCGTCGGCGGCGGCAGGTTCGCTCGGGACCTTGTCGGGGGTGTCCTGCGCGGCCGCCGCGCCGCCTTCCGCCGCGCTGCTCTCGGTCGCCGCCGCCCCCGTCGTCGTCTCCATCGCGGAGGAGCTCTCTTCCGGCTTGGGCGGGGTCAGATCCTCTTCGACGAAGTCGCCGCCGCCGCCGCCGCCGCCGTCGCTCCCGCCGCCGCCGCCGCCGCTGGTGCCTCCGAAGCTCGAGAAGTCCACGAGGTCCGCGAGGTTCAGCAGCATCTCGGCCGGCGCCACGGCGATGACCACGCCGTCGATGTGCAGCCGGTAGTTCTCCGTGCCGTTCTGCCGCTGGTCGTAGATGACGTCATCTTTCACGGCCGGAGCCGCGCGCGCCAACTCGATCACCAACAGTGTGGCCGCGAAGACGCGTAGGGTGTCCGCCCACGCGCCCATGGTCGACGTTGACCGTCGCTGGCCCGGCAACTTTCTCTCTGACAGGAAAGCCCGCGTGCTTCCTCGACCCGGCCGAATGTACGGCGTGCGGGATGTCGCGAGCGCTTCCCGGTTCAGTCTCCTCTCCCGGTTTGCGGGCGACTGAGCTCGCCGGGATGTTCCCGGAGGTAGATTTTAAAAGAGGCCGCGAGTTGCGAGACGGCGTTGCCAAGCTAGCCAATAACGTCGCGCGCGCGGGCCCGCAAGATCGACCGCGGCTCGCGGGGCCCAAGAGCAAAACAACACGGCGTCGCGGTCGAGGGCAACGGACTGGCCAGCTGGACGCCCGGCGGCGGCGGCGGCGGTGGCGCCAGTCTCGCCTCCGCGCCGCCCCGCTCGCGACCGGCCCCCGAAGACGCCTCGCACCACCACTATCTCATTGGCCACCGCCTGCTTCCTGGACGGGGCAAAAGGACACGTACGAGCATTGACCTACGCCAGCCGAACTGCAGGTGGCGTGCGGGTGACACGCCCACCCCGGACGAACACGCACTACACGCACGACCGCCAGATACATATTTGCCGAGCAAACTATTAGGAGATGATCGGTATTTGTAGAAGTAAGTTTTCCAGACAGCGAACACCGGTTCTGCATATTAACTGGATATTGACTTATACCCCAACATTGAGGACTATTTCATATCTAAATTTAATCGCGTCCACATCCACATCCAGATTAATTTGGTATATTAATGAATGCGGTGACAATTGAAACTTTGTTAGTGAATTTGGGTGGACATCGCAGATACTTCTAATGAGAAGATAAAGCATATATCTATCGGAAAGCAACACCTATACGCGTTCGTGGCGGTACCTCTATCACTTCGGAAGTGGTTTTACCTTTTCCCGAGCGATTGACCAGGAAAAAATGCTTATGTTTTACCTTCAATAATTCCTAATATTGACAAAGTCTTGTCTAACTCACGAACATTCGATCTACATATATCGATGGAAATATTAATTACGAATGTTCTTGATCTTGAAAGTGTTTTTCTTTCTTTCATCAAAATCTTATTGGTCTAATCGTCTGAATGTAAACAACCGTAACTCGTAAATTTATGTTTTCAATAAATACAATACATAAGCGAAGCGCTTGGTTCAAGTAAGGTACTTATCGCAAATAACGTCATATTGAAGATGACATCCGACATAATTAATACGAGTTGTACAACATTAAGATAATATCATCTATAAGAACAAGAAATCTAGAAACATGATACACTTAACCTGAGGTACAAGGTAATACAGAGTACCAAGGTGAAATTACTGCTGTCTCAGCGAAAGTCCGTGGTAATGAACACTGTGGATTTTGTTCCTTTACAGAAATAATAATACTCAAAAAATAATAAGATTATAATGCATGCTCCTTAACAATTTAGCTTCATGTTTCGTTAAAAAAACTTACAAACTTTGGGAATTGTACTTATGACGTTACGAAATCAATTCAGTAACATGTTTCGAAATAAATATGGATGAAAATAAATGGGTTTCAAATGAAAATAACAGTGATGAGTTCATCTCAAACTTAAAATGCAATGTTTTCATCAACGAGATTTTTTATACCACTGCTGCCTGAGGTTCGAGGGTTTCATCTAATAGGATTTGTTAAAATATTAATTAATGATCTGTCTTTGTCGCTTACGCGAAAACAGAGCAACTACTACAGGAGCTGCCTCGTTCGGGCCTTATAAGAAAAACGCAAAAATAGATAATCGTTGCAAATAAGCAGCAAAATAATTTTACAATGAAAAGACGATTGTGAATATTAATTCCTGAGACCACAATGATCTACAGCACAATAAGATTTTTTTCTATTTATATTGTCAACTGATGAGCTGCTTTCTCTGCCAGACGCCACTAGTTCAAGTTATCACTGAAGACTGCTATGAAGACTGCTATGAAGTTTGTGCAACTTGTACTGCAAAAGGTAATTTCAATGCAGGGGTTAATTTATTGGGCTTTTTCAAAAACTTGCTAAAATGAAGCTCCAAATTATTTTAAATTGCCGTGATGTTCTCTTTTACAGCCCTAACACAAACACAAAATACAGTATTAATCGGTAATGATTTTCTCCTCTGGTTAAGAACTTGTAAGGTGGATGAAAACAAAAATTATTAATGTAGATTCTTCTCTTCTCTCGGGGTGGGTTTAGGTGTTTTTATTTTTAATTTTTATTCAGTCACTTTTCGGTTTTGTCTCTTCCCGGCAACCATCTATCGGTGTCCGAGGACTTCACGCGATAACTACCGCTCCCTTGAAAACAATGGCCAGTGAAGAGCTCTAAATGCTCCCCAAACATCTTGCCGAGTGCCCTTAGGCCCAGCCCAATCTTGTACCATTTGTGTCCCATTACCACATGTTCCAGGAGAGCTTTATGGGCACGGTCCATTTGTCCTCTTAGTATGTCCAAGGTACCTCTTGCAAATAGTATCAAAGTCTATACTATTTGCTTCTTGGGCCACTCTCGGTGCTTGAACATTATTCTGCATCTAGGAAACTACCTCCTCAATGAAGCTCACAGATCCTGGTTGCCGTGCGAAGCAAAGGATTACGGAAACATTAGGTGTATAGATGAACTGGAAATGTACGTCCTAACACAAAAGAAGAAAATCCAAATCTTAGGGTACGGTAGAATGAGTCCGTATTCAGCCAAAGAAAAGTTCGGGCACGAACGGCTTACTGACCGTGATCACACTAGATCAGGCTACAAATTATTATTAACAAAATTCACTTATTTTGAAGGTCTTTTTACGAATTATGAAGAAAGTATTATCGTATTATGAAGAAAGCTAGAGTCCTAGCTTCACCAAGGGATGCAGCCTCAATTCGTGGTGTTGGGGTAATCAAACTGTTTTATGTGCGATTATAATTATCTTAAAAATTACGGCGGAAGAATATTTTAGTTTTCAAGAAGTAGGAATGCTTTTTCCTGATATTCACCCCCCCCCCGAAATTCTTATGTTTATTGACTATTTCTGGAAATGAAAACGTACTGGGTTGTTTATGATCATTATCTTAAAATACGATTATACGCTTGTGTGAAACTACACGATGTAGAGCAACAATCAATGCCTTATAAGACGGATTCATTTAGCAGTAGTATTACGAGCAGTTGTCAATTTGACACACGTGAGAAACATTCCTTTAAGGGGCAAATTATAAATTACGCAACGCAAATTTCGAGAATTTTGTATACCTGCCGTCTCCCACTATAACTCGTGATTGACCCCCCTCTAAATAATTACGTAACGTTTCCGAAAAGAACCTCCACCCCATTTACAAAAAGTAAAACTAAATTATAAACCATTAATGCGTTTTTTGTTTTCTATATTAACATTTATGATAAATAAGTCAGAATTAGTTGGCGTTGCGAATTGATGCTAGCTGTAATATTGGGGACAATTTTTGTACGAAGGAAGGTTGCATAGAAAATTTCTGAAAAAAAGCCATACATACGTCGTGGATGACCTATGAGCCACAGGCTACTGCGCCAATTTAATTGTGTTCTAAAACAAACTATAGATCAGTTTTGAATATTTTCTTCATAGTCCAACAGATTCAATCAATATGCCATTGATGAAAAAAATCGATTATTGAAGAAATATTTCAATTTATTGTAACAATTTTTACATCATAACTTTTTAATTTATAGATTTTTTAGTTCAATTGATTAATATTTTAATAATTTAGTTTAAGACTGAATAAAATAAATTATTTCAGGAAATGTTGGAAAAAATTAAAAAATTAATATCAGCATCATATAAAACTAAACAATGATCTCCCCTACCCCTATGTAATGCAGCTCAAACCCCCTCCCCCCACTTTAGCGTTGTGAAATTCATGGATGTCCCTAAATTATAATAAGAGCAGAATTGTGAGATTTTTTCACATGGCGTATTATGGAATTTTAAGAAAGAATACATGTTTTTTACTTTCTAGTATATGTACAAATATACAGAGTAATATATGTAGTATATAGAAAGTTATGTAAAGCTGTGCCAAAACACAGCTATTTTTTGACAGAAAAACTCGCATTGTGTGGGCTGATACAGAAAAAGTGGATAAACATTTTTCTAAAATGTAGTAAATTACTCCCTCTAACGCGTTATGTAATCAGATTTTAGAAATTGTGGGTCCTTGATACCGAAATGTAATATTGGTGTAAGGTTAACAATACAAAGTTTTAAAAAAGAAAGCGGAATTCTATGAGCTCCGACTCCCTTTCTTACATTTAAATTTTTTATAGCAGAGTATATATCTGTTTGGGCAATAGATAATTCGCTGAAATTGATTACTGAGTTTTTGAATTGATCAGCATGAAATGTATTGTTTACATCATCAATAACATACACAGATTCAAAACATGTTGCAAAAAGGACTACAACACTTTGGCCTGCTTTCCTTCTTGGTATTCAATTAAAATAATGATGGGCCGATCAGATGGCCGAGATCGCTAAGGCAGTAGTGCCGGAGTGGTTTCGGACCAGAAGATCGCGGGTTCGAGTCTCACCTCGGGCATGGGTGTATTTGTGTGTGTTTGTATGAGTGTGTCGTCCTTTCACTCCTCATTATCATCATCATTTCATCTTTCATACCCCCAGGGCTAACAACCCTGGGGGATAAAAATCGGATTCAGTAAAAAATACTGATCCCCCACAAGTGGAGATTACATACACCTGCTACCGCGATATATGATACTGAGCCATGGTAAATGCAGGATGTATGAACGCGTGGTCCTAGTTGGCCGATTCGCGAGGGAAAAGAAAAGAAAAGAAAAGAAAAGAAAAGAAAAGAAAAGAAAAGAAAAGAAAAGAAAGAAAAAAAAAAAAAAAGATGGAGAGGAACATAAATTGGGAAAATATCCAGGACAGAATGCTGTGAAGGTTGTGATGTAGCAAAAACTGTGGGACACCCCACTTGATGGTGAAGAATACATGTTTTTATTAACAAGACATTTCTATTTTTGAGATGATCAGAAATGATTGCTTTAAAGAGAGAGATGAGATGTTTTTATGTATAAAATAAAGGGTTAAGAATAGTTGGTATAAAAGGTTCTAAAGAACATTGTTTCTTTTTGAGAAAATATTTCCTTTCCCTTATTGTCTGGGAAGAGGGGTGGTTTTATATAGTTTGAACAAATGCAAACATTTCATAGAAATAGCACATAATACAAAGATGGTTCACCAGTTCCAACATTATCCAGTAACATTTTCATCATATTAATATGTATAATGACAGAATAAGAATAATTAAGAAGTAATGTGCAATATATTTTTTCTCAGTGAAAAAATATAAGTTACTTGAGAGTTGGCTCAGCCCAATAAGTCATGGCATCATGACCTCTTGAGAAGGAAACAAACAAGATACTGCCATCAGTAGTAGACTTTCCCAAGACTTCAATTTACTCCCTAGTGATTTGGGCATTAGCAAAATTTTCGAATTGTGGATTTGCAAATAATCAAACAAATTGGAAATCTTCCCTGGAATCATGTATAGATTGGTAGATGCAAAGTTGTTTAAATAAATGGATCACACAGCAGAATTAAATATGTTGGGATTCATATGAAAGGTCAGGCAAAATGCATTAGATGGGGTTGGGAAAAAGAATTGCTAACAGAAAAAATGCAAAGAATGGAGGGTAATAATGTCAGGTTAAAAGGATAAGGAAACAATTTACAGGGCATGTGCCATCCAAACAATATTCTGGATTTCCATAGAGAAACATGGCTAGTGATGTGAAACTAAATAATAAGGCAGAGATATTCAGAATAATTATATTTCCATTAAACCATTTTGTGTATACCTTATGTATATATTTGTTAGGTGCCATGAGGAAAGCTCTACAAAATTGTATATTAATCCAAGGGTGCCCAGATAAAAAAAAAAGGCCTGGTACAGAAGATCCATGGTGGCTCCTTATTTTGAACAAAAGTTTCTCCCTTCTCCCGACACAAGAACAAAATTCATTTTTCCATCCAACAGAATTAACATGAAGCAGTTAATGTAAATGCAGGTTGCCCCAGCTCCCTCCCCTCTTCTAAGGAACCTTGGATTAACTTTTATTTATTTGATTATTGCGTGAAATTCTATCTTGGACGTGAACGTTTGTTCCTTTTCTTTAATTTATGGATTGTAGCAATCCAAAAAAGTTATTTACTTGAATAATAGATACTTGCAATATGGAATTTTATTTCATATTAATTGGTAGTGGAGACAATTTGTTCTTTAGTTTTTGATATTTTTTCGTAATTCATAAAATATTTGGTAATTGAAGCATCTTTACATAGCGTGAAGTATTAGTGTTTGATTCTGGATTAGTTTAAAATAAACCTCGACTGTTATTACTATGTTCTGTTACTTAATTTTAGAGTAGAGAATATTTTCCACTCTAGTAACGTATTTAACTTATTTTATTAAAAATATTTTTGTGCCAGGTAATTTGATCTCTGTTGGTGATACTTGATCCTTGAACCTTTGACATTTTGTATTTTCTTTTAGTCTCCTGGCTCTTTGGGTTTCAATAGTGAAGATTATGTGTTAATTTATTTTAAATTTTTGTTCTCCTTCATAAGAACAATCAAATAAAGATAGAAGATTTAAAAATTTAGAGGTTTTCTAAATGTAAGGGAGAGATAATAAAAAGAAAAAGAAGTCATATAAAAGTAACTTAGTTGTCTTAGAAAAATATAAAATAATACAATGAAGAGAGCAGGGATTTCTGGAAAAATAGTTTGAAATGTACCACATGGATTACCAAATGCATGCTTTTGTATTAATATTCAGATTCTGATTGGTCTAAGGCCAAAATATAATACAATGTGTACAGACAGCTTAACATTCATGTATCTTATTATCTTGCCTCTATCATTGCTAATTAATGTTCTACATTCATTCTTAAATTCTTCCTTAGAAATGAGCATGTTATTGTTTACCCACTAGTAATAGTACCATCTTAAGAGTTACTGCTATTATTGATACATAGTTTTTAACTATGTAAGTTAAAGGAAAGAAAAATGCTTATAAAACAATGGTTAAATATCTGAGATGCAGATACAAATTATAACATTGGAAGAATCCTAAAAAAGACTTACAGCCCAGTGGTGCTGGGATTTGGGGAATTTGTGCCCTTAAGGTAGAGCATTATTAGCAGAGCTGTGAGTTTGAATCCCACAAAAGACAGGATTTTTCAGTTGTATTATTTTGGAATGGGTAGGATTTTCCAGACCCACATCTTGCTATCAAAATTACCTTCTTACGGAATTCAAGGAATCGCCCTAGATTGGATAGCCTTGTACCTTAAATGTTGATCTCAAAGAATAGAAATATCATACTGACAAGAAAGGACATGATTTACTTATCTTTCCGATTCTTTACTAATTGAATATGGGGTCCTGCATGGTTCGATCTTAGGACCTATTTTCTTTCTGTTATACATAAAAGACATGCCCTTGTCTATTAAAAATGGAAAACCAGTTCTGTTTGCTGATGACACAAATGTTCTTTGCAAAAAAGAAATAAATAGTACATGGTTTTATTTGTCTTAATTTATAAACGTTTTTTTGTTGTTTGTGTAGAGTTAATTAACTAATGAATCAATTTATTGAAATGTTTGTTGTCCTCATGCCTGTTCTTTTGTTTTTATACTTTAGCCCTGATGAAGAAATTAAATATTTCAAAATGTTGGCACAACTAATTGTTTCTTTACCCACACTGACCAGTCCCGTGAACCAGTTTTATTATAAATAGTAAGATTTCTGAAATTTCAAATTGGTTTTGTAATTATAAATTAATAGTTAATGAAGGAAAAATGGTTTCAAGGCATTTTTGCATTTCAAATCAGCAATCACATGCTCCATTGAAAATGAACAATATGCAATTAGCTGATGTTTAATTAACAAAATTTCTAGATTTCTCAATTCAGTCAAACCTCAAATGAAATGTACAAAAACAGAATTAAACACTAAATTAAGTTAATTATGTTACGCATTTAGAATTCTTTCAAATTCTGTCAGCCTTTCTACAGCTCATTGCATATATTTTGCAAATGTGCATTCCCGCTTGAGATATGACATAATATTCTGGGAAAAGTAATTATGTAGTCCCCAGAGATTTAGATTGCAAAAGAAAATTATTTGAATAATGGAAAAATGCCATCCGCATGATCTCTGCAAGCCTCTCTTCATTGAGCTTCAAATTGTACCATTGTCTTGCCTATTTATTTTCAAATCTGTAATATTTGTCAAAACTGATTTACTAAATGGTGAGAACACATTTTCATGCAATACTGATATTTATAATTACAACTCTCATCGTAGATATTATGTCCATCAAGTGTCAGTACTAACACCTCACTACCAGAAATCCACATACAATAAACGTATGTTACTTTACAACGCATTCCAAGATGGCATTAAACAATTGATGTCGGTACACAAATTGAAGTTAAAAGTAAAATATTTTCTGCTGCATAACTGTTTCTATACAATTAGAGACTATAGTGATCATCAAAAAGAAAAATAATGTTTATTTTAGCAAAACTGGTATATAATGAACTAATTTACATTTGTATTGTATATTTTTTTAAAACTTAATATAATTGTAACAAATAATGTAGTTCAGCTTCCGGGTCAATCAGGTTTCCCATCTCAATCAGGTTTTTGTCCAGTTTCCCTGATACATAGAGCAAATGCTGAGATGCCCCTTGTTTTGCTTCTGGACGTAAATGTAGATTCACTACGCACATGAACTCTCCTTTTGCTTGTAGTGGAAGGAGTAGAGGTAGGGTGAGTTACTATTTTGTTAGCGATGCACAAAAATCAAATCTGCAGTTCGTTTACCATTGCAAATAAGTTTTCTATAACTCGGGAATGAAAATGTCTTGTTTTTCAAATGTTGCTAATCTTACGCTTTTTGAATTTTATTTTTATTTATTTATCTTTAACTTTTACTCATCATTCAACTATGTATAGTTAAAATGATGGAAAGGGATTCTGGAACTCAAGGAAACATACTCAGATGATCTTCTCCCCCATACGTCACATACAGTTTTTACTGTTTTTTAACTAAATAAATCTAAATCTAAATCCCTTATCATATCTAAATTCTGATTTTTCCCAAATCACAAAACCTTATCTGATAACTTAGTGCATTCACCATAATAGGTCTAAGAGCTTCTGTGGGATGGTGCTATTGAGAGAAATAGCACATATCCCATAAAAAAGGAGAAGCACCAAAATGGTCTCAAGGGCTGTTTTTTACCAACCTACTAATTATATATTATAAATCTAAGGGACCTTTTTAATAAGGAAAACAGTGGAATTACATCACTCACCATTTAATGGCTTTAGTAACACTAAATAAACATCAAACATATTATCCACTGCTACATGTCTTTATAGATCTATGAATAGTTATTAAGAAAACAAGAAATTGATGATTTGGAAATCATAACGATATGAGTATTAGTCTAGTGGTATATTATATAAAATGTGTATCATTCCACCGTTTATCTACAATGATTACAATACTTTTTTTCCACAATTGTATAAAAGTACTTATATTATGAATCATGATTTTTTTCATTGCTATTCTTCATGGTTACATCAAAGTAAAGTTTTGTCTGATTTTAAAATAGATAGCCATGGACAAGAAGTAAGATTGGGCAATGTCAGGGCATGTTAAAGTCTTTTTTGGCACTTTAATGCCAACAGTGACAATAAAGTATTTTTGGCACTGCAATCACCACCTTTCTTTTATCATTGAAAAGCTGTGTTTAATGAAGTCTGTATGTAAGGATAAAGAATAAAGCCAGGAACAGTTTTGGAAGTTGCAACTAGTTTCACGAGAAGACAAGGAAGTCACAGTGTTTCATGAAATTAAAAAGAGAGTAGGCAATAGTTGGGTAATAATTGGAAGATAACTAATTGAAGAAGTCTGAAATGATGAACTAATATGCAGACAGTGATGGATGTAATGCCTGAAGGGGCAAATCTTCCATTTTTTCATCTATCAAAAAGTATCAACTATGTACCCTTGTTTCAATGCCATATGAAATAAGATGGCCATGTAGTTTTTTCCCCTTATTATTTTACTTTCTTCTTCATCATTTCTTCGTCCAACATTTTTCATTTTCTTAAAGTTCTGTTTCATGTTTTAAACAAGATTGAAAATTGTTCTCTTGCATCCCTGACAATCACAAATTGAAGATAGGATAGTTTGTTTGGAATAACGAGGGATGTTGTTCTGTAAATATGTCTTAGCAATTGCCATATGCACTACATGGAATTGAAAATAGAACCCTGTCTCTGCACTGCAGAATAATTCCTACTGTGGATGCCAAACCTATCTCAGCAATTAGGTGTACAAACTATTAACTTGTCAGGATAACCATATTGGTGGTGGTTCAAAATGGGAAAGTAACATTACATATATCATTATTATCTATTTTTATTAAACACTAATATAGTTATAAAATAAGAGTTATATATTGAGTTTTAACTCATTCAAGTATAAAACTCAGTTCTGATTTTGAACACAAACAACAGTTCTTAATAAAAACCCTCTGTAATATTGTACCCCATTGTCAATATTTTGTGCATTATATTAGAAAGTTGAAATTATTATAATTGTTGATCTTCTTACAATGATTTATCATAAACACTAACAAGAAAAATCAGAAATTCTCCATTGCTCATGATTTTTCATGATTAAGAGCCTGTATGTTTCAAGAAAATGTCAATCGAGTCAGGGATTTGTAAAGTTTCAAACATTTCGTAGTATTGTTTTCATATGTGGCAATGGTTTCCATCAGCAAGGCACTGAAAATGAAAATATTATCTTAATGGAGAACATGTTACTCTAAATAAGTCCTTTAGTTGATCAACTTCTACATTTAAAAAATGTGTAAACTTCTTTTGTCTTTTCATAATTTTTCCAACAGATATCAAGTTACAGTCTCTTTGAGCACCCATATTCAATGCGCTACTGAGTCATGAAAAGCCATTGCCTAACTGATTGATCTTTCTATACATAAATCCCTTCTGATTCTGAACACTTACTTGCCTAACCTACTTAGCTGATAAACATTAGTAGTTTACTGAAAAATAATTTTGAATTTTTTGCAATATTTTTTTATCAAAATAATATAAATAACTGCATGAAGTTTTGATGTTTATACATTCACATCATGAATAACATAGGTAATAGAATATGTGTTGACTGCAATGTAAGTTTTAGAGAATGTGTACACATAGTCAAAATGTAAAATCTCAATGTTTGTTCTTTAAGCAGTGATAAAATGTCTAGGTTTATAAAGTTTATTTACTTTCTCAACACAGAAAGTAAACACCTATATGCCATTCCTATGAGCTGTACTTTGCAGTCTACACTGCAGTCAAGATCACTGACACAGTTTTTTTGAGTATGTAGACAATCTGATGAAAAATGGAAAATAATAATCTATTTTACAAACATGTACACTTGTTACTTTTTAACTTAATTTCAGGCAAAACTAATTAGAGGATGCATATATACTTCTGTTCCATATTCATTCTAATATACTTACTGATATATCAGTGAATAGAGGCAGTCCTACACAATTATTCCAGTTCCAGCTGTATCCAAGTTCTAAATATATATTTATATCCCATTTAGCTTCAAAGACGAGAATCTATGCCATCCTCACGGGCCTGCATGAGGATATTTTTAAAAAATTATTAAGAGGCCATTACATTTTGTTTCTACTTTTTTTTAAGTTCTCATATTTGTTTAATATTTTATCTCAGAAAATTCAACCACTATATATCAATTGAAATAAAAACACAGTTTAATGTTGGTACATGTCAACCATTATATTTCTACACTATTTTGTCTCCATTATGTTGACTTAACATCTTTTAAATATCAAACCTAGGTATCCTTATTTTAACGGAATAATAAAACTTTTGGTAACTTTTAAAACACTCTAAGAAAGCCAACACTAAAGACATTATGAATATTTGTCACTTTTTTAATACTGAGGACTACAATGTATTTCATCACAAACAACACTCTCAGTATTTTACAAACCATAACCTATCAGTCATCTGATTCTGCAAAATCTGAAAGAAGCTTGAAGGCATGTTGAGAACAATAATACTTTGCTTCTACATATTAAAAATGTCCTACAACACTTCAAAATTTGTGTTGCAATATAAATCTCTTGAATTTGCACTTACTGTAACATCAAAAATACAAATAATATGGCACAGATTTTTTCACTGAGAAAGTAAATAATGCAGTACAGTCAATTTATTTACCTGAATCATCCAATTCCATAAATTTGTTTCAAATAATTTTTTTATTTCACATGTTTGAAACAATGGTAAATGTGACATCTTGTTACATAAATGATACACATGTTTAGCATATGTATTATCATTTTCCAAGTGAGACGGACACATATACATTAACTCTTTTGTCCCAATACGTTCAGAAACTTTTTACAATACAAAACACTAAATTGCCTTGAGACAATATATGTTTTAGTTTCTTTCATTATCTTGTGAATTCAAAATTTTGTGATGTTTATCTTCTGGGCCAGGGTCACAAAGATGCTAAATCCATCTTGTTCTTACGACGAAGATCCAACTTCATTTCAAGCCAAGCATATGGACCAATGGCTAATACTAGGGCTCCAGCAAGTGCATAGAGTTTCACCCAGTTACAGATACCTGCATGGACACCGAAGGCAACTGCCAATCCCACACAGCGGAAACAATGGCACTGAGCAAGAGGTGCTTGCCACGAATCAGGATACAAATCCATGATGAATGCTGTAAAGGAATTACAGAGAAAAATTGCATAAATAAAATTTCTCATTTGGAATGTCATTGTTATGGAATCTTGATATTAAAACAAAAATTATGAAGGAATATGCTGTCATTTGATAACTTGTTATAATGTTAAAAATATAATGACATTTTTTTCAAAACAGACACACTAATACTGTTTTTCAATAATTTATTTATTAAAATGTTTTGACCTATTTTGGAGTCTTTTTCAAAAATTGTATCTAGGGTCCAGAATAGTAAAAATAATTTGTTAAAGTTTTAAAACTACTGACTAATATTCTCATATCTCATTTCAGTCTTCTTAATTTTATTTCGATTCTAATTTCTAATATCTTCGGTGAAAATGTTCTACTTGCTCTTTACTTATTGTACCAATATCTTCCTAAAATGTAAATTATCAGGCAGTAAGTTAATATACTGAATGTTACTCTAGTATTCAGCAAAATGTGCCATACATAAATTGTTTCTATTTATGTACTGCACATTTGATTGAATACTAGAATAACATTTAATGCAAAAACTTACTGCTTTCAAATTTGGATTCCAGGAAAATATTGGTCCAATAAGTAAAGAGCAAGTAGAACATTTTCACTAAAATTAGTTAGAAATTAAATTAAAATAAGATGAAGTAAAAATAAGATTGTTACAAAATGTTTCTTTAGATTGTTGTTACAAGTTGCAACACATTTTAAATGCTCCCTGACTAAGATATAATTTCTGAGGAGAAACAATTTAAAAAATGGAAAAAAACATGTCACAACTTTTGAAAAGAATACCCAGATATTTTGTTACTTTCATAGATAATTTTTTTCATGATATATGCCTTATGTGTTTTAATGAATGTTTTGACCCAAGCATTGAGAACCAGACTTTTCTTAAGTGTTACTCTCAGTAATGTGATCATCTGCAGAAGTATCCAATATAAAGGGAGAGGTCACACTCATCTTTGTTTGTTTCCTTCCATAAAAAATAGTGCAGGAATCATTACTCAAGAAGTAGTTTGAGAAAGATTTGGCATTTATAAAATATTTTTCCTTGTTACTAAAGTGGTAATAAATAATATTGTGTTGAATAATGGTTGTTTTCTTTAAAAAAAAAAAAAAGAAAATTAGAGGGACAAACATCCTATAGGAATGTTTTTGATTTTGATTCTACACTCCATTATAGTTATATTAAAAATATAACATTAACATAAATATAATCATTCCCTCTCTGATATTGACTTAAAATGAAGACATCACTGAAATACTAAGCAGGAGAAAAAATCACTCACAGAATGTCAGTGTTTCCCAAACAGCGTTACAAACACCCCAAGCAGCAGCAATCACATAAAACAAAGCTGGATCATCTCCAGTTGGTTTCCATAACATCAGGACCAATAGTAGACATGCGTGGAAAACAAATCCAACCACTAAAAAAAACAACACAATTGATGGGATTAAATGCATAAATGGGATCAAAGTAAAGGTGCATTCCTAAAAACAATTGAGTAGTTGAATTTATTAGAATTTTTGAACAAGGAACAAAATATTCTTTGGAATATTTTTGTAATGAATGTACAAGTGCAATTGCTCTTAACTTTTTCTCATTTAATAAACAAGGCAGTTTTGTAGGTCAATAACTTCAATAGGCAAATGAAGTTATTTGTTATTGAGATTATATACTAAATGAATACACTTGTAAGTTTTCAAGTTACCTATATTTTAGCATACATATTAGATTCTTACCAATGGCCAAGCAACGGCGTGCATGTTGTAGAAGGAGAGATAATGTGGCAGCTGCTAGAGATTGTAAAGCTCCAAGACTCAGGAAAGATAGACTTACATCTGGGAGACCCAGAGCACATAAAACATATGACTGAAACAGGGAAAAATTAGTTTTAGTAATAAAACAATTAAGTCATTTAAGAGTTCCCTACTTGTTTTAACTGGCAACACGAACACTTTGTTTGCTGTGTCTTACAGTGATGAATTACTTAGCTCAATAACATATTAAAACTGAATTTCTGGTGTGAACAGATCTTTTTTTAATCAATTAAATCAGGAACATTCCTAATTCGCACTAGGATGAAAGTAGAGGCAATAAAGAAACTTCCAAAGTAATTAACGACTTGTGTCACCAGAGTCATCTTGTAATACGCCACCTCTCTAATAGACAAGGGAGTGAGATGGTAAGGGAAGAGAAGGGAGGGACTTGATTCTCAGGCCTTCTGAAAATTACTCTGACAGAAGTTGGTGGTGAATACTGCAGTAGAAGAGTTACTTGCCTTAAACCCATCATTTATTAAAAGTATTGTGAATACCAGAGTCACATAGGGATCTCAAGGTCAGTTCTAAATATTGAAATATGAATGGATGGAATGATTTTCCAACAAAAATGCATATTAGAAAATGTTCACTTCCTAATTTTTCTTATCACCAATCCTTAAATTGTGCTTCCATTGTGGCTGTCCTTTTTGACCAGTCAGCTACTGCAAGGAACAATATTTGAGCATCTATGAAACATTATTTAACATCTATGATTTAAAAATTCACAATTATTAATTTTTCTTGTTCAATTGCATCAAAGGGTCCTGACGTGTTGGAATGTGGGATGGAAAATTGAATATGAATGAATTGAAGTGTTGGATAGTGATGGAGTGTTTGAAAGTCACTTAAGATATTAGAATAGTTATATAGAATAGCAAATAAGCATTTAGAGTCATTGTTATTTTCATTATAAAACTATGTTTATACAGTAAGAATATTATATAAATATAACAATAATAATTAATATATAAATAATATCTTTAATTGTAAAGTCTATAAGTTAAATGTTCTGAAATGATATCTATCTATATGTCCATCCGTCCGCCTGGTTGTTCGTTCGTTCAATTGCCCGTTCCTTTGTCTGTCCGCCAGTTTCATCATCCGTCTGTCCATCGAATTCTTCATTCGTCTGTTTGTCCGTTCCTATGTTCATTTGCTTATTCGCCTGTCTGCTTGTCTCTGCAGGGGGGGGGGGGATGGCGGCAGACGGTCGCAAAACCTTAGGCTCTAGGTGGAGTTGGCGATAACCACTCGGTCCCGAGTCTCTCAGCGGCACTGACGTCGATAGCTTCAGGGGGGAGGTAGAGAGGAGGCGGGTTGGGAGCCCCGAGCCCCCTGGGCTTCGGCCCGAGGTCCCCAGTTGGGCACTCGGCTTCGTCGCGGCAGTGGCCCGATACTCTGGACATAGAGGAGGGATTTGCCCCGCGCATTGTTTCGACTCCGGCACTCGCCTGGAAAGCCAGTAACTCTGAGCAGGCAGGGCGACCCGACCCAGACATTGAAAGGAGAGGTTTCCGAGAGGGATAACTGCGGTCCGTCGGGATCCTGATTCCAATAGCCCAAAGCCTACGTTTTGGTCGCGGGGAGTGAGGATATACGAGTAAATGCCTAGATGCTCACTCCGAGGATCTATTCTCCGGAAGCAATTAAACCAAGAGTAGTAGTAGCTCACGCTGGGATTACACCGTCTGTCCGTCCGACTGTTTTTCCGTTTGTCTCTAAGTCTGTTCCCCTGCTTGTCCATCCACATGCTTTTTCGCCTGTCTACTTGTCCGTCCGTTTACCCACGCGTCTGTCCGTCCAACTGTTTTCCCACTCGTTTGTTCGTCTGTTTCTCTGTTAATCTGCGCAGGGGTACCTGGCTGAAGTCGGCGTAGAGGAAGCCCTGCTCGAGGCCTGTGAAGGCGGCGAGCGGTGCGGCGAGGCGCAGGCGCGGGTCGCGCAGGGCCGCCGCCACCGCGCGCATCGCCGCCGCGCCCGCGCCGCGCTCCAGCGGGTCCTGGCGCTCCGCGGGGCGCAGCCGGTCCAGCAGCGCCGCCGACACTGCCAGCGCCATCACGGCGCAGCCCAGGAACACGGCGGCCAGCGTGGCGGCGGCGCGGCACGGCACCGCCTCCTCATCCGACGGCTCCGCCTGCGGACGCACGCCGGACCTCGCGTTTCATGCTTCACACACTCTGATTAACATTCCTCTTATTAACGAAGAGTTACTACAACACAAGTGTTCTAATAACACTACGCAACAATATTTTTTATAATAATCTATTTTTCTAATTCATCTTTCTGCGCTGATTTCAAATCTACTTTTAGTTTCTTTCTATCACGTACAGATTTTTTGCAAATCGAGAGATCTAATTTTTCACTGAAAAGAAAATTTTCAGAAGGGGATATTATTGAGAGGAAAAAAAATCGGTAAGTAGAGGTAGTTGGCCACATTTGGGTTGTACCCATGTGGCTGTTAGGTAAGATACTGCGTGATTGTTTACATGTAATAGTGCTGTAATATTTTGTTCGTGCAGTTTCTTTAGAAATGTGTTCACGCGTGTTTGAATTAACCGAAATGTGTTCTTCAATTTTGTAGCAACTACGTAATTCTTAAGCAAAGACAGGACTTTAATAGTTTCGTGAATAATGTCTATTACGCATTTCAGGATAGGCTAGACGATCTAGACAAAAACTGGGCACTACACAATGTGTGCCGTACATGTGTTGAGAGTCGGAGTCGGTGGAAAAACCGTATGAAAAATCAATGCCTTTTGCAATTCCAATGGTTTGGAGGGAGTCACAAAATTGTGTACACGATTGTTATTTTTGAATTGTTAATGTAAAAACGCAACTTTGCATTTGCTTAGATTTACCTTTGCAACTCAAAAAGAAAGAAAGTATCAGAATATTCTAACATTCCTTCCGCCTTATGAGCAGTTCCGCATAGTGAATCTCTCCTGTTCTAATTCCACCTACCAGTGTAGAATATATGCCACAGGTTATTGAGAGCAGCTCAGCAAATGAAAGCAAAAAAAGTCGGAAGAAGATTCTGCACTAAAATGATTAAGTCAAAATGAACTTAATGATTTAACTCGTGATTTGAATCAAACAAAAGATGTTTGGCTCAAGACTAAAAACAAAAAATCTTCTACTACATGTAACGCTCTCTTGACACAGAAATAGAGAAAAGGAATTAATAAAATTCTTTAAATAGGAAGGCAGAATGAGTTTTTTGCTTTGATATTGAGTGTTTAGTAAATTTAATGTCACTTATGATGCATGTCAGTGGATTTGTTTATAGACTCGACAACACGTAACTTCAAAGTTATACTTTTACGTAATCAAATCACGCTTGATTTAATGAAACTGAACTAAAACATTTTCAAAAGATGGGGACTGTTTCCAGTACTTGATAACCAGATTTCCGAAGGTTTCTTATGAGAAACTTAAAGAAGGGATCTTTGTGAGAGCCCGCAGATTAAATATTTAATGAAAGAAAATTATTTGAAAGTACAATGAATCCCGTGGAAAAGGGGCTTGGGTTTTGTATAAACAAGTTGTGGCTAAGTTTTTGGACAACAACAAAGTTTAAAACTACAAATCCATTATTAAAACACGGTTGCAGAATTTCATGGAATTAGGTTGCAGAATGAGTGTACAACTTCTTTTTCTACATTCTCATACTAATTTTTACCGGCGGACCTCGACATTGACAGTGAAGAACAAGGAGAACATTTGCGCCAGAACTTCAAAGACATAGAAAAGTGATATCAGGGCAGGAGGATTACAATCATGATGGATGATTACTATTTTGATGCCAAAGAGGAGGCAATAGTGATGGGAGACTATCAAGAAAGAGAAATTACACATCACTTCTGAAGAACTTGGAATAAATTACAAGAAAAAGAAGAATTAAATTATCCATGCCTGCGTCTTTTTTATTCGTAATATTTAAACTGTTGTTTTAGCAATTAGCATTTTTAAGTAAAAAAATATCACTGTCCCCTCTAACGCAATACATTTTAATTCTACACAAGGTACCAAACACCGAATTTACTTTTTAAAGAAAAAAGTAATTTTCCTTGATAAAACAATGCAATTTTAGTTAAAATTTTAAATGCGAATTGCGCAAGAACCGTACGTGGTACAGAAAAACTAAAATCAGATTTGAAATCACAATGAATAATAGTTTTAAAGTCAACTTTCTGTTTTGAGATATCGTTCCAAAAGTTATAAAATGCAACATAGTGTAATCTATGCCTCACTATTAATATCTAGAATCAATTTCGAAATAAGAATTTTTAAATAATACAAGAGTTCTAATAATTCATGGACTCCAATCAGCATCACTTTGTCACCTTTCACAGGATGACGAGTCAAATATAAACTAAGAGTATGTATGTATTTGGTATTTTAGGGTCGGATTAACCCAACTTTTGTCATTTAGCGATGTTCCCAGGCCTAAACCCTGTTTTTGTTTACAGCCCTCGCCTGGGGGAGGGGATGGCAAGGGCAAGCATGACGTATTCCATTCACCATACCTAGCTTATTTGACCTGCCTCAGTTTTTCCTTTCGCCACACAGCTTAGAAACTGAGACGACGTATTATTGAAAGCCAGAGCTTCATTTTTGCCCCGTCGATCACGGAACAGCCCCACAAAACGCTAGCGCGTTGTCCCTGAGCCACCCGAGTGGCTCGACAGTTGTAATAACTTTTAGAAAATGAATACAAAGTTGTACAATTTTCGTGTCTCGAATTTCGAGTTATGATGAACTGTTTTACGATAATTATTTCGTAGATAACGTGGTTTATTAGTTCATCAGCCTGTTTATTGACCAGAAACAAAATACTATAATGCAATTCATATCCTTGCGGGCCTTACGGATTCATTCTGTCCGCACAGGCTTTTTGAATTCTTTAGCTCTTAAACATGGTTTACGGCTTAAATAAGAAGAAAAAGAAATACTCGAAATCAACAATTTTTAGTTGAATCAATATAATGTAGCAAATTAGATACGAATTCTTATTGATTCAACAACTAACTTGTAAATAATAAAGATTTATATGCAACAAAACTTTACTTGAATTTAGGCCCCTCAGGTGACTTCCAACCCCTAGAGCTAAAACATCTATACAACGCCCTAAGTGCATAATTAACTAATTTCATACGCACAACAGTTAATTAAAATGTCCTTTTTAGGCATACGGGCGTCAGAGCTAACGAATGTTGAGAAGACCAACTTCTCTGATGATGAAAAATACTGCTAAAACCAAGTTTTCAGCATCAAATCACAATGTCTCAAACGCATTAGATAAATCTCAAAAGTTGAATTTCGTTTAAATCTGCGAGCAAACGTAGACTTCATTACATTCCGTTCCACTCTAAGTGACAAAATGTTTCATTTTGTCGCGGTGTATTAAATTAAACGCTATAACAAGAAAGTGAATCGAAAACCACTGGGAGGTCTTGGTACATAACGAGCAACTGCGAGGAGTTTAGTTTCATTTGGTTAGCAAAGGGTGCTCTCCCTTCTTTGGACCTGTGCCAATTTTGCTCACGGTCTCAGTAATTTTCGCAAGTCGCCTTGTGTACAAGATTGTCAGAGCTGGTGCAAACTAAGTTAATCAGGCGCAATCTTAGCAGCATGTAATAATTTCATTTGAGAGTTGATATGAAACTAAGATTGCGATAATCTCGAAAACTTGAAATTAAATTACAACAACACTGATATTTTATGGCACAACTGATTTACTTCGTATAAGACGATTCAAATCTTATTGGATAGTAATAAATTAACTCAATTAGTAACAAATATCATGTGAGGACGCATATTTTATAAACCTTCAAAAAACGTTAAGTAACGTACAAAGAAATTAAAGCTTGTTATTTACAATATATGTTTCAGGTTTGGTGTTGCTCTAGAAGAAAATTCCAGAAAAGGAATTTAAATGTTCCCCCATTGTATTTATAGCAAAAAGTCAAGTAGAGTGACTAGTTCGGAATTTTCTTTCTAGCATATTTTTAATAAAATAAACACCGATTCAGTATCAAAATTATGATCGCAAATAACAATGAAGAAGGAAAAAGGAAAGCATCAAATTTACAAACAATTTATTAGCATTAAACTATAGTTTACTATAGTAAGAATAACACCCATAAGCGGGTGTTACATCTAAAAGTGTCGTACGTTTATACGTACATATATAAGGAGTAATATACGTAGTATAGAGGTATAGAGAACGATATGTAATGCTGTAGCGAAAAAGTAATAGCATTTGTTTTCGCAAATCACTGGCAGAATTGACATTCGATTTCTTTACAACGGTTTTAGAGTTTTTCTAAATATATTTTTCGAATTTGTGGGCGAGAGCCCCATTTTATGCATACCGAACGGAAGAACTGCACTAGAAAAGCAATAATAAAATGGAAGAAATAGGTGGGTGCAGAAAAACAATATTTCTCCTGATATTCCCCATAAACCAGTAATATCCGGTTTCTCGTTGCTCAAATGTATAGTGACACAATTTATGAACCACAATTGAAATCGACTTTCAAAAGACGATCGCAAAGATCGAAATTACTTTGATTCTCGTCCCTGAGGCGCAAGGAAGCTATAAGTACGGTCCCTTCAACTGCATAAAATCGAATTTCAGCCGTTGAATTTCAAAAACTGTACTGTAAGTTAACACTTAAACACAGGGCGAAAAGGACCAAATAATAGTGCGTCTGAGTTTCATTTAGTCTTGGCATAAGAGTACTACACGGAAAATCTTCCCGTATCTTTTAGGAAAAAATAGGTTGTTCTTACTAATATCTATATAATATGAGTGTGTCTTAGACCCCAACAACGCCTTATGTTGAATTCTAAATTAATATTTTGTCTGAAGAGGCAACAGCAAAAAGGTCGATTTCAATCATAATAATATGAATAACCAAATTAAAGAAATGGTTACCCACACATAATTTAATTCTTCAAATCCGTACATGTTTCGCGGTATTCGTGATATCTCATTATCTTCACCACACAAGAATCGTGTTTGCTTTTAAATTTTCTCGTTTATGAACCTTGCTCAGATTCCTCCCTGAAGAAGCAAATACAGATTGAAGAAATAAAGTGTTTCTTGAAGATCATTTGAATGGGTGAAAATCAGAACGGTATAAGCAACCTTTTAAAAATTCTGAGAAAAACATGTATATTTTAGGCTATATTTCAGTGGCAATGAATTTTCATGGTGTAATGAACAATTGAAATGCCGTAGTTTAAATGATGAAACACAGCACGACGACCTTTCAGGGATATTGATTTAAATAAACAGTTTTCTCAGAATTTATGAAATGTCACTTATACCGTTCTGATTTTAACCAATTCATATATTTTATTTATTTATTTATTTTTATTTTATGCAGTTAATTATATTTTCAATAAATTATTTTGTCATAATCTACATGAAGAACCGAAAGTATATTTCTTCATCTCTCGTTTTGGCAAAGTCTTTCTCAGACACTGTACATAAACGTGAAGGCAGCCATTTGATTTATGGAATCTGTGGTGAGAAGCTGTTACCTCGGAGGCGTCGGCGTCGACAGCGGCGGCGGCGGCGGCGCCCGAGGGCCAGGGCGCTGCGGAGGAGGCGGCGAGCGACGGAGGCAGTGACGACGCGGAGGACAGCGCCAGTGACAGGTTGAGGGTGAGGGCGGCGGCGCCGGCCGCCCAGCTGCGCCCCGCCCACGGGCACGCCCAGCTGCCGCACACGCGCTCGCCCGACTCGTCCAGGGCGAACGTCGACGGCAGCGGCGCCTCCGGACCTGCGCGCCACACACACCCGCACGCCATCACGCCTCTGCGAAACACCCGCGACGCACAAGGGCGAGGGAGTATTGATTCCGGATGGATCAACTGCTTAGGTGCCTCATTGGTCCCATGAGTGTAGAACATTTTATATACAGGGAGGGGGTGGTGTTCCTACCCACCTATAAGGATAGATTCGGCGCCATTCTTTATGGCGACCTGCAGGTTTCACCTTCAGGTATCCCCCCAGTGGGCTACACCTCAACCAGGACAAGCTCTAAGATGACTTGCCCTTGTCCCGACTTATGTGCAAGTGTAGTCCATTCAAGTGAAAGGGGGCGGTAAAATGGGAGAAGATGTGACAAGGATGACGAAGGAAAGATCGCACCCGGATCGCGGTCCGTTTGTTAGGATACCGTTCTGGCATTCGCCTGGTATTGATTGGACAAACCATAGAAAATAACCGATCAGAGAAGTCGGCCGCTAAAATTCTCCACTAGTGGTTGAATTCTGCCTAGGTATCTATCTAGGGCAGAAATTTGTCATCGCTGGGGCTCGAACACTGGGACTTCTCATTCAAGGATGCCGTAGAGGCAACGATGTAGCCGCTGAGCTGTCGAAGGCGGTCGATGCACAAGAAACTCACACACATGAACGTCTTTTTTGAGTAAAGTGAAAATTTCGAAAACGGCCTCTTTTACAGGTAAAACGTTTAAGAAGGTAGTTAACAAAACAACGTAAATGTAGAGCAACACTGTACATTTGCTCAGCTCAGTTTAAAGCAGTGTTCCTGGATAATGAGAATTTTTGAGATGTGTCACTATTCTTGTGCCCCATCGATGTAGACAGTGCTTGATCGTATATTTCAAATATAAAGGTGTGAAGTGCCAAATAAAAAAAAACACTTCACGGGAGTAATAAAAGAAAAAGGTTTCTTACAAAATTCCGATGTTGGGAGAATGAGTTGGAAAAAGGTGAATTATTAGGAAGACAAAATTATGCGTCGACGTCAACCAAAAAAGTAAGGCATTTAATCAGTGGATTTGTGAAAAGGGTCAATAGTTTATTTTTGGCTAGCATTAAGCAATTTGATGCAACATGTATGAAAATATTCCAAATGTCTTTTTTCACCGATTTCAAACGTAACAGGTTAAACGTCGTGAATGGTTTATTCACGTTTCTTCATAATTTTCGCAAATGTATCCGAATTTAAACGATTCTTCCTTCATCTTACAGGGTATTATCATCAGTTGATACCATGGTAATTTAAAATATCAAAAAATGGGGAACAAAGATAAGATATAATAAATAATGAAGTCTTTTAAGACATTAACCGTACCAACAACACAAACGAGTAAACAATGCAAATGATTTTTAAAAAAATGAGAATAAATTCAGATGCCGATCAGATAGCCGAGATCGCTAAGGCAGTAGTGCCGGAGTGGTTTCGGACCAGAAGATCGCGGGTTCGATTCCCGCCTCGGGCATGGATGTATTTGTGTATGTCTGTATGTGTTGTCCTTTCACCCTCATTATCATCGTATCATCATTTCATCTTCCATACCCCCAGGGCTAACAACCGTGGGGGATAAAAATCGGATCCAGCTAAAATGCTGGTCTCCCCAAAAAGTTGTTGCAAGCACCTGCCACCGCGATAATAAATAAAAACTGAGCCACGGTAAATGCAGGATGCTTGAATGCGTGGTCCTAGTCGGCCGATTAACGAAAAAAAAATTCAGATATTCTGAAAGTCAAGAGAGATGGAGGGAAACCAGGAGGGAAACATATAGAGTAGAACCTTGATTAATCGTGTCTCGATTCTCCGTGTTTTAGATTAACTGTGCTCACTATTACGAAAAACAAATTCCAAAGGGCGTTTAATTACATACAGTTCCAACGAGAGGGGCATTGAAACGTAAGCAGTAAGTATGTTGTGGGTAGGTTGCTAGAACTTAAGATACAGAGACACTCAGTTGTTCTTCAGAGAAAGTCAAGAAATAGATGCAATTGATCTCCTGGACTTCTGTGAACAGGAAAATTTTGATTTTCACGAGGTGATGAATTTAAGAAAAATTAGAACTGAAAGAAGGAAAATAATTTCAAACCGAAGAAATAAAAGATTGATTACGTCGTATCTCAAGCTTTATTAACGCAACAACCTGACATTATACTTAAATATACAGTTCAGTAAATTGAAGCGTCTCGATTAAACATGATTTTCATTTATTCGTGCGACTTCTCTTCCTCATTATCCCACATCATCTTCTAGGTTCTACTCCATTTTTTCCATTGAAGCTACTAACAACTTAAAAATAAAAAAAAATATTTAAAAATGTATTTATATAAAATTGAAGCTTAATTATATTAAATCTAAAAATTATAATCACGTCTTTACCCTTTCCATTCGGCAATAATTTATTTAACAAAAATTCTGACACATAATGTCATTGCTGAACCGAAATGGATATCTGAAATATTCTTAAATGATATTTTAATTTCAAAGTCGGTTTTACATTAATAATATTATATTATTGTGATTATCACACATGTGTACATAATTATGTACGTAATGATTACTACACATGTCAAGATGCCAAATTGTGTGACGATACCATGACTGTAAAACATCAAACAGAAGCAATGAAGAAATTTTATAACAAAAGAAACACATCGCTTTGAATCAGAAGTTCATGAGAATTGAGTGAAGCACCGGAACGTCGTTCTCTCCGAATCACTACTACTAAAATTCCAGGAAACGCCTCAATGAACGCAATCCAATGATTTATTTTCGGTTGAGAGCTTCCTATCTCCACCCTCCATTCATTTTTGATTCCACCGAAACGCTTTCAAGCAATGGACATTCGATATTTCAATGAGACGAATCGATTTTTCGATATCACTGCATACTGGCCGTATTCACTTCGTTTTAATCACTCTACAAAATCGTGACATATTGTCAGTAAACCAAAGTCGGACAGAACATTCTTGACGACATATCGCTTTACATTTAACATCAGTGTGTCAACCAGCGCAGATGATAAAATAGCGAATTTTTGGAAATCAGTTGAATAAATTCTTGACCTATTTTTTATGTCATCGAAACTTCAGAGGCATTCTCTGAATATTTTTTAAACACGTCGCTAAAATCATATTTGGCGTAACTACCATTAAGGAAGGAAACCACACTATACTGAAACCACGAACCATTCCGAAGTGTTAATTGCCGGTGTATTGGTTTCTGTGATTTCCATTGCTTTTGATTTCTATCAATACAGCTGAATATTTGATGCATGTTTAAAAAGTCTTTTCCTCCTAGGATCAATTACATTTACAAATCTCGTTAACACCATCGAATTGTTTTGAAGATTGCCATTGCAGATGGCGGAGAGAATGCTAGTCGTTATTTGTGTTCAATTAAGTTCTTATTACATATGCACAAACGTTAATCCTTTCGATGTAAGTACGACGTATCTTTAAAAAATATAGTGTTAAAAAAAGCGCCGAGAAAGAATATGAGAAAGGATTCTCTTGTTTACTTTCCACTACCAACAAAGCATGGCGCGCGCCGTGAGATATCTGGTGAATGCAACCCTCCAAACACTCGCGTATTGCAGGAGAAAATGTATTCGCCTGGAGGACGCAAAAGTAAAGGACGGGTTTTAGCGTCTGAGAGACGTCGAATTTACAAATATCTACATAATTGGATCTGCGATTAGAATGAAATAGTGACAAAGCACGACTGATCAATGGTGCTCGCATTAATGTCTTCCATAGGGGTAGAAAAATAAAATGAAAATTGAAAATGTCTAAATTATGATTTTTAAACAGCAAAATATAAAATTAAATTGCAAAAATTGTCACTGATGTAAGCCCTTTACAGCAGAGGTTTTTGTGGAATTTTAAAATCGACATGGAAAATAGGTTATTGCAATCTCGTGATAATAACTAGAATATATAACAAAATAAAATTAAGATAACTACGTTAATTATCGTGGATTTTACTACTAATGCATTTGAATGGAGTAAAACAATTACGTGTTGCAATAAATGATAATAAATGTGATAAATTATACCTTTAGTAACAACAGACCACAAAAAAGAACCAATTAAGAGAGACAACAGATTTGGCTGCATGGAAATAATGAAACTAACCCAACACAATTATTAATTATGTGTTCGGTCGCAATACAATCGAGGGGAACCATAAATTGATTTTACATTTACGGAAGCCGCAATGTTGAATGATTTGGATAATGAAAAACGTGAGAAGTTGAATTGCAGCTGCACAGAAAAAGGACTTGCTTAAATAAATAGATGCACGTAGTGGAAGGAAAAATTTTGTATTAAATGCAAATGTGTGAAGTATAATATCTGAAAACACAATTCAATGGAGCAAACTCTTGGGAAAATCACAAAAGAGGAGAAATATTGCTGGATTAAGTATTAAAATATAAAGTGTATTTGTTAATTTGTCAGTCTCCAATACATACACATATGATGCGGTTACGATTAAATGGATAACAAATAGGGAAATGCAAATACATAGGACGCACATCAGTTCGGTGAATAGGTGTTTTTGACTGATAATGTCAAATATTGCATTCTGCTAGTGATGTACCTAAATGTAGTAATCTGAAAGAAGCGAGTGAAATATGAAAACATCAGATCAAAAAGACAATGCCTCCAGCTTTCAACAAGTAAGAATGTGTATATAACTAAAGCTCAAAACTGTTCCAGTATTATTTTCGCAATGCCGCTACACGCAAGGAATATTAGAATGCTACAACGAGAGGCGAACACCACAATTTACTAGTAATAACCCAGCGAACGAATTGTTCATAAAAGGTTCATTACTTACTGAACGATTCAGCACACATATTAATAACGATGATATATATATATATATATATATATATATATATATATATATATATATATATATATATATAAACGACCTCTTGAGCTACCTTGGTAAAGAAATATAAAGTGTAATCTAAACTGTAAAGGCTGTTGGAAGAGTTAAATGTCTCGGACAACAATTTGAACTGTCCAACATCATTTGCGACATTACTTCTGCTAAGTAGCTAGGGGGTCGCAACAGTTAGTCGGCAATTGCGAAACGGGAAAGAGGAGAAGAAGAAGAAGAAGAAGAAGAAGAAGAAGAAGAAGAAGAAGAAGAAGAAGAAGAAGAAGACGGTGAAAGCTGGCCTCCATGCCGCAGGCAGTCGTCTGCGCTGAGGTTGCAGGCTGCGTAGGAATAGCCGTATTTGCGATTGTCCTTCACCCTTCATCATCACCCTATCACCTTCTTCATAATTGATGGCTAACAACCTTATCTGAACTATGGATACAACCGAACAGGCGGTTCCTCCAAGCGATTAAAGACACGTTAACCTTTCCGGGATAAACATGACTGAGCTTCGAAGAATAACGTGGTTCGTGGTCCGAGATGGCCGATATTCGCAAAGAAACAAATTATTAAGAAGAAATAAAAGAAAAAAACGAGGAACTGTGCGAGTGAGCCAATTTGGGGGGTCGTGGGAAGAGGGGCGCGTGGTGCGTACCGGGCGGGAGCGCGTGGCGCAGCAGCAGCGCGGCGGCCACGCTGCCCAGCGCCAGCCCGGCGTCCTGCGCCGCCTGCAGCGCGCGCGCCAGCCGCCGCAGCTCCGCGTCGCGCCGCCGCGCCTCCTCGTCCGCGTCGTCCGGGTCGCCCGCGCGCAGCCACGACAGCTTCGCCGCCAGCGTGCACAGGCACGCCGTGCGCGCCACCTGCACACACACACACACATGCAGCCACCGCGCTCGCCTTGCCACGCGGTCACTACTATGCAGCTGTGTTACGAAAATACTACAATCACAACTCAGAGAGAGGAAAAAAGAAGGAACAAAAAGAGGAAAGTTCATGTTATATATATATATATATATATATATATATATATATATATATATATATATATATATACACACACACACACATCGTCTTGTAATATGTCTTGTAGTCATAACTCAGAGGGGAAAAAGGAGAAATAAAAAAGTTGTTTTTAGTAATATATAGAAATACTGTTTGTAAAGTATTGACTTGTAATATAAAATTCGTACGAGAATGTTGAAACGATAAATTACATTGCTAGAAGGCTGTAATAGAGGCACGACTCAAAAAATACAAATTGTGAGTTAATGCACGGTCCAGAATCGTAGGTAGGTCTACCTTCCAGCCGCAAATCTGTCCGTCCGGTATTCCACCAACATTATTAGGTTAAGGATGGATTTATTACAAGATGAGTATACATTCTCATTAAATAGATTCAGTACATGTAGACTCATCTACATCATACTTCTGAGACCGCAGATTCAAACTAGATTATTTTTGTAATACCGTTCTGTTATAACAACAAAATGCGTACAAACACAGGGATGAAAGCCCCTCTTAAAGGCTGGCGTTCGTTACACCGGGTGTGGTAGTTTCTTTTTGAACTACAATACAAAGTTTTAGCAAACGCGCGCATGTGCAGTGAGACTCCTGAAACACCAAAAAACTAAAGAAAAAGTATATGAAAGTTGTAAGGATTTTAATGGCCACTGTTCTTTAAGAACAATGGGAAAAATAGTAGCAACGAAGAAGGAGATTTTTTACTTTCGCGATTTTTTTATTAGGTGGTATAACGAAGTCTTGAAAGCCAAACGGCCGATAATACAAATAACGGACTCGGTTGGTTATAAACCTCGGCTCTCGTTCAGGTTTACAAACTTTAACAACGTCCGTTGTTTGCTCTATATCGGATTAATGACGGTCATTATAACGTCAAAAACGTTGGATGACGTATGGTGAAGAAGTGCAATCTCCGCACGTTTTCTTGAGCTTCTCTATCCTCGCTCTTTTACTATACTAAATTGAATTATGAATAGAGGTATCAACGAGTGTTTTATGGAATAAAGAGAAATATTTGTTCGTTTGTAAAAAACACTACAAAACTATTTTCACCTGCAATTGGGACTCTGATTTTCTCTTTTATCTTTATTAGGTCAATGTGATGGAACACGCTTATTACTGCGAGAACATGGAGAACGATTATTTGATTCTGCCCACAAAATAAGTACATTCTCCCGTAACACTCCATGCAGCTCAAGAAAACGTGATCAGGGAGTAAAACTACAATCATAATCAAAGTTTAAAAAAAGAGCTATCACAGCAATTGATCAATGCATCAAGAGAAATTGTACTAAAACCTGACTGAGATTGGGAAGAAAACGGATCGCTTGGGATGAAAAATCCTCAGTGTGCCATGTCACGCTTGTGAAATTGGGGGAAAACGTTAAGGTCCAGTTCTGACCTCACGAATGTAACGAGACGATGATAAACAATTCGTTAAAGAGTAAGGCCTCTGTTCACGCATGTTCCGTTTCACTTCCATTACTGCAGCGTAGGTTAATTAATAGTCACTTAACTTTCATGAGTTTAAAAAATATATAAATATATGTAGTACATTGAAGACAGAGGACTAAAACTATGATGAACGTAAGTTTACTCTCTGAGGAGGCATACAAGAAATATGTAAAACATAATTTTATTTATTCCAGAGTTAGGTAGTTGTTTAATCCCATGCTGCGAATAATTTACAACAAAATCAATTTTTCTAAAAAAAGAAAAACATAAAAAACAAATAAACTAATTCCAAAAGATGTTAATACTAAAAAAGGCTGTAATTGATTACTTAAATCAACAAACCTGAATCTATAAAATCAATGCTCCACCACGATTCTACAAAAACACACGCGAGCACATTTAAGACAAAACGATATTTTTTATTGCAGAATTATTGTGAAGTGAAGCGTGGCTGGTTTCAATTAACGAACCCCCGAGAACTTGGTTTTATTTACTTCAGCGGCATTCATCACAAATAGAAAAAATATATGTAGGATCAAAGTTGCCCGATTATGCTGACAGATCCGAATCTGCCCTAAAATTACCCATTAAAACGTTTTAAGCTTTCTCCGTTTTCTCGTATGTTTATCATAAACACTGCCTAATTAGACGTTAACTGTTCCTAACAGAACTGAAATAGGTCATTAACGTGAATGGAAATTTGTCCATATGGACCCAAAAGATGTGTAGCACTTGCCACCTGCTAGCCAACAGCTGTCGAAATTGGGTGGGTTTCCACATGTAGAAACATTACTACACACGTTTGGCCTCGTTTTGAACTTCACCGCCAATGTCTGAATGTAGGTCGATTGCCTCATCGAGGTCTGATGGTGATTCTAGAATAGATTGCGCGATATCTCGTGGAGTTTTTCTTTCGGCTTTTCACTACAAAGGGTTATATGAAACTAGCTTTTAGGAGATCGACATATTCTTTCATACGAATACCGTATGACATACACAGTTTGGTCGATGCAGTTCAAAGCATGCATCTAAATAACGGTTTTCCCATTTTTCTCTCCCGAAGTTCCTTTCCTCCCTAGTTTTTGCTGAAGATGGTCTTTACATTTTATCTAGGAAATAGTGTTACTTGGTTAAAAAAGAAGAAAATATAGTTTATACTTTCTTGACCTAATTATATTTCCCTAAAATATCGTTAGTGAATATGAAAAAATACATTCCTCTACCCCCTCACACATTTATTCCAACATCCATTAACAAAAATTTTTAGAATTTTCTTTAGTTAAGAGTGTTTTACAAATTATGTTTTTTTAATTTTTTTCTAGATGGTTGTTATTTGTTATTTTTGGCAAGCAGTATAGGCAGGAACTTACAGTTTGCAAATTGGTCATCAGGTAAGTCATGCAATTCATTTCTTTCCATGTAATATTAATCTTCATAAGAGTTCTGCATTCTCTAATAGAATATGTTTTTATGAATGATGGAAAATTTGTAGCGAAATTTGAAAAGTACGTTATTCAAATAATTGATAGATTAACAATAACAAAAGATTCGATGAAATTGAAAGGAATGTATCAGATGCTCAGGGACTGTTAGTTAATACAGAATGCATAACAAAACACAATCTTGTGTATTATGGAGATAAAAGTGCAGCTTCTGAGCCATATCCAAAATAAAGCTAAACTCCATCTAGGATGAGGTATCATAAAACGTTATCATCTTCTCTCCCTTCAACCCCTTACTAAAAAACACAATATCAAGAGCGATCTGCAATATCTGGTCGTTTGTGTCGAATGGAGAAAGTAAAGTCGCCCGTTGCTCTCGAGAAGGTTTACAGCGGTGTCCGCTAGCCACTCTGGGAGCGGCGAATGGATTCTGGAGGGGGCGAGGTAGGGTGTGGATACGATGGGTGGCAGGGTGGGGAGAGGGAAGACGATGCCGGGCGAGGCGGGCTCCCACTGGCCATATCGCATTTCGAGGAGCCCTGCGCCGGGCGTATCGGGGGGCGCGGTCACGGGGCCGGCCGCGGGCGGGACTCGGCGGGGTGACCCGGGGCGGCCGCCAAGTGTCGATATCCGGCTGAGATAGCCGCGAGAAGCGCCTTCGCAGCGGTTATCCGCGGCCTCCGAACAGCTTCCGGAAGCGAGAAGAAGGGCGGACGTGGACGCTTCTTCCAACGAACGGCTGGCGGGGGGCGGCGGAAGAAGTCGCGCCTGCCAAGCGCCGGCAAAAAGCGATCGCCGCTTCCATTCCGAGCCAGATACTGCCCTATAACGTCGTTGACTGCGACTGGCGCGGAGCTGTCCGCGACACGGGCGCAGGAAAGCGGAGAAAAGATCGCGATTTTGCGGAACGCCCCATGCCATATCTATCATAAGAAAAGAGATAGCCCGAGGTCGACGTGGTTTCTGAGGAAGTATAATGATTCACACACACACACATCACCCCTCACGCATGCCAAATACCTCGTGTGCCTGCTTTTAAACCAATGTAACAGACAAAAATTAATCACCTACTCTAAAACACGCTCAATAAATTTACAAGTCATGCGAACTAATAAAGAATGAATGTAAAAGATGAAGTTAAATTCATTCTTCCAACACGAGGTCTATAAATATTCAATTTACTTTTTGACATTAAAATGAGTGGATCAACATACAACCATTTAAATATAAATTACATGTCTAAATTTACTAAAATGGATTTCAGTAAACAAACATCACGATCTCGTGCTAGGAAAAGGTACCATCAGTTCCATTTCCGCACTTCGGCGATTAATGCGTAAACAAATTTTAACCGTGTTGTTGGAATTTGTTTGCGCCCGAGCGTGCGCGCAGGCTAGTCGAAACTCTTGTACCCCCAACGGCACAGCACCAAAACAATCGCCCACCCACGCGCGCCGTTTTACTTTCCACTTCCAACTTTGTTTACGCCGGTTCGCCCTCGTTCCGTACCCACACAAAACATTAATGCTCTGTTCAATCCGCCATCCGCTTTTGTTTCGGCCATTGTTTCCAGCCGCCCGCGTCGCTGTGCGCTGTGCTCTTCGGCGAAGCCAGCGCCGCGGCACGTCGCTCGGCCCAGTGCGATCGGCCGTTCACTCTAATCGAGACGTAAACGGACGGAAATTGGAGACGAGAGGACGGGGGAGCGGTGGGGCTTTCAGAAGGGACCTGCGGCAATAGCTCGGGCGCTGGGGAGCTAACTCTCGTTCACAGGGACGGCGCACACTCCCTTGAACTTCGCGGAAATAAATACAAAAGTAAAACCTACTCTAAAAAAAGCACACATTTTTTTGGAAAATACGAGTGAAGCATTGAGTGATACACAGCCAAGAGTGTTAAAATATAATGCTATTTTCAGTTCAGAACCAATCTAAACCTAAATAAAAACAAATTCGAAATCTTCAAAGAAAAAAAATAAATTTTTCCCGAAATTACTCCGAAAGAAACTTGAAAAATGGATAAAATGTTAAATATTACCTCGTTTTTTGAATTTATGGGAAATAATACAGTGATATTTGAACATCATTAACCATTCAAACAATGATTGAAAATAGGCAGGATGTGTACGAATATGAAACTCTGGACGTAGTTTATTCACAATGACTACTTTTTTTATTTTTGTTGGTTCAATGCTTACTTCAAAAGCTGAAAATATCTTAATGTCATTTGTGATGTTTTGGCCCACTGTGTGAGCAACTTACATTCACTGCCCACACGCGCGTGTTCAGGCGCGATTTAAAGCCCGGCTTTTGTCCGGCCAGCCAGCAATCGGGGCGCACACAGGGCCGCACCTAGCGGCAAAAACAACGGCCGGCGACCGAAGAACCGCAGACGAGCGAGAGCTGCTCTCGGGGCCAAGTTCAGGTTCGACTGCTCCCCCCTTCCCGTCCACAGCCGCCATTGCCACCGCCGCGTCGCCACGCGCCCGTTTCGATTTCACATAAAGCAACGGCGGCGGCTCGTTCAAATCCCCAAATCCTATTTCCGGCCTCAACGCGGCGCAGACCTGTATGCGCAAGTAATAAAATGCGAGCAATCCAAACCTCGGTACGAACAGCGGCGTAACGGACAGATTCAGCAGCGCTGGGGATGCTGGCGTTGCTCCCGTGAGGTAATAGGCCTTGGGTCGCGGGCAGCACGGTTCGTCGATGCAATTGAGAAAACAAGCGTAAGCCGACTTTCGGGACTCGACGCGCTTCCATTATTTTAATAACACTCAACAACTCACTCCGATGTAACGTACCGATCTTTTCATGCTGGTGAATAATCAACAAATTCAAGAAACAAGATTACTTGCATGTTTAATTTCCTCACTACATAAACATGTGCATGAAGCATATTTTAGGTTGTTTAAAGATAATTAAAACAACGTGGATGTGAGTTTAGGGCATGCTTCATATACGCTAGTGTTAACATGATGTATCGCCACAGAAACAAATCGGATCAAACTTCGCAAGTCTCAGTTCCCATTCGCAAAGCAAATAGGCTTACACAGACTTTCAGTCGATGTTTGCGTTAAAAAGATTAAACTTTTGTATTTGTGAACAAGAGTTTTAAATTATATTTTAAAATGGTAGTTGGTAATGGTAATTGAAATTGTAAGTCCTTCACCTTTTCAACGCTAATGGTGCATTGACAGAATAAATCATGCAAATAGTAGTAATGCTCAAATAGACACGATATTAGTTTTATAAAGAGTTAAAAATACAAAATACTTGAGATAAAAATTCGCGAGTCAGTATTTTTGGGAAAACATTCTATTCAACAGTATCTGGATTGCAAAGAATTGGAAAACAAACTAATTCATTGAAAATTGTTTTACACTGCATATTGAATGTATAGCTTTATAAACAACTTTCAAAACAAAAAATGTATTCCATTGATTTTTTTCTCTAACTACCATTTTTGCATTTCCGTTCGGAATGAGTTTCTATTGAAGCAAAATGAAGAAGAACGAAAAAAATAAATAAAAAATAAAAAAGGAAACAGCCGAAGTGCTGCGAGTCGCGCCAGGCGTTTGCGCAGTACTCACGGCGAGCGGGCCGAGCCAGGCGCCCATCACGAGGTAGGCGGGCACGAGCGCCGACGCCAGCGGCCACAGGTGCAGGCCGCAGAAGACGCAGGCGTGCGCGTAGCCCAGCAGCAGCACGGGCGTGGAGCCCAGGCGGCGCACCAGCCACGGCGCCACCAGCGACCCCGCGGCCCCCGCGCAGAACATGGCGCTCAGCAGCAGCGTGCCCGGCAGCCCGGCCCTGCGCGCCGCCGCCAGGGTTAGCGGGGCAACGAATGGGTGGAAACAACAAATCAACACTCTGATCAATTAAACAAAAAGCACAGGTCAAAACGTGCGGTCGTTTGAACAGTAATATGAAAATATCGATGTACTGCACCGTCAATCAGTTAGGGAAAATGCCCCGTGACTGAAGGGCATGTTACATCACAGGAAGTAGCAGTGTTCTTCCTATGATGTAACTGCCTGAAACGAAAGCCCTGGCGCAGACACACACGGGCGGTTGCAAGGTCGCCCTCCCCAAGTATCTCCCCCAAGCGAACCTCCGGCTTAGCCGGGACAAGTTCTTAACTCCCGACATGTGTAGTAGCGCAGTGCAGACAAGGGGATAGGATAAGATAAGGATGAGGACGAATATTGTGCGCGCAATTCGCGTTCAGTTTGTTAGGATACTACTGGTCTGGCATTCGCCTGGTTTTGATGGGAGAAACCACGGGAAACTACCGATCAAAGAGGTCGGCCACTAAAATTCTCCTTCAGATAGTCGTTGAAATCGACTCCATTATCTAGCTAGTATCGAAAATTCGAGATTGCCTGTACTGGAACCCTAGGTCCTCCCTCAGCGTTATTGCAGCTAGCACATCTGGTTTGACGTCTTAGAATTTTGACAACTTCTGAATAGAATCTGAGACTACCGTTCGCTGACGTTTAGAATATACATTATAATTTTGTCGGTTGTTCCAATGTATTATGTGTATCATTCTCTTCTTTCGTCATTGTAAAATACACACTATTTACGTATATAAAAATTCGAGAGAATTGGATCTTGAGTTTTTACGTTTTCCTTTCTTTTGCAGGAACACATGCTTGTGTAGGAACGCATGCTACAAACAATTTTAGGCATAGTGACAAGATTAAAATGAATAAAATAACTACAAGTAAGTTAGGAATGTTTTTTTCCTAAGATTATTAGCAGAACAAAATTTATAGTATACGGAAGTAACAATACATCTTAGGTGTTTTAATGACTTTTAAACAGTTTTTGTGATAATGTTAGAAGAAATTGTTTTCAGTATAATTATAATATTGGCTACGGACAGAAATATAAATGAGAAATGAAAACATGGCAATTAATGTAACCAGTTGGCTAAACCTTTCCAAGAAATTATTTCCTTTTATTTACCTGTTACTGCCCACTTTGTGAAATTCATAATAGTCAAGTGCAGTTAAATGTCAATCATCGCATTAGTGGACATTCAACCGAATTGCACAATTTGCTATTAATGAACCTATTCGCACATATCCGTTTTTTCCCATTCATCATAAAAGTAACAACGATTTCAGAGAAGAAAGTGAAATTCTCCAATATTATTAATATAAATTTAAATAAAATTAATTTCCAGTGATAGAAGTCAACCGTAAGACTGAGCAAATACGTCTAGAAGAACGTTAGCGACAAGCACACTTAGAATATTGGAGCCTTCCTAAATCATTTTTGTGTGTGTTTATCACGGATTTATGTAATTATGAGTAAATAACAATAACAAATAGAGGTCGGGAACCGTTCACCGGATAGTTGTTCCGCTATCGCCAATGAGATTCGTAACTGCAACGACAAATAGGAATAAAACAATCTTCAGTTTCTAATGTTTTAAATCAAACTAAATTAGTGAAGATGGGTTCAGCTTTTACTCATATGTTATCTGTTTATGTGCACTTAAATGCACACATTCACCTATGGAATAGCATTTCCCAATGTACTATTTTAATGCAGAAGATCAAATTTTGTTCAAAGCTGCAAAAACATAGCAGTTGCTGCCTTTTATATCAGGCTTAACTGTGTTCCTGGAACAGACGAATCGCGCGCACAGCATTTCCACGAAGCGGGATTGGGTGAAGCGCGTGGGGCGGAGCGCGGACGCGAAGCGGGCGGACGGGAAATTCGGCGCCGAGCGTCAAAAGGGCAAAACTGCTCCCACCCAACGGTCAGCGGAACTGACGCTGTCAGCCGGCAGGCTGGCCGCTCTCTGCCAGCGCCAGCAGCCGACCCCAGACCCCATTCAGGGCAAGGGCAGCGCCGAGCAGGGCAGGAGGCAACCTCGTTAGCACACTCAGCATCCTCGTACGCACCAGCAGCAGGGGCTTCGGCCCCGACGCACCCCCAGCCCCGCCCCGCGCCGGGCACAAAGAGCGCGTGCCGCCCTTGCGCCCTCTCCAAATTAGGCGCAATTTAGTAGGCGCCCATCTGCCCGCGCCACGTTACGCCATTACGCCGCCAGCGGGCCCTAACGAAGCTCCCTGGAACGGCCCACCGCTGCAAAGACACGCGCCGCCCGCCGCCCGCTGCCCGCTTTGCAAGAAGGCCGCGCGAACGGGCCAAGCCAGTTTATGGGCCTCCCTTTTGTGAAGCGGAAGGTATTTCGTCACTCTAATGAGAAAACATGGCGTCCCGAATTTTATCGGAGTTGCGGCGTCTTGAGATTAAATTTAGTAACAAATTTCCTCTCGGAAGAATTCATTATAAAGATGCGCTACAAGAATGCGTAAATTATGTTGGGAGGCGTAAAGTAAGAAGTTCGTAAACTGTTTCTACAAAGTAGATTCTGTTGTTGTTTTTTCGGAGAAAGAAGTTGTAATAAATGTAAACTTATTTCGTAAAAAATATTTTGCTGTTCATCTTGCTGAGGAGAAATATTGCATATTATTGATGCTAAGCTATTGAAACGAGGTTCTCTATGTCACAACCAATCAATAGCAATGAGTTCATTAATGACGACATTAGGCTTTAAAATATTGAAAAAGATATTAATGAACATTCCGGAAACTCTTCAGTACATTATTTTTTCTTAAGTAATTACGATACAGAATATAGTAAATGTTTGCCTATATCCAATGAAACACAGCATTTGAATACTTAATAAACAAATGTCATAAATTGAATTGAAATGAAGTAATAAATTTGAATTGCGTTTGAAAGCATTTAAACTTTCATTGCGCTATTTAGAATTCTAAGCTACTGAACTATTACACAACGAATTTAGCACCAAATAAAATTGTTTTAACAGATGACGTTCCCATTCGCAATTTGCAATGCATTTAAAATGAAAATTAACACAGAATGATATTATAAATTAATAAACGGTTATCCGCAATAAGTAAATTCATTATGGAAATTGAAAATATTAAAAGGTTTGATTTTCGATGTTAGCGAACTAGCAACGAAATGAGTTACGCGAATAATACCTATGGGACCGGGTATGGGAAAGGAATGGCAATGTAACTAGCTAGATCAATAACGAATCGAGATAAGATTCCTGTACAAAATTCTGAAATTAAAAACAGAAACGCCCATTCTCCCGATTAGCAATATTTCTCATTTCTTAAATGTTCTTTTATACAGGACTATTTTTTGAGAAATGTACTTCTGCAGTACCTGTATAAATGGATCTTCGCATTCTCGAATGTGTTGATACCTTAAATAAAATTTGTCACCTGGTCATTTTAAACTCAGCGTTCTCAACCTCATCATGCCAAGGCATTCCAAAGCCCGATTTTTTTCTTATCAGATTCGAGAACAGATTTCAGTAATGAGACGGTGGATTCGTAGGATACGACATTCCGTAACTTATTCATTCCGTATACATATTGAAATAATGTAACAAAATATCTACTTGAGAGCAGTTTTGTTAATAAAATACTGAGCAATAAATATCATTCACCAACAAAACACTTTTCATTCATAAAATACTAGATTGAAAAAGGAGATCGGAAACAATAGTAGTACATAAAATAAGGTACAAAGGACTGTCTTTGCCACACTCCTTCTTTGCAAACGCGCGCGCACACACACACTCATACACCCTTGGATGTGATGTAATGTGATAAAACAAGGCAATACAGATATATGTCAAGAACTATTTATTTTGACAAAATGCGGTAACACAAAAACAATATTGGGGTCCGTTATCTCTGCCGCTAACTCGGAAACATAACACTGAGTACAAAGAACAATTTATTTGGAAAAAATGCGGTAACACAAAAAAGTCTACTGTTATCTCTGCCGCTAACTAGGAAACATAACATTGAGTACAATGAACTTTTTATTTTGAAAAAGTGCAGTACTACAAAAAAGTCTGTTATCGGAAACATAACATTGAGTATAAAGAGCTATTTATTTTGAAACAAAAAAAAATGCGGTAATACAAAAAGTTTGTTATCGGAAACCTAACATTGAGTACAAATCACTATTTATTTTCAAAATATGCGGTAATACAAAAAAGGTTGTAATAAGAAAAACGCCCTAAGGTGTGAAGGAGGGGGCGGGGGGGGCGGCGCTCTCACCCCCACGCGGAGGCGGCGGCCTGCAGCGCGAGCAGCGGCAGCAGCGCGGCCGAGGCGGCGGCGTGGCCCAGGCAGAGCGCGGCCAGGTTGCGCAGCAGCACGCGCCGCGAGTAGAGCGGGCCGAGGCGCGACGGCGTGTGGCGCACGGCGGCGATGAGGCGGCGCACCGACGACGCGCCGCCCGACGACGACAGCGAGTCGCGCCGCGGGCAGCCGCCGCCGTAGGCGGAGCCGCGCACGTGGCCCGCCCCCACCAGGCTGTGCGCCGCCACGGCCGAGCGCGACGAGCGCGAGCTCACGGGCGACGCGCCCGCCATCTGCTGCAGCGCGCGGCACGCACGCTCCTGCACGCACAAGCGCACTCAACACGTGCGTACGGTCCCCGTTAAGGACGGACCCCCCGATACTTTAAAAAGAAATCTGTATATCGCTCGTGGGCTGCAATTGTGGCAGAACTCAAAAAAGACAAATTTTGAGTGAATGCACTCTTCAGAATTGCAAATTGGACGGTCTACCTTCCAGCAGCGTATCTTACAGTACAATATTCCACCAACAAAAGGAGAAGCGTGAATGCCAAATGATGCATTTCAAATAAATGTGAAAATTTGAAACTCATTTTTCTCAACGCCTTTTCTGAGTTGTGCCACTATTGGAGCCCTCGAACGGTATAGTATTTGAGTAGCCCCTATCTGTCCGTGCGTCCGTCCATCACTCGCTAACCCTTCATCCCCCATTTCACCATCATCTCGCCTTCCCTTCCCCAATCGAGTCAAATGAGGTGTTATTCGTCGCGATTCCATCTCCTGGTGAGGACCCGATGATTTGTTTTTGGATCCATTCAGAAAATTCTCCGAAATTTCTCCAAAAACATGTTTAAACGTTTTTGAGTGCCGCGGTCTAGCGGTCGCCGCGAGAACCATGTGTCCCGGCGCCATGGCACCGAGGCGATGTATGACAGTCCGTTACATATTGTATCGCCCGGACGCTGATGTTAGTAGTGTGCGGAGCAGTGCTTGTATCACTTGGAGAAGAAAGGCTCATCGTCAGTTGTCACCCCATAGGATAACTATCGCTCCGTGGAATAATTCTGTTATAAATAGCATATACGATAGTGCTAATGAGATAATCATGTAATTCTATAAGCATTCGCAAATATACATTTTTTAAAATAAGTCTCGTCGTCATACACTGAAAGAATGTATTCTTCAGAACGTTTTTGGAAGTTTTCGGATTAGTTTTGCCAACACCGTATTCTGGGATGGGTGGTAGCCGTAGCCCGAAAATACAACCCACTAGATATGTTGCAACCATACATGTACTGTATTTTTAATTATTTTATTTTATTTCTTAATAGATTATTTTCTTATGCACAACGTCCGAGAATGAATGTACCAGACTTCTGAATGTTTAAGGTTTCTTTTGATTTAGAACTTGCGCAGTATACATTTTCAATATATGAAAATATTTTTAAAATCAGGTTAGAGTGTCAGCAACGACATTTTCAGCTAGCTCGTAATATTTAGTAATAAGTAGCGCAATGAGGATTTTTATTTGGGAGCGGCGGGGGACTGTAGTTCTATTCAGCCGCCTTGGTGTTTTCCTGTAAAGAGTTTTTCATTTGTACTGCAGTTACAATCCATTGCATTTGTTGATTTATGATTATCTATAGAGCTTTCAATTGAGACAAATATAGTTTTTACTTTTTTTCAAAATAAACGAATGTAATTCAATGTGTATGTTAATCGAGCAATAATTTTGAAAAGCACGAAGCCAACAAAAATTCTTTCGTACAATTTTCGGTCTTCTCGACCTTTTCCTCACCATGAAAAAAGTCTAACAAATGCGCCACGGGCAAAATAGACCATTTTCTTTAGAGTTGCATCCACTAAATGGCTAACATGCTCTTATATTAAAAAAAAACAAAAAAACAAAAACGCATCAGCGGTACAAAATCAAAGAAACAGTTTTCATCGATTTTTAATTATCTCGGCGCAACGTACTCTTACTATCTCGTATCTGCGAATACCTTTTCATTGCGAAGGGAATTCTATTATCCATAGGGCTTCGTTGTATTGTCTCGCGGGAAAGAAACCCAATAAACCGCATCCGCTTTGCTGAGCCCGCCGGCGCGGCGCGGCGAACACGGCGCAGCTGGAGGGGAGTGTACTAGCCGCGCAGACGGAAAATACAGGGCTTCCCCAGATGGGCCATAAAACGATAATGAGTCAACATTCAAATTATAATGCGTGCTACATCTTTAGAGCCTATTATGAAAGTTCAGTGTTAATGGCGTCATACTTAGGTCTTACTGGTTCAAGGTTAATATGCTCGTTACGTTACGTAGAGGAAATATTCCTGCCAAAGATATGTCCAACAAAAGTAAAATTAATTTGCATCGTCTACCACGTAATTCTCTCTCGTCTAGATAATTGTTTCATCACTGTAGCAATTTATGCAAATTGATACGCATTAACATGAAATTATTTATATTTACTGAGTTCAAATGCGTATTCATAAATATGTAACTATAAATTATTTGGTTACTAGCTGAACAAGGAATACATAAACAGATCATTAATAAATAATAATTCAAAATATAAAATTTATTTACTCCTAAGAGAATTTTATTGAAAAATTTGTTTTAATATAAGTAAATTTTGTTTCTGGGTATTAATTAGAGATTTATAATTGACTTGTCCATAAGTTCATGTCAAACTATGAAATCGAGTACTTAATTATGATATCAACTTATTAATATTTCTGAATATTGTATATTTCATATTTGTTATGTATTCCAATGGTCTCAACTTTCTCCTCCACTCCTTATCAATGCGATAATTTAAATGAAGTTCATTTGTGCAAACAGCTTGGACATTCTGTTATGCGGTTACCAAGGGAACAATAGTCTACGCTCTGGGTTGAGCCCGCAGCACCCGAACAGACGGAGTTCGCGGACATCCCTCACGGCAGTATGAGCAAAGGGACGCGGAGTATTTGACTAGCGCATTGCGCGGAGGACGGGCGAGAGCCACGACACACGAAATTTCCATTACAGAATGAGTAGCGCGCCAGAAAGGTCCACAAACTGGGGATGGAGGAGCACGGAGACCACAAAGTGAAAAGCAAATGATAATAAATAAACACGTTTTTCTGTGGCAAAAACGTCACTTTTCGTTGCAGCATCACAATACTTTCTCTGTACTATGTAAAAAGATTACGAGAAATTAAAAAAAAAGTGCTGAAAATATACGAAAGTTATGTGCAAAGAAAAATCATGAAACTTCACCATTAAGCACTTTTTGCATTAAAACTGTTCATTTTCTAGAATTTCCGGTGCTTTTAATTTTGAATTCAGACGTAAAATAAAATATTTTGTTTCAGCTACGGCGTAACTCTCGGACTCTCAGTTAACGCGAATTAATTTTTTCTCTTTCCTTTGAATATCCCTGGCCTTAGGAATCATGTAATTTCAGTACCTTCCTAAAAAGTAGTTTTAAATACATTTTCGATCCAAAATAAAGATTTTAACCAGTATATAAGCAGCCTAAGCTGTAAGAGAACACCGGTGCTTCCATGAAGCATTGCGCATGGCGATATTTTCGAATTGTTTTGTAAACATCCGATAAGTGTTTAAATAAGAAACTATCACTTATCATTGAAAAAAGTTCTAATAATAAAAGTCCTAAACGATGAAACAGTAAGTGCTTATCTAAACAAAGATATAGGGAAACTAGTGATGCGACAGAATGGCACAGACTTTCTCACACTAGTTCCTAACCTCTTTAGTCTAGCCTAGGTTTACGGTATTGCCCCCTCTCTTGCCAGTTGTTACCTATCGATGGTGGGAAGACGTTTTTCACCATTTCTCACTTTTTAGGATCCCTAGTAGAAGAATTTAAATACGAATATGAGAGGAGAGTGAAACATGGTCCTGTATGACAATTGAATGGGCAAATGTGGAGCAACTGTTGAGAAAATATCGTTTGAGCGTTTCTAAAACTGCGCAAATTTGAGCTCATTTTCACAGAAAAGTTTTGAGTTTTCAAGAAATTTCATAGAAAATCATTTGAAACACTTTTGCTCACAAATGCAAAAATGTATAAAAATGCCCGCAATGTAAATTTTAACGACGTGGCATATGGTTAAAAAAAATATTTGTGTAATTTTTGAAGAGTCAAAAGAATACATCAAAATGATATTTCTGTCATATTATCAATAGATTTTCCGATCTCCATACAAAAAGTCCAAAGAAAAAACTGGCAATATTTTTGAAAAAATATGCTTTTAAAATTGCCATTATTACAATAAAAAGTAAGTGAAAACCAAACATATTATGCAAACAATGTACAAGCCATCATTAAAGAACGCATTCCATTTACAAGAAATATCTTCAATATTGTAGTTGTAGGAAGCCTCCGAAAATGGTTTAAACGTTCCCATTTTCGAAAATTCAGAGACCTTGACGAAAAATCGGATCTGCACCCTTTTCCTCTTAGCCCCATAAAAAATCCAAACATCTGGAGCCGTTTTTTGACAAAAAGATTGAAAATAACCTTCAGGTGTAGTCTCCCAAAATTGAAATACCAGTTTTTACTCAAAGGCCGGCGACATCAGCCAGATCGGTCAGGGAATATCAAGTTTGGTGAAAATCCCCCTTAGGTTTTAGCCGCTAGCGCTGTTCAGACAGACGGACGGACAGACAGACAGAAAGTTTGCTGTAAACCAATTTTTAATAAAGGTCCCACAAAACGTAGGTTCTGAATACACGTGTTAGAGGAAGTAATTTACTACAAATAGGAACAAACATTATTGTCTTTTTCTGTATGAGGGACCCTCATTACAAATTTGTCTGTGGAAAACGCATAATTTTTCGCCGCAGCACACTACAACTTTCTCAATTGTACGAATGTAGCATGCGAGTTCGGAATACGTAGGGTGAGGCGCTCACCTCGAGCAGGAAGTCGTCCCAGCAGGCGGCGGCGGCCGCGGCGTGTCCGTGCGCGTGCGCGCCGGTGCAGTGCTGGGGCGGGCCGCTGCGCGTGTGCTGCAGGCGCGCGTGCAGCGCGGGCGGGGGCAGCGCGGGCGCCGGCGGCGGCGGCAGAGCGGGCGCCGCACCGCACGGCGGAGGCCCGAAGCGCGCGGGCGCCGCCAGCTGCCGGCCCGCGCTCTGCTCCACCGCCGCCGACAGCGCGTGCAGGTTGGGCAGCGACCCCATCGCCGGCCGCAGCCCCGGCGCCTCCGACGCCCTCACAGCGCCAGGGGCGACCCGCTCACCTGCGCGCGCGCACGCGCGAAGCACATTGAAGGCCTTCAGGCACACTTCTCAGGTGCTAGGGCGTACGACGGGAATCGATTTAATGAAGCCACGGGCGTCTCTCTGGCGGACGAACACATCCCCCTCCCTCAAACACGTTAAAGAACTTTGGATTGTTTTAATTTAATTTAATTTATTTTACTTTACTCTTCGAGTAAACTATTGAGTTAATGATTAGCTTACTTCCCAAGAAATTGAATATGACTTAGAATTATAATTCCTCGGAGATACGCATTTTATTTCGAGCCCCCCCCCCCCCCCCCATTTCAGAGATCCAAAGGCGCCCATGATTAAAGCCAATGTTTTTTTAAGGTCGATGTTTCAGGCTCAATGTTTTTATGTTTAATTTTTGAATGAAAAAATATAATAACAAATAAAGCCTGTTATAAAATCCATCTATCAAGTAATTGTATTTTCTGTCTTACCAAATTGACCAGGAATTGAGGGTCTGAAAAAGAGGAAATTCTGCACCCTAGAAGACGGTTGCATCCAGATAAAAGGAGGAATGTTGAGCCTATCTAATCTTGCGCTTGGTATTGGTCGTGTAACAGAACGCTGGGTGTTTTTTGTTTTGTTTTTTACCTCTCTTCAAACAACTTTAATGAAGTTGCATGGCTCCTAGTATTACCTGCAGATTATGAATACTATCAATTTCCATATGTTGAAAGTAATACAGTACTTCCTGCTTAGAACTCCGAGAGTTTCGTCGATAACAAATTAGTCAATTTTTTATAGTATTCAATCAGATAATTAAAATATGTAAAATGAAAATACTAATATTTAAAAAAACTATATAAAATGCAAGCCCTTATTTAAAATTCTAATATTGAGGAATAGATCGCTTTAAGAAAAATATTTTACTTTAATAATGATGGTGTAAGACACGGACGATGATATATACTACTTTGTATGTGTGTGTATATGTATATGTATATATATATATATATATATATATATATATATATATATATATATATATATATACAAAGCAGTATATATATAATAATGTAACGATTACTGTTTAAAGATTACAAGGCACGTTGAATGTGCCAAGGAATGAGCGCTTGCTAATGAACTGAAAAGTTATCTTGACCTGCGTTTGCCAAGAAATGACATCACGGCAGCCATCCCCTCCACCAGCAGAGCGAGCGAGCAAGGGGAGGGAGGCATCAACAGACTGCGATCGCCGGAGACGAAAACCTTGTGGGCAATTGCTCGTGTTTCAGGTAACATAAGTGGAACGCCATTACGCCCGTTGATTTTCTTTCGATTTGAGAATAATTTTTTATTTTCATAAATACTGGAACAATGGCGAAGTGTTTAGTGTTCGAAAGAACTGAAGTATATTAAAAAGTTCAACCTGCAGAGGCATTATACAGCTTTGTGACACACAAAAATCCGCGAAATAAAAATACATTGTAAGAATTTACAGATACCAGGCAACCATGAGATGAGTTAAGGATTTTGCAGATCATTACGGAAAAGTTACTGAAAATCACGACGATTTACATTTCCAAATAAAATTGGACATGATATAATGAAGCTAGGAGTCCAAATTCTTCCATGTGACCTCTTCCGGGTATCTATTTGTTAACATTAATTATTAATTCAGGGCGAAATAAATTCTTTACATTATATAACATAGTATACAATGTAAAAGTTTAAAAATGTGAAACCAGTCTCGAAAAACGTTATGTAAAGAATGGAAGTGGAATTACAGTACTGGTTATGACAAAAGAGTCGGATATTGCTTTGAGTCGTGTAATAATCTATGATATATTTTTTTAAATTTTCATATTGTTATTGTATCATAACCATTCTAAATAATAATTACCATTTAAAAAACATTAATAATCGGTTTTCGAAACCAACCTTTTGCCCCCACTTCCGTACATCATTGGAACACTGCCCGTCGCCGCGTCGGACACTTCCTTCGCTCCGCGGCTCGGTTCGGAGCAGGAGAGCAGATTTCTGTATTCTCACAGAGCATTGAGTTGGCAAGTACTGATCTTGACACAGAAAATTAGCAAAAGTGTAACAGAATTTCACTTCAGACATCCCTAATAATCGTTCAAAGTTATTTGCCCCTTGCACATTTATGTAAATGCGGAAATGTCAGCGAGACGGTGAAAACAAAAACGGTGGCCCTAATGGGTATGTAAGAATAAAGTGCAACTACTAAGTGCGAGAAACATTTACACGTGTTTTTGATGCTATGTGAAATTGCTACTTCCTTTTTATCTGATTACAGATAATAAGTTGTAATTTCTCTCTGCAATTTCGAATTATAAACCCATAATTTTCTTTCACTGAGGTACGCGTTCGGCTAAGTTCTATAAATCGATTCATTAGTGATTGTGAGCACGTCAACAGTTAAGGTCATTAGACCCATAAGTAAGGTAGAATGTTTTCATCGCAGGATGAGGCGGAGCTTTTCCCCCGCTGGATGGCGAGATTCGGCGCCGACACACGTCGGTTTGCAGGGATTTTCCCCAACCATGTATCTCCCAACAGCGGGGCATCGCCTAGTCACGACAAGCTCTAAGCTGCCGACTGGTCTCCAGGCATGTGTGGCAGTGTAGAGAATGCAATATAAATGTGACAGTAAGGGGTGATGATAACACAAAGAAAAGGAAGGAAAGATCGCGCGCGGTCCATGGCCCGTTTGGTAAGGTACTTCTCCAGCATTCGCCTAATGTTGATAGAAGAAACCACGGAAAAATACCTATCAGAGCAGCCAGTCACTATAATTCTCCTCCAGACAGCGGCTAAATTCGACCTAGCTATGAAGCCAGCTCGAAAATTCCGCTTCCGCCAGGACTCGAATTACATGACCTCCCGGTAAGAGGCACTGCAGTGACATCAGTTGATGCTCTGAGCCACCTTCGTCAGTCCATAAATCGAAAATTGTAATAGTATGTTCGTATATTTATTAAGAAAAATGAAAGTTGTTAAACTCATTACATATTTGTTCAATCTTTCAAAGTGTATCTGCTCTTGTAAAGGAGAGACGAAGCAACAGAACGGTCAACTTCATTGTCAATATGTGAACATAATTTCTACACAAGCTGTTGCATACTAACAAGATGGGGTATACTGGTCTCAGCACTCAATACCAAATAGGCTGAGTGGGCAAGGAAGATTTAAAACGCCGAATTTAAGCAGATAAAACATACAAAAAATCTATTATACTTTCGCAATTAATAATCTTTCTGTGAGAATATAAGGGTTAGGAGAACGCCGCATCAGAGAATAAACGTGAAGACAGTACACGCTTGGTGACGAAGCACAATTTTAACTACGTACTTTGCCTATCGTCATAACACCTCGCAAAACATGTCGTCTAACTGAGAGTGACATTTCATTCTAGGCCTCCGCAAATTACAGGCTGAGGTTGAATGAACAGATCAGTATGTTACATAGTTAACACTAGAGTCTCTCATTAGATTTACATCCCGGGAGATGTAGTTTATCCACTACCGAGAAAATCAATACTGGGCACAAGTGAGTTGAGAGAGAACTCAAGCAAACTGCGCACAACTGGGCCTAAGAGTTTTAATTGCCGAAGTATTTGGAACATTTTGTAAGCACGTAGACATGATGGAGTAAGAATGAAAACATGTAAGAAGAAAAAGAAAAAGGTGTTATCGTTTTAAAAAATGCACTTAAATAAAGAGATTTACAAGGTACGTTGAAGTTCTAAGGTCTCTGATCTCTTTTTCACACGATATTTACATTTACAAAAATTGAAACTTACGTCATTTGTGCACCTAATCTCTCTACAGTCGTACTCACTTCTCACAATATCGAAGCCATGATTCCATGGCAGCTGCGAGCTCTTTCTTAAACGTCTGTTTTGAACACTGGAAAATCGTTGATACAATAGCACACGACGGAAGAATGTACGACCACGGAGAGCGTCTTTCATCGTTGGAAACAGCCAAAAATTGCTAAGAGCCAGGTCAGGTGAGTAGGGAGCATGAGAAATCACTTGTTTCCACGAAGAAACTCCTGCGTCGCTTTCGCCCGATGCGCTAGTGCGTTGTTTTGGTGAAAGAGCACACACGCAGTCCCTTCGGGCAGTTTTTCTCGCAATGCTGGAAGGAGCTTGTTCATCAAAACATCTTCGTAGCTGGTACCTGTCACCTGTTTCATCCGTAGTCACAATAGCTGAAAGAAAACACCCTTCAATGCGGCATCTCGTGTCAACATGATGTTGGAACTTCTGCACCCACGAATTCTTCGCATTCATGACACCATCCTCACACGTCTCACTCAACTGGCGATGAATTTCAATGGATGTCACACCATGGAAGTGAAGAAATTGACTGATTACTAACTGTTCTTACAAGGAAAACGTTGCCAATTGTAGTATCAAAATCACTGCTCACTCACACCGCAGTCACTAGAATTCTTTGAGCTGTTCAGAACTGCCAACTCTGTCACACACACACACACACACACCAAAAGTATCCACGTATTTCAAGCTAAGTCACATGTTTCTACCTGCACCAAGTTCTGAGACAAAAAACAACAAAAAACAAAAACAAAACGGAGACTTTAGAAAGTGAACGCACCTCGTAAAGCATGGACGGTGTCAAAGAGTCACTCGTATAAACATAATATGAGCTATTTCTTAATAAATTAAGAGCTATTGAGTTGTGTAAAAGTACAATTGACCTTTAAAAATACGTAGTCATGCCGCAGTGATAAATGCAATGGTAAAGGGATCCGATCTGACTTTGTTTCAGGATACTTTAGTATCACTTTATCACTTCAGTAGAAAATTATAATACATTGTTCGTATTGATATTAAGAAAAATGAAAATGTTAAACTCATCACATATTTGGTCAATCTCTCTAAGTGTATCTGCACAAATTTCTTCACTTTTCCCTTTATCACTGCACAAATTTTGTAATTAGTTCAAAAAAGTCGGATATCTAAACAATTAAATAGGTATTAGCAAGATAAAGACGATATTTTATTTATATGTCATTTATCACTTTATACTTCATTAGTCCTGAATGTTTAAGGATTCGTAAAATTTAGATGTGCTCCTAAATTTTGTTTATACAAATCTCAAAATAAAACCTTAGTGGGTAAATAATACTAGTGTGACACTACCCCACTAAAGAGCATAGCTCTGTATCTAGTATTGTCTCTTCCGTGTATATTCAATCTTTCGCCTCCCTTCATTCAATATCGCTTGTCCAAAGAGTTGCGTCTGAGAGCATTCTCGCGGTTTTGAGCTGAACACAGAATTCAATCTACAACAATAGAATTTTATTAAAAAACAACACAGTGTATTGGTAGAACTCATAAATTGAACTTCTTTCTCCGATTGTAAATGCGCGACAGAAAGGCGTTAGAATGTCGCATTTCAGCAAGCACATTTACTATCTCGCCTTGGTCCATTACACTTCTCAATTAGCGCACAATAATTAGCCACACTTTGTATATATTACATCTCAACTCAGGTTAAAGAAACATTTTCTTCACTACATACCTCAATTTTGACACATATACAATTTCTAATAATATATAATAATATTAGTCAATAACAATAATAATAGTATTTTTAAACTAATAAATTGCGCTAAGTAAAACTAATTCAAAATACCATTGAGCTCAATTAACATGGGACTCAGAACATATTATCTCCTATAAACTAATACATTAAACTCCCCCATGAAACATATTTTCTGGAGGTGCGACGGCTGAAGGCGATGACAAAGAGTAGCGTCTTTCAGCGCAGCGTCCCAAGAAGGCTTCGAAAAAGAAAACGAAAAGGGACACGCACAGCCAGAGGACTGTAAGGAAATGGCTAGTCATCAACTGTGCTTAAAAAGTGTACTATGATACTTTTTATTGCGACCCTCGAAACCTCTCGAAGGAACTCGCCTCCATCAATCTTGAAGTTTTGCTCCCAGAGGCGTCGCGTTAGGTGGCGCGGCATACTTTTTGCGTCCACGATTTTGTTACAATGATGAGGAGAAAAGAGACTTTTCATCCTTTTAAATCTCTACTGCAAACTAACCAATAAAATAAAGGTTTATGGAAATAGTTCATCCTAAAATACAATTAAATCAATACTATTATATGATTTACATTGCAGAAACTTTTAACGAAGTATACAATAGCAGTGTTTATCAAACTGCTGAAGAGTGGAGAAAGAAGATAAAAAAATAATTATTATGAAAGAAGATAAACTCAGTTTATGTCGACAAGGATAATACTTATAGAAAATCAAAGAACCTAAAAATAACGTTTCTCAGAATAAATGTTACAAACGTCTAAGGCTTGAAGAGCGATCGAAACAGATCGCTTTCTGCCAATACAGTGGTAAATTGCATATAACGGAATTATATGTTATTATACATGTGACATTTGCCCCTTATTGTTATGTAACCCACATGCAGATGTTCGACAGGTACATAAAATGTCCTTGAATGCGTCATAACATGAAATCCGAACATTATGCATAAGCAGTTGCCTAACAAATCAGAGGACATGTGTAAATCCGTTATATATATCTCACTACACGTTTATTGACAAAAAGTCATTATTTTCAAGTCCTTCACACGCCATGGACGTTTGTAACAATTATTCATGAGACCGCTTGTACTTAATTTTTTAAATTTTCATATTCATTTTCAAAAATACCAGTGTGGTTGGCAGAAAGTAGTAAGAAAATATACGTTTCATTTAAATTAATGTCCTTTTTCTATTGACCTTTCTGTACAATATAAAAAATCGGTCCCTATTGTCCCAAGAGAGCTATCACTATGTGAAAACTATTGGCATAAACGGGAACAATTTCTACATTCGCCTGATTTCACTGCATTTGGTTTCCTTGCTGTGTTGTCGTTGGTAGTTAACGCTCATCCTCACGAGGAAGAAAGGAGAAAAATCGGACACGTCGGAATCCATCAAAATGTGTTCTTTCCCTCCAACTTGCAGTTGAAGAAATCAGAGGAGAAGTTTCTTGAGAAACTTTCTTTCCAGAACTCAAAGGTATATAAGGTTTGTTTGAAGATGTAACAAATTACATGACGGTTTTAAGTACCCACGACGCTTCACACTGATTTATTTCCAACACGGTGCTTTAACAATAATAAATTTCAACGGACGTAAAGATCGTGTATGCCGTTAAAATTGTCATGTAAAACCCTTAAAACTGGGTCCTTCGGAGCATAGAAAATCACCAACAATCAGACCTTCCTTACCATTTATGAATTATGTTTGCTTAGTGGAATATAGACTTCACTGCTTCTATTAGAGGGCAAATTTTTCGAATGGTCTTAGAAAACAATTTTTGGCATCGGCAGGGATGTAGGTCTTGTAAGGAAGCTTATATTTATGAACATTTATTAACTGGCCCGTTTAACAACGAAATGGAGTCGTAAACAATAATAAAACGAGCAATTTAATTTTAATGGCTTAGAAAGCTTTGTTTCTAAATGATCAAGTTCGATGTATCAGAAAACAACTTCGTGCTTTACCTATTGTTACTTCATATAATCAAAGAATTAACATCTACATCTCCTTAAAAATAAGCAATTACTAGGAAAGAAGCACGGCGTAGCATGGCGCCAATAAGCCGGAGAAATTTAAATTATGAAAATTTTAAATGAAATGTTGAATAATGAAAAGAACGAGAATAAGAAATGAATTAGACTTTGTGGATTACTTGGTTTTAGGAGCTTAAACAGCATCGTTTCAGAGTTGTGCACAATGGTAATGTGCGGTACAGTGTAAAAAGTGTTGCAAATTCTATGTTCACCTTCTCTTCCCTTTAAACCAGAATTTGCGAAATTCTATTTTTTTCGTCTTAAATCTGGGGGATGCGGGACTAAGAGGAATTCTCTCTCTAGCATTAAACATTAGCGGGATTTTGAGTAAATGGTTTCTTAAAAAAAATACAAATCCCTCGTCTCCCCGTAGCAAATTATTGATTGAGGATAATATATGTGTATGTATTTGGTATTTTAGGGTCGGATTAAGCCGACTTTTCCCAGCTACAGGTATTCCCAGCCCTTTTTTATTCATTAACCATGCCTGGGGGTAAGGGAGTCTTGTGGCGAGCATGACAGTGTCTAGCATATTTCTCCTGCCAGAGCTTTTCTTTTGTCACACAGCTAAAATAAAGATGATTGATTTAGATCTATTTTTGCGGAACACAACGGAAAGTTAGCATGCTCTCTATGAGCCACCCGAGAGGCAATAGAATGATTCTATTATTATTATTATTACTACTTCTACTACTACTACTACTACTACTACTACTACTACTACTACTACTACTACTACTAACAATAATAGTAATAATAATGATAACAATAATGTAAGAGAATTCTAGGATTCTTTGTAAATAGTATTCGAGGAACTCGAGGATTCGATCCATCTCTCACTCTCATTTGATTACGAAAGGAATAAAAATGTTGGATAAAATGACTGTTGAAAGGGAGCTCTGCCGTCGTAATATGAATAATATTCTTTTTTTTTCACAAGTACTACATTAATTCCGTCAATTTCGGTAGGAAAGACCGAAAGAAAGTTGTAGTTTCGAAACTCACATTAAAACATTATTATTATAAATAACTACGTACTGCTTTACGTATTTCATGTTCATTCCACACTATGGAGCGCATGGAGTAACAAAAAATTTATTCAGCTTGTTCTATATGTCACCAAGTCGGAATATTACTCGTATTTGTCGAACATGAAACCTTCCGCAGTGTATGATTATTGGGAATAAAGAGCTGGTATGGGGTCAAAGACCATGCTTTTACCGTACTGTGAATTTGCTGACTTCTGCTCGCAGTGATGACGCACAAGTTGATGAATATCACAACACAGACGATGATTGTGAGAGTAATAGGTGAGAGTATGAGATTTTGAATACAATGAATCAGCTTGAGATGTGTGAGAAATACGAATACTCGCGATTTCGCGTTGTATATAAATACTATACTTAACTATACTATAAATACATAACTATTTATATTAAATTAGTAATTGATTTTGGGGTACGTTTCGGACCTCCAATTTTATAAATCAATCACTGGTCTAGGATGTGTTCGGGATAGAAAACCGAGCTGTGATGATCTGCCGACGTTGCCTCACCTCCTGGGCGCGTCGGCCGGCAGCAGCTGTGCGTCTGCGGCGCCCGCGCGCTCTGTGGGGCACCACGACCCCGTCGGGGGTCGCCAACCACTCATCGTGCGCCGGGCGGTTGACGGGCATCCACATGTACTGCGGGCCGCGGCGGCGCGAGCGGTCGCGCCCGCGGGCGCGGGCGCGGCCTCGGGCGGCGCGGGCGGGGCCGCGGGCGGGGCGGGGCGGGGGCGGTCACGGGCGACCGCGACGCCCCGCGCGTCTCAACGCTGCCCGCCGCACCCCGGGTCGCGCCGCCGCCGCCGCCTCCTCTGCCTCTGGAGCGGCCGCGTGACGTCACGGCCCCGTTGCTATGGAGACGCGCCTGCCGACAGAAAGCACAACATATTCCCGCTGGTTATTTCAGTCTTTCCGCCGTCAGCGGGTAATAACGAGTTTGTTTTTGTGTAAATTGCCACCGGAGAGCGATATGTAAACTAACTGAAAAGAGCGTCCCAAAGGCTCCTATTTGCATACGCAGCATATGCGGGAGAGTTATCATAAGAGTTCAGTTCTTCATTTCAGTTTTCAAAAGGAAAAATCCCCTGTTCATCCCGTTCATGAGGGTTGGAAAAGCACAAGGATAGTACTCTTACAGAGGTACATCATTAATAAGACGTCACAGTGCATTTACAAAGAATTCGTTCCAAAGGCCTTAAAATACTCTACTTTACCTCTTGTTACTTCATATAATTGAAGAATATACATCTACATTTCCTTAAATATCAGCAATTACTAGGAAAAAAACGGTATAATATGTATTTATAAGAATTTTAACTCTTGAGCAAGTATAATTACCATGTGATTGAAACAGAATATAAATATCCTTGTTTAAAATATAAATAGCATATTCATAAGACGAATATCACACAATCGTATAATAAATGGTTGTACTTTATCAGCGCTGCATTTTCCTCAGTATTTAATTTTCGCACATGATATTTGAGTGATGACAATCATTTGCCCGTGTTCCGCATCAATATTTTTAACACAGATGTATTTGAAGCCTACCCCCAAATCAGGTCTAAGGTATCTGCGAGCAGATCTCCTATGTGGATTTATCTTGTAACGCCTTGGTGTGACCCACTCTCTTCGCCCGACGACGGGATTGCTTGTGTCAGAATGTTCGAATTGTCTTGATCGGTAGAACGTTTAGATCTCACCTGGAGGAGGTATTATTGGAGAAATTCAATCCTGCAGGGCACCTGTCAAATTTCTTTTAATTGACACAATTAAATGCAAGACAATGCGTAATGAGCATATTCTCACCTTTAGAAATTTTGAGTATAAAACTCATTAAATTATTAGGAATCTATGTGAAATCAATACGCCAACTGTGTTTATATTTCTAATTCAATGACAAAGATTTTCGTTGAAAGGCAAACTTTCTTTAAATTTGAAATGAAACAAGTTGGTCATTCCGCAAATGAATTTTGATAACGTTAATAGAAACTAAATATTTTCTTGTAAAGAGGTTCTTTTGGATCAGAGCGTCTGATTGAAACTAGTTTTTATTGTAAACAATTATCAGTGGTCATAATTATCTGCTACTACATTAACCCTAAATTACGCTCCAGGATAATTTTTCATGAAATTTACAGTAGCATGTAATCTAAAAACTTGCCATTCCATGATGAAAAAACCTGCTCTTAATAAAATTGGAGTAAAATGGTAAAATTCGTCCCGTACCTCACCTCTTTGCTGAGTGCGTGCATCGAGAAAAGGAACGCATCAACGCAGGGAACAAATTTCGAAGGAAGCTCCTCCACTCGACCTCCGGGAGTGTTGCATCTGTTGCGCTGCGCCACTGGAGGGCGCTTCCGCGGCACACAACCGAATTCGGCAGCGCCTCCTCCGCGGCGCCCTTCGATTGTCTTGTTTACACGCCCCCGCTCGCCGCCTCGCCGCTCGGCGCTTCGCCCGGTGCGCGACATCCGACCTCGCCCTCGCCCGGGTGCCGATTTTATTTTATTTACTCGGGGGCTTTGTGGCGGCCGGGACGCGGCGCCGTGCCGCGTCGCAGCCGGCATATATTACGCCAGGTCGCTGCCGCCACAGCAGCAGCAGGCGACACGAGGGCGCTGAGCAAATATTCAGGAGCAGGCGACTGCTGCTGCTGCGGCGGAGCCTGGGTCGTGCAAGGGTTGGCGGTGAGGGAGGGCGTGTAAGGGCAGAGGTGAGGCAGAGGGCGAGGACGGCGACATGGGAGCAGGACGAGAGGAACAAAGGTGTTGGTTGAGACGAAGAACAGGAGTAAGGTGGTGGAGGGAGAGGCGGCGGGGCCGAAGGTCGAAAAGGTGCTGCTGGAGAACACGGACGGGGGCTGAGGTGAGGGGCGAAGTGAGGGCGGTGTGAAGGGCGGGGTGATGGACGGGGTGAGGAGCGGGGTAAGGGGCGCGGCGAGGGGGGGAGCAGGGCTTGCGCGCAGTCGACGTGATATGTCGTGTAGCGTGCGCCGCCCCCTGATCCAGCGCCTCTTTACGCGCTTCGGCTGCTCTGGCGCTCGCCGGGTGCGGCTGTGCGCCGCCCGAGTGCTGCGCAATGTGTCGAGGAGATCAATCGTCGGAGAGCGATGCGTCGTATTTAATGCAAGCGCGTCCTCATCTTTAATGCACTCGCAGCGTGTTTTCAACGGCCTCTACCACACCACTGAATAAATGACGTCAAGTGAATGCAATGGAACAGTGGTCACAATTGATGGTGAGACTAAACGAAGTTTAATGTCACGATAATGTCTGGTTGTTTTGTTGTTTTTTTTTCCTCGCAAAGTTCAGAGGTTGGCCGTCCTACGCCATTTTTCGCTCAGATGAAAGTCTTCCAAACGCTTTTCATATATTTGAAAATTGCTACGCAAAACCAATGTATGCACTTGTAGGCATGTTCGATGCACTTCCCCTTTTTTTGAATACAATCATTACTTCACATTAAGTTCATGTTTCTTTAAAGGTCACATTTTATACATTTCTTCTATGAAGATTGGTGAAATTTGGACACATAACATGTTAGTTATGAACAAAATAAAGTTTCAGAATGAGAAGTTTATACTGAGACGGTTTCTTACCTCCAAAAAACTAAGATGTTGAGACTAATACTTATTAATTTGAAAGTTTACTTACGTTTATTTTTATATTAAACGATATAAACTAATACACAATCAAATAACGTGCGGGAATTATTTAATACAATTATTAAAAAAATGCAATCCATCTTCCCTTTCAGAGCGCGGACCGTAAAATAGGCAATTATGTCTGTAAAGCGGGAACTGCGTTTACATATGTAGTAATCGTCAGCAACTAAAATACGTTTTATATTGAGCACAAGGAAAAAATTCTTTAAAAGAACCACCAAGTCGGCTGAACACTGCTTCTACAGAGGCGATATTGACACTACACCTGTACCCTCTCGTCTCCAAAGAAAAATTCGGAGTGCACCTCTGACTCTAACAGTTACAGAAATGAAGCTGCTGAATAAAACCATTAACCTAATAAAATGTTTACGTTTTCATGACAGAATTGTCAACATAATTTTCTGAAATCAATAGTTTATATAAAGTTATTAAGTCGTGTTTAAGTATATAAGACTGTGCATTCACTTCATCCGATCCTCCTCCGAATCCAATCCGGATTTTTCGCGTCCGAACTATTAGCGCTCCAGGCGACTGCCCGTAAGTCCCGCTCTCAGCCGCAAGTTGATAACCACGAGCTGCGAGGCGCCGCGGAGGGAACCCTGCTGTGATCTCAGTGGCCGAGATCGTAGCGTCTGTTCCGCCAGGCGGATCGTTGCCGAGCCGCACAATCGTACGGAGATTAGCAACGGCCGATGGAGAGCCCTGCAGCCACACGCCGCCGTTCCGCCAGCTTAAACTCGCTTCCCTCCGCTAGGGGATAGGCCCGAGTTCAGCGCGTTCCGCAGCCCTATCGATAATTTGTAAGACAAGTTCATTTCACGCAACTGCAAAGACTTGGATGGTGTGAGATATCAATTCTAGTATTGGGCGATAGGAAGTACAGTATCATTCAAAAATGCTGGGATTTTTCAAGAGACCATTGTACTCCTACTGGCTATCATGCAATGCTTCTGATTTACTAGAACTAATGAATGGCTAGTGGTTTTATCTACTAGATAAGTAATAAATACGATTAACTTATTTTCAAGCATTACATTAAGTAGAATTACAATCTTAACACCTTTGCATGTGACCACTAAATCAATTCTTGTCAAGGTATTCTTGGTATTCCTGTAATGTTATTTGGGTTATACAAAAAGCAATACATTTCTAGAGAATGTTGAACATGTTTATCAGTGACAGTTAAAGAACGTGTAGTCGACTTTTCGACAAAAAAGTAATAACAATTCTTTTTAAAGATTTTTTTTGTATTACGAATTTATACGCTTGAATGAATTGTCGAATTCTTGGCGGTCATTTACACAATACACAAATATATTCGGGAAGTTGAAGCTGCCAATAATGATGATGAGTAATAAGAAAGTACGGTGATTAAACCTCACACCAAACGCTTATGGTGCTCTGAGTAATGAGAGAACAACGGTCCCTTTTACGCTAAATAATCAGTACACTTTATCTGAGGTAAAATAAAATTTTACACGTCTTCAAGATTGTTTCTATCTAATCTTCAATCATAATCAGAATGTGTACAGATGTCTTGTTTGTAGTAAATTAGGCGTTTGGCTGATTGCACGATCATCCAATCTCATTCAAACGTTGTAGAGCTTTATTTCCACAATTCTCGGGGCGTCTGTGGTAGCAGAAGAAGAATAAATGTTAATCTAAACTTTTGTTCGCCAATGCAATTTCAGAGAGTCGTTTGTAAGGCGTCCTTGGTATTGAACCGCGTGGCAAAGTTGCTCGCTCAAGGAGCTAACACCGCTACAGTAGCTACAGCGTATTGGGGCGAATCCAGAAAAGTGATTCGGGGAGCAGAGAAGTTTTGAAGAGTGTATATTATATACTTCGACCAATCTCCATTACAGCCCTTTTCAATTCACTGAGTCGTATTATTAATGACATAATGATCTTATTGTCATGAAAATTAAATGTTATGAAATTCAGCAACATTATTTATTTATCTTTCAAGTTTGGAAAGTTTTGGTCCATTATTATGAAACTAGTTTACTGCATCAGCAAAAACGCTGTTGTCGAATGTGTTGATACTTGGGCCCTGCAGCAGCACAACATTTCATATTTTCCAAAAGCTGTTTTTATACCTAGAATATAAAAAAAGGCATATCTAAAATGGCATTCCTAAGGGCCTAATTTCGAATTCCGACACAATATGGGTATCTTTTCTGCTTTCGCGCCTAACTAGGTACGTGTAAGGTACTTACTAATGCAATTATGTAATTTTTTTTAATTCTTAAAACTGGTTTTAAAATATTTCTTTAAATTTTTCCGCTGATAGAGCAAAAGACGCTTAAAAATGACGCAAGTCCCATTTTCGTTGAACTCTCTGAAAATTCGAAAATCGCGAAAGCAAGAGATACAGCGAGAAAGTATGTGCTGTTGAAGCCCCACCAGGTCGAAAGCCAACGCGGCTCTTGCGCTCCCCCTGCGTTGCGCGCGGTCGGGCGTGTTCCACGAGCGGGCGCCGGCGAGTGCCCTCCCGCGGCGGGGCGCGCGCGCTCTTTGATGCGGTGGCGGTGGCGGTGGCTGCACGTCGTGCAGCGCGGCCGGGAGCGCGTGCAGACCCACTTGCCGGGGTCACCGCGCACCCGCGAGCGCGTGCGCGTGCGCCCTTATCGACCGAGCGGGGAGGCAGACCCGCTCGCGCGCGCCTCGCTCCCGCAGCCAGCTGATAGCCGCGCCTGTCGCCCGGGAAACGCGCGTCGCAGCCTCCGCACGGCACGGCACGGCGCGAAGCAGCAGGCGGGCCAGAGAGCGCCGAGGGCAACGGGCCGCCAAGAGGCAACTCCAGGGGGCCGCCTGCGATAGCGCAATAGCAACACCGTTGCCTCTTCAGCGCTGATGGGCGGTTCCAGTCCCGGCGGGGGTGGATATTTGATACTAGCTACGTCAGGGGTGTCCAATTTGCAAGGCGTCGAGTGCCTCAATTAAAACATTTAATATGTGTGCGGGTCATATTTCCATTTCTCGGGTGATCCACACCTGCTTCCCCATATTTTTGATCTCGGCACTTTGCCTCACTGCTCTGAAACGGGGAGGCGGAAATGGAACCATGCCTGACATCAGGTCTTACCAGGTATAACGCAGTATAAAACATTGGGATGTCTTTGAATTTCGGAATTTACAAAAAAATCCTTAAACCCAAAGTTAACCTATTTTTTTTTATAAATGGGAAATTAACCCTTGTATGGCGTGTACACTAGACACACTAGACTCGCCTGACATGGATGCAAAGGTCTTTCTCTTTTGACTGATAATCTTTCGCGAACCACAATAACTGACACCACGGGCCGCTAGTTGGACAAACCTGAGCTAGAGAGTTAAGCAGAATGCATCCGCAGTCTGGAACATTCTAGCGGAAGGCTGCTCTGATTGCAAATTTCTCGTAGTTTCCCCATCAAGAAAAGGCAAATGCCGGAGTATTATCATAACGAACGGTCCTTGGGCCATTGGATCTTTCCTTCCTCAAACCTATCCCTCCTCTCATCTTACACACATACACACGCACACTTACATGAACTACACTTGTTGGAAGACCAAACAGGAGCTCGGATAAGGCGGAGTCCAGCTGGGAAAGATTCCTGGAGGAGAAAACCTCGGACACCGACGCTTAGGACGGCGCCAGCTGATCTCACGTTCCAGCGAGAGACTAATATTCGTACTGCCACCTCCCGAGATTTAACATGCACCACACTTAGGGGTCTAATGCTCTAAGTAGTTGGCGCGACCGCAATCAATACTCACTCCCACGGCCCAGGGAAGGCGGGCGTCCGGATATATATAAGGCAGGCGTCCGGACAATAGACCGGGGACATTAGTTATCATAAGAATGAAGAAAAACAAGGGAAACGTGGTAGAAGAATGACAGAAATCGAAACAGGAAACAATAAGCGCCATCATCGCCAAGCAGAGACAAGGCTTGGGGAAGTGCGGCGAGTGAGTGTATTGACAATTATTATGATTGCAAAATCAAATTTGGCTAAAACAAATTTACTTGTATCGAGTACATAAAATGATTGAATTCATCAAAAGGCAGATGACCTTTATCACTACACTGTGATCGTTATTCCAATGACAACAAATTTCCCTGCCTTTATCTCACAATTAAAATGAAATGATTTTGATACTTAACACCCCTGTCAATGATTTAAATTATAGTGTAAGTCCTATTTACTCAGTGTAATAATAATAATAATAATAATAATAATAATAACAATGTCTTTTCCACACAACGGGAAGAAGATCGAAAGGGATGAGTAACTACGGAGTTCGGAGGAGAGTACCACCAACTGAAGAGTCTGACGGAATCGAAAAATCATGCGGGGATGGCAGACGTATAAATGAGTCCAGCTAAGGTCAAGGTATATTGTCAAAAGGAAAGAGTTTTTTTTTAACAATGATCTGCGTGTAGCTGGATCTCAGGCTTATTAAGTAACTCAATAACGGATAAAATTGAAGAAAATTGTAAAAGAAGAGAAAAGATACGATGAAACATGAAAGAGAGAGGAAATGAGAAAGTTTAAAGGAAATAAAACAATAAACAGAGTTAGGGAGTACAAAAAACGACGAACCGAAAGAAAATTTAATAATTTCTGATTTCAGGCTTCAATTTCCGCTTCACTGTTAACTCAATCGACATGACGAAGTTTAATGAAGCGTTGTTTTCTCGAAGCTGGGTCAAATTTACTTCATTCCAATAAATGTTCAACCAGACCGGAAATGTGAATCAACGCATTCAATAACAGAATATGCAAGAGAACATCAATTACGCCTAATCTACAAAATTGCAATAAACGAACGCAGCAATTTCCTTTCAAATTCCAAACGAATTTTCGGACTACTGAAACCATTTAAAAGTGATTCGTATTTCCCTTCGGATATGAACACACACAACATTGACATTTATAATGTAGTAAATTCTGCACCAATATTAGTAAATTATGATCCAGATGAGAACAGTTATTTAAGAAATAAGTATCGTAAGACATCTTATTATAATATGAATATCGTACAACGTTGTAACCACTTGAAAATATTACAATGAATTCTAATTTTAGATTAAGTTTTATTGATGTTGATTAAGTGAACAGGATTTTTATTAGAAACAAGTGCAAACGCTTTACCTTTTAATTACTAAATGTATCATTATGTCATGGATTATTAGAACACCTAAATAAATCTAATAACTCTTTATTACAAATATGACCATAGGATTGTAAAGTTTGACCTTAGATAACCAAGGTGGGTGAAGTTTATCGTTTTGTGTGCTTTTACTTTCTCGTATATGTATGAAGAATACGAGTATATGGAGTAATGTACTTAGAGAAAGTTATTTACATGTATTACTCCATATATACACGTAAAGAAATGCTGCGGAAAATTGAATCTGAGATTTCAACGTAAATAGACGTTTAGGGGTCTTTTGACACTGAAAAAAAAGTTTTTTTTTCAACACGTCCGTCCGTCTGTGAACAACATTAGCGTCTAAAATACTAGTAGCAATTTTGCCACAATAAATATTTCCGCTCAATCTGAACTGGCTCGAAGCTTTACGATTCTGAAAAAGAATATCTCTTTAATTTTGGGGATAATTTACACAAAGCTCTTGGGACTTTTTCAAAATTTACTCAAAATTTGCACCAATTTAAAAAAATTATTTGCAAGAATAGAGTGCAATACAGTTAGAAAGATGGTATAGGTCCGTTTTTCACTATTATCTGAATTTTCGAAAATTGCAAATGTTTGTCTTCTTACAACTACAAAATTCAAGATAGAGATTTTCCTTCAAGTATTTTTTTTCTTCATATTTAGTTCTTTCATTACAGTCATGAACATTTTTTTGCATCAACTTCACTGTTAACTCTGAAGTTTCGAAAACTGAAAAAGTTGAACATCGGCGTCTTCCTACAACAGTTTTATTGAATATTGTAACACTACCGGTTACCTGGGGAACCGGATAGCGGCCCTGTCGCTAGCTCAAGTCGGTGATGGAAGGAATTGTTACACAGTACGATGGAAACACAAGAATAAACACTTGTTCACTGGCAAAAATTCACATTTATTCCTGGGCAATATGATTAAAATGCCCCAGGGAAGTTACACTCTTAAATTGAATAAAAGAATAGCGGGAAAATTAGATGAAGAAGAGAAAAAAAAATGAAAAGTTAGTTTTAGGAGTTAAGCTTAAAAAACTAAGAAGAATTATAACTAACAATTACAATGGGTGAAATTATTACTGGTCAATGTGTCAGAGCGTGACACCGCATTACGAAATTTTTATACAATAGGGCGGTAGCCCTAAACGATACCGCTTGGAGAAGGGTCTTTGTGCAGCCGAGAATGGCCACGATGCGGTAGAGGACGGCGGCTGGGCGTCCTTCAAAAAAAAATGCAGCGGAGGTCAGTAACCCTCCGGGCTACAGCTGGCGGCCGGTTGTGACGTCACCAAAAGGCGGCGACGCGTGGCTCGTTGACAGCGCCCTTTGTAGTCTGGCTGATCTAGAAGTTCTGGAAGTGACTGGCAGTACTAGAAGTTCTGGTCGAAACTGGCAGTACTAGCTGAGCTGGCCGGATGATCTCAGGAACGGAGTTACCAACTATGCGTCTCTCTCTGACTTTTCTGATAATTATTGAACACAACTTCGGACAGTTTTAGAACTTGATCGGAGAAACATTCGCCTCTCTTTACGACGGAAACCCACCCCAGAGAAAATTCTCTCTCCACTGCAGTCGGCTCACAGCTCAAAACTCGCAGTAAAATAACATAAGTCCCCACATAGGCATATTCGCCCGAATAATTCCCACCCCCATATAAGTTCCTCTCTCAACTGCCCTCGGTCTAATATTCAAGCTCAAAAAATAATAAGTTTTCCAGAGACACAATAGTCTTTCCCCGACGCCTAATACTCTGGCCCCGTCTGATTGATGAAAAATTTCTAAGTCCGGCAGAGGCGCATTTGCCTCTGACCGACGACTGTCCCCCCCCCGTCTAATGATCTGGCCCCGTCTGATGCCCCAGCTCTTCTGATTTTCTCTCCGTCGAAATCTTATAAGGTAAACTTTTACCCCCTCCCGTTTCTCTTATGTGCCCTAGATCCTTATAATAGACGTGTAGCTATTGGCCAAAAATTGTGGCGCAGTGAACTATTTCCAGCCAATCGCCACGCATGAAGCCACAGAACTTTCCGCTCCCCGCGTCAGCTGCAAGCGTCCAGAATTTTCCAATTCCTTCTAGAACATCGCCCCATGCTTGCGTAAAGGGGGGCGCGTTCGCGTGAAAGAAATTTATGAATTTGGGTTTCCCCGAAACGAGCGTGCGATGTCGAAACTTCGCAGCCGGCACAGTGAACACGTGTGCCCATTGAATCTGTCTGCGCCGACCCTCTTAACGGCTTCGTTAATGCGCCGGGGGCGGGAGGGACTGTCGCGATAGCGGAGTCGCGCACGTGTGACCGTCTGCGTAATCTCTCAGCAGAAATCCTGGGTGGCCGGGTCTGTTTGTTTAAATTTTGATCTGGTGAATTTCGTTTATAAAATTATGATGAAATCGGTTTCGCCACAATATATAGACATTTTCTTCAATAAAGTTTGTTCTCCACACTCATATCTTTAATTTATTTAATGTATATTTATGAAAATATTAATTGTTTTGGCGGAATTGTGAGTAAAATATGATCAATATTAAAACATATTAAAAAACAATATTTTCTCTAGTACTCTAAATTTTTTCTTTAATTTTTTGAACGGTTATTGCACTGAATATCATGACATCAACGCCGTTTTAATGAATTCTCTTTGTTTAAAAAAATAATGTTAGTTATATTACGGGCGGATTTGTAAATAAGTTATTGGAATGGGAGCACAAGTGCTTTAAATGGTTTCTTACGAACTTTCTCAAAAACTCAACTTTCTGTAAACCCGCAAACTACATTTTCTCAAAAAACGACACCAAATTTTTTCTTCATACTTTTTGCATAGATAGCGCTGAACATGTCATGTCATGAACACCATACTGATGTATTATTTCGGTTATTCAAACATTACGAAAATGTATTTTTTTAAACTCTCATATCATTTACATGTTTTACTGTCTTTTTTATAAATTATCGGATTTGTAATTTCAAGTGCTTTAAATTATTTCCTATGAAGTATCTCCAGAATTCAAACATTATTTGTGGCAATTGACTCAAAATGGCGGTTTTTCAGATATGCCCAAACATTTCTTAAAAGGCTCCAAAATATTCAACAAAAATTTGCATATAGATCCAGGTTTTACTCTTCTTTAAGACTGTTAAAGACATATTTCAATGCTATTATTTTGAAAGTATAACTAGGGAAGATGTGAAAAAAATATTTTATGCGACAATGGATGGCAACGGGGAAGAGTGGGGCAAAAACGAAAAGCTAGCCCAGATGCCAGAGAATATGAAACTAATTACTACGAGAAAGTCTATGTCATTCTGTAGCACTTGTTTATTTTATTTCGTTTGATTAGGTAAAATACAAACTTATATGTGTCGGGTTAGGTTTCAAATTAAATAGTTTCAGACATCACCGCAAGGAGGCCATACAATAATAATAAAAAAAAAATGATTTACTTATGAGTGATACTGAAACGCCACGTTATTAACCATTAAGAGGCGCCCTTAACCTTCTCAATAAAACAAAAGAAATATTTTTATTCCTATATCATTGTCAAATCACAGCTTTGTCTCCAAAGAAATATCAGAGGCAAGTATTGATCTTTCCGAAGCTAAACATTCCTACTTGAAATGTCTTTCCCATAAAGTATACGGTAGTGAAATTCTCCTGCGAAAGCCGAATTTTGCAAGTCCTGAAAGCGGAGGAACTTGGGCCGGAGCACAGGGGCATCTTGCGGCTGCCGACAATCTCCAAAATCCGCCGCCGCCGCGCCGGTCAGCGGGGAGTGGCGACCGCGACGGCTGCTCCACTTCGACCGAAGTCCGTCGCTCCCGAGGCAACTTCGGGGTCCTCGCCCTCCCCTGCAGCGCCGCAGTACAGTGGTTCGAAACGTCCTTAGAGGCGCATTGTGTGGTTTCTAGGAAATGTTCGGCAACATGACAAAAACAGCGCATATAAATGAAAATAGCAGAACTGATAATCAACATGTTTAGATCCTCCACTATTTTTCCAAGGCTTTTGTGTATTTTCGTTGTGAGTTATGTTTGAATGTAATTCGAAGAGGTACTTCCTATTTCCTTTTTCCACACAGAATGAATTACGTCACAAAAGGCTCCTACTCCTCCAATATCCTCTTTTGGGTAGATTCATATAAAAGTTTTCTCTGAAAAATTCATCTTTATCTTTTTAACACCAGTCCGAGAGTTGCAAACTAGGGTCACTGTAGGTGAACAAATATATTATAATGAACGTACCCTTACCTTAAAAATTGAGCCTTTGTGTCGTATTAACTGGTATTATCTACCGATATTTATTTCCAGTTATGCGCGCAATTAGTCACATTCGTAACCACTGTGGGCCGCTGACCAGCCCGCCCGCCATGTAGTCAAATTCAGCGAGACTATAGCAAGAGCCGGCGGCCGGGTGTTGGTGGAAGTTGGTGGGCAGAATCAACGGCCGTCGTTCCTTTGAGCTGGCGCCGCCCCCGCGCCAAGGAGCAGGTCCCGCCTCCGGGCGCCGCGCCGCGGCTGGTGACAAGCGACGATAAGCCAGCCCTTGCAAAGCAGCCGCTGCCGAAGCGCCGCCCTTTCCAGGAAAAGGTGCAGGGCGGAAGGTACACAGGCGGAACTTCGAAGAAACTGAGTTTGGGCACGAAGAGACGACGATCGATAATGTAAATAACGTCTAAAAAACATATTTGTTTCTTGAGCTTTTTTTTTTTGCTTGAAAGAAGACGAGTAGTGTTTGCCCATTTTCATTTAAATTTTGATAATGATTGTAATCTTGTAGTATCGAATCAGATTAAATTTAAATGAAGGATGTGATACAATGATATCTTCTCATTTTCTTTTGGAGGTTTACATCCTCCAACGCCTAAACGTCCCTAGTTGCCAGCGCATTTGCTATGTGAGACGTGGCGTGTCCGCGTGCGCGAGTACTATTGGATAGATATCGCGACTCATACATTTATCCATAATCAATATTGCCGTGAGATCCACCAGACTGATAAATAGTATAATGGGTTGTTAAATTTTCAGTAGCTGTCCAGTTAGAAATGGCTACAGCCGGTACACCTACACATGAACAGACCAGGAAGTTTGTAAATCTACATCGAAAATCAGCAGCATCACACTGGGTCCCAAACTGTTACCCAAGTTGCACTCACAGGCAAGTCATGCGCCACACTACGCTTATACTCAAGACGCTACACTCAAAGCTATCAGGTCATTGTAGTCTGCTATACGCTCTCGGAGGGAAAGGATGAGTTCGCAAGTCTCAGGAAGCTCACGTGATAGAAGTGAAGAAGTGATAGAAGATTTTTTTATAGCAGAATAACGTACATTTACGATATACAAGTACATAAGAAATGATATTAAAACAATTGTTGGAAGGTCGAGGAATTATATAGTAAAATAGAATCCACCTTGTTTGCGGAGTACCTGGATAGTTGCATAAACGTGAGTAAATGTAGAGGGAAGATAAGAGTGTGATCAGAAGTTCGCCCTCTACGTTTTAAAATGTTTGAAATGTGTCCTTTGGGAGAGAAAGGAAGGGACCACAACAAGATGCAATTAGGTGATTTAATAAAATAATGTAAAAAGAAAAGAACCCCACACAATTATAAAATTAAAATGCTCTGGCTGCCTGGCTGACATAGTATAGCTCACTGATGAGGCGAAATTGAGAATTATGTATCATATTTTTTTAGCCATTCGGTTATTTTGAAGTATCACAATGAAAATACCTGTGCAGAACATTCGGAATTTCTCATATCTTTCGAAATTCTCGAACGTTCTATTTGGGGAAATCATAAGTAATCTAATGTACTTATAGGGAAAAGAAGAGCAAATATGACGTGAGAAGTAATGCTTATGGGTTCGGGCAAGCACAGTGGTGTAAAAAAACTTGGGCACGTGAGAAGTTTATTTCATGTTGAAAATCGTGCCGAAGCAAATAATTCTCCTTAACAGTAATTACTGGAAACGGATGCACAAAAAAGGGAACGCTTCACAAAATGTATTTCTCTGCAGAAAAACGATGGGAGGAAAGTCAAAGGGAGGAATTCTCTCAAAAGCTACGTGTTTCATTCCAAGAGCTCAGGGCGTTGGCGTATTCCGGCTCAAGGGGACATAAAAATATTATTAAATGTAACAGAAAACAAGTATGAATGAAGAATCATTAATGTAAAATAATCGAAAATGCCTGCAGAATATTACGCAAAGAGCCTCACGAGGAGCAGAGAGGCTGTAAAGCTCAAGAATCATTTCAGAGAAGCCAACGGAAAATGAATAAGAGGATTACTCAGCCCCAAATGGTACTAACAGGGCTTTAAGAAAAAAATTAATTGGAGGAAAACGTGTGCGAAAGCGAATGCAATTACTGATGAAGGGGAGACACACCCATCCTTTTGGGTTATAATTACTACATTCGGATGCAAACAAAAAATAATAGGCTCCGCAAATCTGAACATTTTATATAAGTGGTCCTATGTGCAACTAGAAACATAATAAAAAATATATACATTATCGCGGTAAGCTGTTCAGAAATGATATAATATAGAATACGGAGAGGGACCAAATTATTTGGATTTGCAGGAATTAGAAAACGCACTTTATCTCGTGAAATGAAAGACTTCGGTAATATATTGCAACCAAAGTTAGATGCCGCTTTTTCACACTGAAAAAAAAATTGAGGGAGAAAGGAACCAGAGAAAGATCTATCTTTGGCGAGATCCCCGATGACACTGATGCCAAAGTAACGTATGACGAGTGGCTTTTTAACCCTGTCGGATAAATTACAGGATATTCCTGAAATGCACTTCCACATAATCCTTCTCGGAATAGAGACGATATATGCATGACAAATGACTTCTAATGCTCTAGTATTCATCTTCACGCCATCTTCCAGGAACCTCCGAAAAACAGCGAAACCCACGCGCGCTCCTCGGCTGCGTGACTCTCCCCCAGAGAGCAGCGCGCTGCGGTTCCTGCGAATTCTTCCCGGCCGCGCCGCAGCATCGCGCGATTGCCCGGCCGGCGCTCTCCTTTCGGACCCCCGCGGGATGACGCCAGGGGGAAATAATTCATGGACGCGAGCAGGACGGCCGAGCCGGAGGGAGAGGGCGGCAGGCAGTAGGTGGGAAAGCATGGCGTCGGCTCGCTTCTGGCTGAAGTAAAAAGGGGAAAGGGGAGAGAACGGAAACGAAGAAAAACACAGGCGTGGAAACAGGATGCGATAAAAGGATCGACGACAGTATGATGTGACGAAGCTGCAGAAACATATTTTGAGCATGTTTTTTTTAGTATAAATGGTGGAGAATAAAGAGAGAAGGACATAGCGATCATTGAGAGAGAGAACGATGATAGTCGGCGCTGTAAGGAGAAGCGAGGCGAAGAATAGTTGGTGAAGAGATGGGAAACTTGGTTTAGAAGCAGTGAGGAGGGAAACGAAAGCGAATGACCGAGCAGCAAGAGAGAGTGAAATGTTGGCATACGAAACTACGAGAATGAGCAGAATGGTGGGGAGTACGGTTTAGGAAGAGGATGAAAAAAAGCCAAAGATAGAAAGGGTAAATGGTGATACGCCGTGATGGTGCAGTGATGAGATTGATCATATGATAGAGAAATTACGTGGGGCGACAGGACGGGAAGTAGAGATGGATGAATAACGTGGCGTCAGAAAGGATGGGGGGGGGGCGAGAAATGATGTAGCAGGATGCAGGCGGGCGCAGTTGGGTTGGGTGGGAGGCCGCAGCACTTACGATTCCTCGGAGCAGTTCCACCCCGCCCCGTCTTGGCGCGCCCCACCCCCTCCGCTCCGCGCCCGCGTCAGAAGAGCGACGCAAAAAAGCTCGAAGAGAAAGACGCGAGCGAACGCCGCCGTCCGCTCGGGAGCGTTCCAGGCCACGGCCTCCGCGATGGGGCTCTAAGTCTTCATACATTTCTTAGATTTGAACCCAGACACGCTTTTATAGATGGCAAAGTAAATATTTATGAAGTTGTTGTTCAGTCATTTTTCAAAGGGTGGGGGAACAGCTAATGCGCTTTGAAAATAATTTCCCAAGAGAAAAGAATGCACGAGAACAGAGTACCAAAGAAAATATCTTAAGATGTACGTAAATGAAAACTGAATTCAAGGATGAGTCAAATGTTGAAAGAGAAATCACTTAAGTAAAATTTAAAATGCATATTTTTCCATTTCGTTCATTGAGGTAATACAAAACCAAAATTCATTGTATACATTTAAAATCTAACACGAAAAAGAGTAGATAACATAATATTTTAGCTATGTACACTCACTGAAATTAAGATTTGCGATAATGAGATCTGGCAAAAAGAGACATTGCACCCAAACATATTAAAAATTTGCATGATTAAATCCGTCCGACCGCAAACAATATCGTGCTTAAATATTGAGTCGGAACATGAAAGTTTTTCACAATATAGCATATCATCTACCCGAACAATTTAAACGGCAATAAAAATTTACTTTAATTACAGAGCCTCAGGGTGCAAAGAACTAGCATGACAGAGAGAAACATTTTCAATTAAAACGGGATAAAATTATCCGGAAAGTAGACAGCGCGCAGACTCCAGTTCATTGGTTTATTGATTATACTGTCCATCTAAATCCGACAGTAAATACACCCCAAACGTCTGTATTCAACTTCCAGATTGCCGTATATTTCCTGCGTTGTTTTCCGAACGAGATACCTGTTGTCACTTTGAAGGGAGAGAAAGAAATACTGCTTGCAAAAATGTACAATGTGAAAACATAACATGACCTTATCTTCTAAAAAAAACTCTGTCTTCAAAAGGTAACGAAGTGGAAATTGAATTGTGAGATCCAACATCTTGAACCTTATTTCTTACAGTCCAGAGCTCTTGAAAGTTGCCCGCATACGCCGGAGAGATGAAAGCTTTTTTTATCTTGTTTCGCTAAATTGGCCAGCGGATATATTGCCTCTCCAACAATGACAGTCCTGGAGAGGTTCGAATTCCAAACCCTCCGTGGGCCGTAAACATAAAGAAAAGTCGGTTCTCTCAAACTGCGCCACTTTCAACATCGATGCTCCATTGGAAATAAGTTGTCAAGCTACGATCCGTGGAATAGGATCAGACAGCATTTACGCGGATAAATTCTCTCTTCTATCAAAGTTTCATAATGCGGCATTAAAAATCGAAGTCATGCCATGTAGATGTTGCAATATTCTAGAGTAAGAGCCACAAACTTCGTAAAATTGCAAAACAGTTTGGAGTGAATAAAATTTTAGTTGCCACCGTCCCCTCTTAATCACGCTGCATGAACAATTAAACGTATTTTCAAAAAGACGTATCTCCATGAAAAACATTTTTTGAGGAAAGAAAAATATTCACATGCGACCTCCTTTTTTAAGATAGGATGCAACGCAATAGACACTAGATGCAGTAATGCTTCCTTTTATCACAATGTTAAAAATTGATTCACAAGAGTAGAATCCTTGTGGGCACTGCACCCTGACAGTGCTATCTGTGATATTGGGACACCTGCTGGTTTGTGCTTTCCGTCAGTTCCGCTCCGCGGCGCTGGGGCGGGATCGCGACAAAGCGCGCCTGGGCCGCGCGCAGGGGATTTACGCTGGGCGTCCATTAGGCGCGCGCCCCGCCCCGCCCCCTCTGACGCCCCACACACGCCGCGGACGCCTCGAGAGGGCGCGCGCACGACCTCTGGGACGAGGGCTCCTTGTGCCTCATCAATAATTATTACGTCCATTTGCATTCACAATCTCTCTGTTGAAGTTGCCATGAAATATTTTCACCTTCCTTCATACTACAGAGGGAGAATAGAGTTATGTAATGATGCAGAGCAAACGGCGAAAAAAGTCGTAATGCAGGTCCCTGACAAAAGTGGATAATCTTTATTCCTACATGTAGGAAATTACTTCCTCTAACACATTCTGCAGTCAGAATTTTGTGTGGCCTTGATAACGAAAAAGTTGGCTTACGGAAGTCTGTCCGTCAATCTGCCTATGAATAACGCTAGCGGATTACGGAAGAAGTATGTTCACCAGAATCGATATTAAATTCTCAAAATTTTCGAAAATTACAAAAAGTCAAAAGTTTTCCTACAAGTACAATATTAAAGATTGATACTTCTTTCTTAACAAAATCTGTTCTTCAATGTTCGATATTTAAATGTGGATACATATAATTTCTTTATTTAAAATGTGAGTAGTTTTGGGGTAATGTTAAATAAAATAAAGGGAATTTCAAAAATTACATTTTCTCAAAAACTGCTCAGTTGTTCTTTATTTTTTCCTTCAAACAGAGTTAAGTACACTTCAAATGTTGCGCAAGTCTCATTTTTCTTGAATGTTCGAAATTTTCGAAAGTTGCAAAAGTTACACATAATTCGAGAATGTGTGTTGAGCCCCCTACTTTGTTTTTAAAAAGTTAGGGTATAGTCGAATCAATAGGGAAGTTTGCTTGTTTAACTTTCTAAACCTTACAGAAAAATTGTTTAATATATTGGCACGATTCATCAAGAGAAGGCTCTTAGCTTTTATTATGTCAAAATAGATCATTAAATATGTAATTTTGATCAATTGATACGAGCTACTATAAATCGATCGACGGCAATTGATCGTAGCTACTAAAAAAAAGGCTTTTTTATGTATCCGCATTTTCCGATTGACCTGGCTTTCCTAACTTTCCCTCACAAAAATACACGATACTCTAAGAAAGTATTTAAAAAACCTTCAATGTTTCTGTCCTAAATTATAAAAAAAATGATTTTTCTGGTGCACAATTACATAACTTTCTTTTCTTACAAAATATTCGTAAAGCGAGAAAGTAAAAAAATAAAATAAAATAGTGATCGTTTTGTAGGTGGAAAGACACGGAACCTCGCTTAGAAATAGACTTCCTCTAGTACAAAGTATAAAGCGTAATACTTTACTTAGTAAAAAAGCTTTCAATGTCGTAGAATATCTCAAAGATTCCGACGAAAATAAACAAATCCTTTCATTAACGGAAAGTCTCATCTCTACCAGAATGGGAAGGGATAGTACTCTTTTATCATGAATATTTCCTTGCTTCTACAAAAACAACGAAGTTAATGTAAGACAATGATGACTAGTTTGCTATCGAAAAATAATGCTATTTCTGTTCCATTCAATTCACTATTTGTTCCCGGCTCCATCCTTTTGAAGTTGGCTTTATATCAGAAGGCAAGTGGGGATAAGGTCAGTCCATTGGCAACGGAATGCCAAGAACTGAGAACATTTCAAAGCCGTCCTCACAGCACTCGAGGAAAAATACCGCGACCGCGCCAGAAAACTGCCGAATCGACAACGACCTGCATCAACTTTCCATCGGGCCCGTCCCGACGCATTCGGCAGGGAAGGTTAACGAGATCTCTCGCAACGCGAACGCCCGGCGACTCCACGGAGCGACGCGCGTTTCGATTCCAAGTTGACCTGAATTTCAAAAAGCACGAACGAAGGTTGTATGCAAATTAAGAGCACGCAATACCAGAACATGTTACACCAGACAATTAGATGAGTGAATATGATTTTACCAAGTACTTTTTTTTCGGATTTATTTTATTGAGAATTTTTTAAAGAGCTTTTTAAACTTATTGAGAAAATATACATTTTATGGCTAATTCATTTATAGGAAACAACCAAAATGTTACAATTTGTGAAAAGTCTTCGAAGAATCGTGAAAAATAAGGGGTGAGAATTTTCATGTAACAAACACATCCGCCTCAGAGGACCTGTTTCGTGTCAGAGAGGGAGGTTCAGATGGAGGATACAATAAAATGTCAATTTTACGCACGTAACTTAAGTAATCTCGAAAAACGCCACCAAGATTATTTTAAATTCAAAGAAAGTAATACTAAAGAGTTTCCAATGTTTTTATTTTTTTCCGATTAAAAATAGGGCATGATAATTTAAATTTGTTTAAATATATATTATATTTTTACCAATATAATTTGCATACTAAATTCAATTTTAACTCACTGCTTGAGAACATTTGTGATATCTTTAATACGATAAGATATAGGCAGGAGGTTTTCACCTAGTTGAACGGGAGCAAGACAGCTAAAGGAAGCCGTAACTTACTCACCTATACCATATTTTACAACAGTGATATCGGGTCCAAATTTCCTTTTCTAAACGAATGTGTTTTATTTTTAAACGCATTGGAACGAAAGAGAGAAAATGGTCTCATCACAGTAACCATTCGCTATACTGTAGGTCTCTTCTCGCGTCTTGAATTCATCTGCCCTATCAAAAATAGAATGCACGCAATTGAGAATTTTACCGCACCCTGAAGCAATGAGGGTCGACGCGGAGCCGGAGGGCCACCCGATATCGCGCAGTCGTAACCTGTGCGTCAATTTCAAGGCTGCGACGTAAAGTTTGTCATTCTGGCCTGTATTTTTAGACACATTGTACTGAAGATAAAGAATTCTTTCTTTGATGTTAGTATTTTCCTTAATTTGTTCAAATGAACGTAATAACTATAGTTTCGTATTAAGAAGATAGAACCGTTGATAAAATATCCTTTGAAATTACAAAAAACTTAATTGTTGCTGAAGAGAATGATTTACCCTGTATAGATAACTCATTTCTATTTAATATCCTAATAACAGTGCGTCAATATCGTTTAAGCACAAGAAATGTGACACATCTCTTTCAAATATTTCATGTTAGCAAATTTACGCCAATATTTTGTGCATATTGTCCAACAAAGAAAATAAAATCTCAATAAACTGATAAGAGATTGAAAGGAAGTTTCATTTTATTATTGTTTTAATAATTTACAAGTATCCAATCCGATGAAGAAACTTGAAGGGTAGATTGGCGGGGCATATTGACCTCTGGTGGAAGGTACGTCACGCGCAAGAGCTCGACCCGCCCCTACGGAGGCACGCCGCCCCGCACCTCGCCGCGCACCGCCAGGCGAAGGCGGCGACACCGCGTCTCGTCGCTAGGGGTGCGGCGCCGCCAGTGAGAAATCGCGCATCGTCGTTCGAGCGCGGCGGCGGCGGCGGCGGCGGCGGCGGCGGCGGCGGCGGCGGCGGCGGCGGCGGCGGCGGCGTCGCGTCTCGCGCAGGCGAAGAAATGACAGATTGCCAAAGTGCGCAACAGTTCCCCGACTGAAGCCGCGCGGCGCCGCAGCTGGGGCGTTTGTACGCCCGTCGCGCCCCGCCCCCTCGCCGCGCCAGCCGCCCCCGCCCTCGGGATCGCTGCGCTTCGACGCCCTCCGCTCCAGGAATTTTCTAATATCGCGTGTCATTTCCGGTGAGCCTCCCGCCCTGTCGCGCCGCCGACGGTGAGTCCGGCGGGTGAGGCGCTCTCGCCAGGGATATCGAATCACCCGGGCCTGCGGAGGGGCGGGAATTTACTGCCACCGGACGCGCTGGCGAAAATAGAGACGCGGCGCGGCGCTGCGCAGCGTGGCGGCGGCGGCGGCGGCGGCGAGGTAAAGTGAGGCGCCCCCGGGGCGGCGCGGAAGAGGGTTACGAAGCGCCGGCTCGGAGGTGAAATCCCTCTGCGTCTCAGCTACTGTTTGCTTGTATTTCAATGCCAGAGACGCGAGTCACTTTTTGGCGTTTCTGTGCAAAGATTTACTCCAAGACGCAACTAATGGAATGTGCCATTCAAATTTCGACAGACTAGTTTGGGTTGGCGTTTCCGACACTGTAAACGGTTTTGTAAGTATTATCATACTTATTCATATGAGTTTTTTTAATCGATTAGGTTTTGAAAAAATAGCCGTTTTTCAACATCAGAGCAACACGCGTTGAATTAATGACATTTCACTTGCCCCAAACGATGGATCGGACAGGATCATGTAATAATTTCTTTCCATGCATCACATTCTCCACGATTCTATCTATCGCCACGTATTTATTTCTTTAAAATATAAAAATAATAGTGTTCTCGAAGGATACCAAAAAGACTAGTCCCCCCTCCCCTCTCGAACAAACGGAGATGCTGAGAATGACCCTTTGCTTGTCGCAAACCATGTACAGGAAGGGTGCTACCATGTACACTAAGGGTACTACAGGATAGGTGGCTATCAGGCAGGCAGACACAGACACGCAGGTCACTCGATTACTATAGAAGGATTCCAAAAGCATACTCTTCAGTATCGCAACGGAGGGCAGTAATGCACGAAATGGAAGGATAGTCACTATTATTAAACGATTGATTTAGACAGGGTTTGTCTTGATATTTACCGTCTTCAACTTTGCAAACTTCACGATTTTCTGACATACCACATCCGTTAATGAAACCCCATACGCTACAGTGTTTCCTAACAGCTTTCCTATCTTTCATCTCAACGGAGCCCGAAGGATACAAGTAAAAAGATGGGAAAGATACTGTAATAATGTGTTCTGTTCGGAGGTCGAAAAAATTCCATTTCCGCTCTCCAGAATATGCTAAGACCATTACTTAACATTCACTTGTATCGCTGATGAGCTCAGGATTTGCATGATAAATGTTTGAAAGCTTACTAGATGAAGGTAAGTCAAAATAATTGCAGAGGCACACAAATAAAAAAAGTTGTCCGACCCAAAGACTTGGCACATGTTTCCCTACGTATGTCGGCGCGCAGAATCCGAAACTGAAGCTGAAGCAAGAATAGCGCCACAACCTTCCAGTTTGTTTTAAAATCGCGAGAACCTACCGTGACATGGTATTTTTTTTTTTTTTTTGGGGGGGGGTGTTGTCATAAATAAAGACTTGACACATGTTTCTCTACGTATGTAGACGTGCTGAATCGGAATATGAAGCGAGAATTGTGACATCACCCTCCAGTTTCTTTTAAAGCGCGGAAAACTACTTTGAAATTGTACATTTTACGGTGTTTTCTGTGATAAAAAATAACTGGAAGGTGGTGGCGCAATTTTGTGCTTGGATTCAGCGCATTGACAATACATAGAGGAGCATCTGCCACGTCTTGGGTCTGACAACTCTTCGTTTCTTTAAAGTGTAATGCTACATGTCACCAAAATCTTGTATTTACATGTGTTTTTTGCGATTAAAAAAAACTGGGAATAGAAAGGGATTTCGGCATCAGACTAGGATTCAGCGCGTCAACGTAACATATATAGAGAAACATGTGTGAAGTCTTAGGTTCGGCCAACTTTTTTAAATTTTATGTGCCTGTGCTATTAACTCCATTTCTCAAAGGAAGAAGAAAACGTTTGGCTGCAACATGGTTCTCGTTTTCATTTTTTTTTTTTTTTTGACACGGCCTACACTAATCATAAGAATGGATTAAAACACCAAGCAAATAATGGATCCATTTTCATGATGTTAAATTTATGAATGTATACTGTTTTTTTTTAAATTTATTTTCCTGCCTGTTCGGCATAGTATGCCTTTCAGGGGTTTTAATTTACAGTTTATAATTACAGAATTTTTTGGCCATTCGGCTGACAGTATATGAGGATGACCACACGGCTACCTCGTCAACAAAGTCTGCAGAGCAGTAATTCAAAGAAATTTATTAATTTATTTATTTATTTTAATTAATGTATTTATTTAATTTTGATATTGAATCTTGATATTTACCGTCTTCAACTTTGCAAACTTCACGATTTTCTGACATACCACATCCGTTAATGAAACCCCATACGCTACAGTGTTTCCTAACAGGTTTCCTATCTTTCATCTCAACGGAGCCCGAAGGATACAAGTAAAAAGATGGGAAAGATACTGTAATAATGTGTTCTGTTCGGAGGTCGAAAAAATTCCATTTCCGCTCTCCAGAATATGCTAAGACCATTACTTAACATTCACTTGTATCGCTGATGAGCTCAGGATTTGCATGATAAATGTTTGAAAGCTTACTAGATGAAGGTAAGTCAAAATAATTGCAGAGGCACACAAATAAAAAAAGTTGTCCGACCCAAAGACTTGGCACATGTTTCCCTACGTATGTCGGCGCGCAGAATCCGAAACTGAAGCTGAAGCAAGAATAGCGCCACAACCTTCCAGTTTGTTTTAAAATCGCGAGAACCTACCGTGACATGGTATTTTTTTTTTTTTGGGGGGGGGGTGTTGTCATAAATAAAGACTTGACACATGTTTCTCTACGTATGTAGACGTGCTGAATCGGAATATGAAGCGAGAATTGTGACATCACCCTCCAGTTTCTTTTAAAGCGCGGAAAACTACTTTGAAATTGTACATTTTACGGTGTTTTCTGTGATAAAAAATAACTGGAAGGTGGTGGCGCAATTTTGTGCTTGGATTCAGCGCATTGACAATACATAGAGGAGCATCTGCCACGTCTTGGGTCTGACAACTCTTCGTTTCTTTAAAGTGTAATGCTACATGTCACCAAAATCTTGTATTTACATGTGTTTTTTGCGATTAAAAAAAACTGGGAATAGAAAGGGATTTCGGCATCAGACTAGGATTCAGCGCGTCAACGTAACATATATAGAGAAACATGTGTGAAGTCTTAGGTTCGGCCAACTTTTTTAAATTTTATGTGCCTGTGCTATTAACTCCATTTCTCAAAGGAAGAAGAAAACGTTTGGCTGCAACATGGTTCTCGTTTTCATTTTTTTTTTTTTTTTTTGACACGGCCTACACTAATCATAAGAATGGATTAAAACACCAAGCAAATAATGGATCCATTTTCATGATGTTAAATTTATGAATGTATACTGTTTTTTTTTAAATTTATTTTCCTGCCTGTTCGGCATAGTATGCCTTTCAGGGGTTTTAATTTACAGTTTATAATTACAGAATTTTTTGGCCATTCGGCTGACAGTATATGAGGATGACCACACGGCTACCTCGTCAACAAAGTCTGCAGAGCAGTAATTCAAAGAAATTTATTAATTTATTTATTTATTTTAATTAATGTATTTATTTAATTTTTCAGCAGCGGAATTGATTAATGGGAGGGGATGGAAATTATTCTAATTTAAGGTGGTTTAAGAGAGTCTTTGGGGTAACGAGAGATAATGCGGGTTGGGATGGAAGCATTTTTGCCTAGATCAAATATTTGTGCACTTGTACACGACGGAAGAAGGGTGGAAAATCTGTTACTCATCCGTTGAATGTATTCGCTAATGGAAGGAATGTTAAGCTCTCTGTGAATTTGCATATTTGGAATAAACCAAGGGGCTTGCACGGCTTTTCTTAGATACTTATTTTGAATGATTTGTAGTTTCTTTAGATGTGTGTTTGCTATATTGTTCCAAATTTGACAAGCGTATGTTAATGAGGGACGTATTATCGTTTTAAAAATTGATAATGCGCAGTCCAGACTAAGCGATGATTTGTTGTTAATTATTGGGTAAAGTTTGTTCATTTTTGCGTAGGTTTTGTTCGTTATTTCTTGAATGTGGTTTTTCCAAGTTAATTTTTGATCCAGTAATACACCCAGATATTTTACGGGCGTTTCATTATTAAGCCAAGGAATTGCAGAATTATTAATTTTGATTTGTAGTGGTTTATGTATTTTTCTTAGTGAGAATATTTTAGGCTGTGATTTGGTAGGGTTTATGGCAATTCTCCATTTCAATGTCCATTCGACAAATTCATTTAGGTCCGACTGGAGATCTTTGCAAGCGTTGGTAATGTTTGAATTTGCATTGAATAATACTGTATCATCTGCATAGAGTGCTATTTCTGAGTAAGTCATTTGTGGATAGTCAGCTATATATATATGTTGAACAATAAGGGAGAAAGTGGGGAACCTTGCGGCACGCCGGCTTTGATGATATGTGCTCTTGATTTATTGTTGTTTATACTAACTTTGAAATCCCTCTCTGACAGGAAGCTTTTAATGATGTTTTGGAGATAATCGGGGGTTCCCAAGGTTTGCAACTTGTAAAGTAGCCCATGATGCCACACTTTATCAAAGGCATGTGCGATGTCGAGAAAAATTGCAGCTGTGTACTTTCGGTTGTGAAATGCTTCAGCAATGTACTCTGTTACTCTTAATAGTTGATGACTTGTGGAGTGGTTTGGACGGAATCCGAACTGCGTATTTGGAAGTGCATTAGTTTCGGTGAAAAATTTAGATAGTCGGGATTTTATAAGTTTTTCAAACATTTTGGCAAAGGTCAGTAACAAACTAATTGGTCTATAGCTAAGAGGGTCTTGTGGATTTTTGTTCGGCTTGCATACTGGTGTTATAATGGCAGTTTTCCAGGTCTTTGGATAATATCCTAATCTTAAACAAGCGTTATAGAGCGCTGTTAATGCTGCAATTGCATTGCGAGGTAATTCTTTCATCATTTTATTATTTAATAAGTCGTGTCCTGCTGATTTTCTCGGTTTTAAAGCCTTGATTATTTGATATGTCTCAGACGGGGCTATAAATTTAGTTTTTATTGGGACGGAATATCGCGGTATTGACAAGTTTGTTTCCACTTTTAATTGGAAATCAAAGTCGGTTCCCGGGTTAGTTGTAAATATTTTCTCAAAATGTTCCGCTAAAGTTTCAGCTTTTTCGAAATCCGTCGTTGCTAGACCTGAGTTAGAGGATAACTGCGGGATGAAAGATTTTTCCTTTGTAATCATTTTAATTGTGTTCCACATTGTCCTGGAGTTTGGAGGGATGCTGCCTAAAAAATTTTGGAAATGTGTACACCTCACTTTATGTAGTTCTTGTTTAATTTTTACCGATATGTTGTTTAATTTTTGTTTCACTATTTTATTGCGTGAATATTGCCACAATCTACGAAGGTTATGTTTTTCTTTAATTAAATTTAGAAGTGGTTTAGGAAGCGGAATATAATTTTTGGTGAAATTCCTAACTTTAGTAGATGACCTTTTAATAGCATTTTTAATAATGTTTTCGAGAGAGTTGACACAACTGTCGATATCAGATGATGTTTTAAGATTCTCAGGAAACTGACATTCGTTTATTAGTATGTTTCTATACATGTCCCAATTTACTTTACCCTCTATAATTTTTTCGTTATGATAAGTCTGAAGTTCGGCTTTGAAAGAAATTATTACTGGATTGTGGTCTGAGTCTAATTCTGGTTTTACATTTTGGTAAATCGGAATGTTTAAATTTTGTGTAATAAGTATATCTAGAATATCAGGAACTACATTTGGGTTATAAGGGTAGTATGTGGGCTCTGGAGGAGCTAGTATATTAAGATTTCTTTGCAATGCGAATTTATGAAGAAGTTTTCCATTATATGAAGTAGAATTACAGTTCCAAATTTGGTTTTTACAATTTAGGTCTCCTGCTAAAATTATTTGTGACCTACCATCAAACAATGCTTTCAAGAAACTTGACGGAAACTTTTTGTTGGGAGGTTTATATGCAGCAATCAAGGTTATGTTAGAAGAGATCAGTTCGATATTGATAATAATTGTTTCTATTTCATTTGAGGATGGGGATTGTATCAGTGTATGTTTAATTTTTCTATTAATGAGAATTGCTACCCCACCTGATGCTATATGCGAAATTCGATCATTGCGGTATGTTAAATATTTTGGGATCGAAAATTTTTCTACCGGCTTTAAGTGTGTTTCTGAAATACACGCAACATCTATGTCGTGGACTTGTAGAAAGTATCTTAGTTCATTCTCTTGGCGCTTTATGCCATTTGCATTCCAGTTGAGAATTTTGAAGTTTTCTATTTTATTTTGAGCCATTGAAATGAACAGAAATAAGTTTTTGAACCATTTGTTGCAACTGTGGAATGATTGCAGAAAGAATATTATTTATAATTGTTTGGATTAGGTTTTCGTTTATTACGTTCATATTTTGGAGGACTGGGGGAGAATTCCTGTTATCTGGCCTAGGCGGCTGGCTAGCGCGATAAGCAAAAGAATGCAAGGGCGTTAAATTAAGCGGCAGAGGAGGAAACTCTTGTGGGGCATAGTGATAAGGTTGTGTGTTTTGGTTTAATTGGCGATTTGAGAACTGCCTATTTGGCAGGTTGTAAGCTGAAAATTTATGATTAGCCTGATTTAAATTATATTTTTTAACTGCTTCTTTGTAAGCTTTGCAGCCTTTGTAGTTAGCCGTGTGTTCCCCATTGCAGTTACAACACTTTGGTACATTATTATGTTTAGGTTTGTCACATTTCGAGTAATGATGGCTTTCTAAGCATCTCACACATCTAGGCCTCCTTCCGCAATTTGCCTGTGAATGACCGAAAGTCTGACAATTTTTGCACATTATTGGAGTTTTTGACTTTACGCGCATTTGAACTCTGACAATGCTATATATAAGCTGATTTATTTTTAAGATTGCTTTGTTCTTTTCATTATCAGTTAGATCGACCGCAACGGTAGTTAACGGTTTACGTTCTCTTCCGAACAGTCTAACAACTTTTAACACTTCAAAGTTTTTCGAAAGTTCATTAAATATTTCCTCTTCTGAATAGGTAATTGGCAGATCTTTTATGACAACTGAAAAAGTTTTTTGGGTAGGATCCCTATATGTGTGATGCTCGATTTTCTTTTTTTCACAGAATTTTCGATATTCTCTATAGTCATCTATTGAGTTGAATTTAATTTTTATAGTGTCTTTTTCTAATTTAGTAGAAAAAATTGTTTTTTGTAATACTTTTTAGTTCACTGATAAATAGGGGATAATCGAGTACTTTATGGACATAAAAGGGGGGTATTTTAATGATGGATTCTTCACTTTCTTCCCTTTCGTTTGGCGAATTTTCTTCGGTCATATTTTGAAGACCTTGGTACCTATTTTTGACGGTCACGTTATACAGTATTCTTTTAGAAGCATTGTTTTCATCTGGTAAATCTACGTGCATGCGTTTTAGATTTTTACTGTTTTCATTAAAACCACTGGTTGACTGTTGAATAACTATTTGTTGCGGGGCAGCACCATACCTGTTATAATAAGCATCTTTAGTGCTTACTGACTGAAGGTTGGTCAGAGTCCCTTCCGGCTCTCCATCCAGCTGCAGGGCAGGCGGTTGTGATGTGTTGAACTGTTCCAAGGGTTGAATATTTTCCATTTGTGGTGGAAATGGAAGCACATCTCCATTCATTGCTGTGAACTGATCTGGTGTGCCACCATTTAAAACGTGGGCTGCAGACACCAATTGGCCCCCAAAAGCGGGGGCACTTGTTGCGAACATACAGCTTTCGCTGCACCACTACACTTTCACTGGATAACACAATATTTCGTTATTAGCAATAAACAATTCTATTGCACAAAAACAATCACTGTTAGAAATATGGGGATCTGCTGGTAGCGGCGCCCGTTTGTACTTGCACTAAACACGAGTTTGAGCGTAACACCGAAGCACAGCGATAAGCGGAGCGATGCGATGCTTACTCCACGACGTCTAGAGCGAGACTGATACTGGTTTTTAATAAACAAAATCTTTTTACATTTTCCTCTGAACGTTGAATAATTAATAACACCATTTGTTTTTACATTCGGCCGAACCGAGCAGGCAAGTCAGTCTGAGCTGAAAATTCTCTAAATTATTCCAAAAATTTCGAGTTTTCTACACATATCTACAAAAACCAGGAATGGGTTGCGGCTGTGGAGGTTGTTGCGGGGGAGCGTGTTGTTTCAGGTCCTTGCTGTGGACCTTGGAAGCCCTGTGTCGTCGCCACAACAACCAACTACCGCTACAAAGACTACTATTTCTGTGGTGCTACGAAATGTCCCAACATCCTATAGTGAGGAAGAAATACATGAAGAACTAGTAAACAAAAATTTACCAGTAAAAACAGTTATCATACTGACTGTTTCTCATCGTAAACCTTGGCCTTTATGTGCAGTTACTCTTACGAAATCATCAGAGAGCAGGGCAATATATGAACTAAAAGAACTGTTGAATGCTATAATCACGGTTGAAAAGCGTCGTCATAGACCCGGGCCAGTGCAGTGTCGAGGTTGTCAGATATTCGGACACACAAAAAAGAACTGTGGTAATCCGCCTCGTTGCGGCAAATGTGCAGGGCCGTATGCCATGACCAATTTTCGGGAAACGCCATTTGAAAAGATTCTGTACTTGCCACTGATGTACTAGAACATCCTGTTCCGTCTTCTCGATCATTTTCTTCAGCTGAAAAGACCAATGCTGCTAACGTATGAACAAGAGCATGTTTCAGTAACTCATTAACAATCCGACATGCGTTCAAATTTACAAAAAAACACTTGAAAACAGTGTCCAAAAAGGGCCATCGCTCATGCGCGTCAGGGCATTTAAATAAAAAATTAAAGGGTCTTTCGGGCGACCTAGAACAAAAATGTTGATATATTTGGAAAGAGCGAGGTTGGAATTATTTATTTAACCGAAAAACGAAAATCAATAATTTGGCCCATTTCGTGATTCCTCTCTCCTTAAAATAACGAAAATCACAAGGTGCGATCTACCTACAAGACTGCAATAGTCATTCCTTTCCGCAATCCAGGAAAGAAACCTCGACGACCTGAACATTACAGACCAAAAATCTCCTATTCTCAATTTCAAAAATCTTTGAGAGGCTGCTTCTAAAGAGACTCAACAAATGCTTTACAGGTAAGGAAGCAATACCAGATATTCAATTTTATTTCAGGACATATCACTCCTGTACACACCAGCTGTTAAGACTTACAGAATACATTGCACAGAGCTTCCAAGTGAAAAAAGAACTTACTCTAACCGCATTTCTGGATATTGCTCAACCTTATGATAGAGTTTGGCATACCGGTCTGTTATTAAAATAAGACAACTCAGAGGCTCTGAATATATTCCGATTATCATTAAAGGCTTTATCACTAATAGAAGATTTAAGGTCAAATTGATCACTCATTTTCTACTCCACGTGATAATTTCCATAGGGCTCTGCTCTCTCACTTATTTCATTTAATATCTTCGTGAGTGACACACCCAAATTATCTAATGTGGAAACTGCTGTTTGTGCTGACGATGCGGCACTGTACACAGAAAGTACAGATTACCTTACCTTACAGATTACACAGAAAGTATTTGGCATACAAAGTGCCACCAAACTTAATGCCCTAAGGTAATGGACAAAAATTTGGAGAATTGCAATGAATTTGCAAAAATGCCAAACTAAAATATGCACTCTTAGAAGACCGTAAAACCCTGCCTATCTAAAAATAAAAGACAATAAAATATCTTGCAAAAGTGTACCACATCAACCAAAGTGAAAAGTAACTCGGAGAATTGTAACACAAGAAACTTTCCTGGAAACCCCATGATCACGCAGCAATCAACAAATCCTGTGCCAAAGTACGAAACTTTTACCCGTTCATACACACTCAAGGCTTAGTAACTGCCAGATTCTACTATATAAATCTATTATCCTACTCACTCCTTATGCTATCACTACTTATCACAACTTATGCTTACCCGGTATGGGAAAACTTATCGTCTACCAACCACGATACAATAAATGCAAAACGTTCAATATAACGTCCGTAAGAAGTCAATTAAAGCTCCATGATTTAAACCTAACCATCAAATTTACAGAGAACTTCAAATCGATACTGTACTAGAACAGAAAAATCGTCTACCAACCACGATACAATAAATGCAAAACGTTCAATATAACGTCCGTAAGAAGTCAATTAAAGCTCCATGATTTAAACCTAACCATCAAATTTACAGAGAACTTCAAATCGATACTGTACTAGAACAGAAAAAAGGAGCAAATAAATTCCATTCCAAGTCGAATTGAATCCAAATTACCAAAGATATTCTTAAGTCTCCCTAAACTACTAATTTCGTATAGAATCTTTTCTTTTTCCCTTCCTATTGCGCGACAGGGCAATAATGCCGGTTTATTCCCAAACATCTAAATTGAAAGTCAATAGCATCTAAAACAAAACTAATTAATTAAATAAGCCACAATAACTTAAACCCAATTTGTCAATATTCTTTTAATGCCATACACTTATTAGTGCGCAGGTGCCCATAGCGCCTTCTTGTCAGACCTACATGTATCTTGAAGTACGAAGGGTAGTTTGCCATCGCTTTCCCTAGGGGCGCTAGAGCGCCAATTTTGACGTTTGAATTGAATACCAGATAGCTCAGGCCAAGATACAATATTCGCAATCTTATCCAGTAATTCAAATCGAAATTGTGATTGGTTCTAAATTGCTAAAAGATATATTTTTGCCAGGATCGCCAAGTGCCTTTCCTGGGATCTGCTTTACATGCCGACAAGCGTCCGCATGCATGCCGTCGATTTTTGGCACCTCAAAAATCCACCGACTTTGACCGCGTTTGAACCCGCGAACTTGGGATTAGTAGCGCGGTACTAACCACTATACCATCAAAGACGGTAATTTGTCAATGAATTCCCAAATGGAAAAAACTTCAGCGTGTAAAACTTAAATCCCTCGAAAGACCTCAGGTCGAACGCGAAGAAATACATTCTTTTTTCAAATCTATATTTTTCTCTTTCAGAAATCTTTATCTGCTTTTTATTTCAGGACAAAAAGTTCGTTAATGCAAAACGTACAAGTTTACGAGATATTAATACAGCATTGTAGGCTTTCACGGCCGGAGTCAATATTCTTCATGTCTTCCGGGCTGATGGGCCGTGGTCCAATTGGCTTTAAGATACCAAACGTTTCGCCCACGACTGCGGTGGGCATCTTCAGTGGCGAGGTCTCGGGCGAAGTGTCCGGGCCGGCGGCTGACTGGCGACTCAAGTCGCCAGTCAGCCGTCGGCCCGGACACTTCGCCCGAGACCTCGCCACTGAAGATGCCCACCGCAGTCGTGGGCGAAACGTTTGGTATCTTAAAGCCAATTGGACCACGGCCCATCAGCCCGGAAGACATGAAGAATTACGAGATATTGTACAGTATTCACCACAAGCACCTCAAAAGAAAGGAAAGTACACAATGGGATAGACAATGTCAATTGATTTTGAAAGGGGAAAGGCAGGCTAGCACGGCACCTGATGTGAGGCGTCATTGCTACCAAGATTTCACAATTCGAACGGCCTACCTTTCATAATTTCAGTGCAAACTAGGGAATGTTATATTCTGAAATGTAAAATGTATTAATTCCATATGAGCTTATTGCAAGGTTAATCCTTCACTAGGACCATTCCGCTCCCACGAGAGCCACAAAGCAAAACGTTTCCAATGAAATAATGATTACCATTTCGAGGTAGCACCTTCCTGCTACGGAGTTAATTAATTTTTTCTGATACGCATATTGACAATACGCATTATACGCATATTGATTCTAATACGCATGTTGACAATATTTCTCCTCCTACTTTTGAAATTCTGGCCTCTCCTTATTGCTCTCTGCTTTGACAGCATCTCCGCGTCCTACATCAATGCTGTTTGGCACCTGAGGCGTCGGAGAGGTCGACGGCGCCGGGGCCCGAGATGACGGAAGCACTTGCTACAGCCCGCAGCGCCGCCCCGGAAGTGCGGTGTGGATGGCGGCGGCTGAGGAGGCCTTGGCCGCCCGGGGCCGTGCGATCCGATCTGCCCAGGGGCGGACTTCGGGCGAGGCCACTGCCCCGCTCCCGCCCCCGCCGCACCCACTGCCTTCCAACGCACGTTCACTGCAACGCTGCCTCTGATATCCCCTCCTCCCTGCTTCTACATGCTTGTTGTCCTCAACTGGAATATCTGTTATTGGAAACTCTTGCCATAAGTGACAATTTTACCCAGTTTGATCAAGAACTCGGAAACGACACAGAAACTTTCTCCAATGGATACGGAATACTTTGTATCTCAACGACCCCGACGGAGCTAAATGAAACCTAACGGTTCTTTGATATAATTTAATTCATTGTATATATTAAAGATAAATTATCATATCTACCGAATGAAGAGAAGAATTGTTTATTACCACTTGTTCCGGATATAAGACGTGTTTGCTCTTATTCAACGCACCTTAATACATGAATTTCATATCTATGTTGATACAAGATTCTTTGAGACTAAGAAAATCAAATTTCTATTGATTTGAAAATTAATGTATCAATAATTAATGTTGAATATTCCCACAATCAACAACAAATCCAAAGTATAAATATATCCATGTAATATTTTTTGCTACTCCAAAATTTGAAATGCGTCAATTAGCTAATTCAGAAGACAATCAAAGCAATCAAAGACACATTTCAAGTAATCTAATAGGTACGTGCCAGTAAGGTACCTGGTATTCCTCTTAAATAGTTCGTTTCGATCGCTATGTACAGCGAAAATGAATTTATGCTATGTATTTCGAAAAGGAAATTTCGTGAAAATAGAAAGAGTAAAAAGTTATTTGATTGTTAAAATATAGCACATTTAAATACTACTTTGTAACGATTACAAAAACACATGTGAATTTAGAGGAAGGATGAATTCCGTTAGCCAAGCCACCCTCGTCCTAGAGATCGGGAAGAATAGGACAGTGGTTTCACCAAGAACTCTTCATCCCATATTTCACCGATCCCTCCCGCAATGGAGCTAAAAAGAGACGAGATAAAAAGGATCTTCATTTCTTTTTGAACGCAGTATAACGTTTCCGAGTTTCATTCGTCTTCCGAGAACAGTGAACTTCTACGTAACTTGTTGACACTGGGAAACATTTCAAGTCCAAAGTGCCAGTATCCGTCGACCTAGATCCTAGATTCCGCGCCACACGTGATCCGCCTGCAATTCCAATGGGGCGGCTGGCGCTGAGCGGGCGCAGATTGATTGCCCGCCCCTCGTAAAGAGGTCTCGTCGCCCGCCCGCGCGGCCGCTCCAAAGGCCGGCGCACAATGGCGGCCGACGCGTGTGGCGGGGAGGATGCGGCCGGCCGATGGCCTGGCAGCGGCTGCGCGCCCTTGCAATCGGCCGCCCTCAACAAAAAGTGAAGTGGGCGTTGTGGGAGAGAGATGTGGCGACTGTTCGCGTATCTTGCAGTACGTGCCTGGAAGGTTGATTTTCCTCTATAAGTGCTGTTTATGGCGCCTGCTGTATTCACTGCTGCATTGTTTCCTAACGATTGTTTTTTTCTTCTTCTGTGGATTTTGAACTATTAATATTACTGCTTCTGATTTTGTTTAGTAACCGTATTTCTCACGTTTTCACTACACGACGATATATTATTAAATTATATTCTTCTAACGTAATGTTAAATGCCTATTTTACAATTGGATTCATTTTCTTTTAATCAAACCCCCGAACTGATTCCAAAGGGAGTGACGTTGACGAGTTAAACAGGACGGTGGATCTTCGTCGATGAAAGGTACAACTCACCTCTTAGCTACTACGAAGGAAATCACGAAACACTTTGGAATGTTTTGCCAACTACGATGTTGCAGTGACGAAGTGTTTTTATTTTTAAAACTATTTACTATGGGCATTTCTCTTTTTGGGCCGTGTGGATCAGCCGCTTCTCTTCGTTACGTCAGAGATGCCCAACACAGCCTCAACGCTCCGTTGTATTAGAGAGTTCGCTACGCTGACCGATCAAAGCGAGTGAAACCAACTCTAGCAAGTGAGAACTGAGGCGCAAAACGTGATGTCCAACCGCAAAACACTAAATTACGGATTGTCAATCTACTCAGTTATACCATAATGCACGGAGATTAACAACACTCAAAGTTTTCGGCACATTCGAGTTTATCTTTACGTCATACTACGTGACCAAGAAAAGTACGTTAATCTCTGTTCAGGGTTAAATTAATGTTTTGTATCTATTTTTCCATTAAATTTATGTCAAATTTAAAAGTACGTAAAGCTAATTCCTTGCCTAAAGCTAAAATTCTAAAATGTTGCAGTAAATCCCCTCTTCCTATTACTTTTGTATTTACTTTAATTCGAATGTTCCTGTCTCATTTTAAACATGGACAGGTTTTCGTTACAGGTTTGCCTGACCCCTTATCGGGTTAAATCTAAATATCCTACTTATCCTAAAATCCTCAAGGAGCACTGATATTAAGGCCAGGTAGTCATAATAAGATTTTTCAGTACAAAATAAATTATATATTGTACATACTATATACAATATAATATTGTACATACTATAAACTAAAAATTTTATTTTTTTTAGATGAATTGATGCTGCACCAAGAAACGATTTTACAAAGTTCAGAATCAAATGAGATTGATAAAATGAATTTGTTGCCACTCAGCCTTTGTGAACCTTCAAACCAACAAACATTTATAACACACACATTTTAAAAATCAGGGGATGCCTTATTAGCTTCATACTCTTTGGATGATGAGAGTAAATATTTGTTCCATTGTCTGTTTTTCATTATCTTGATGGAAGAACTTTCCGAAACCCAAATTTCCAGAAAATTAAACATTAAATAGTTTTCAACAGAGAACAAACAGCCTAAAACATTATTTTTCCTGGAAAATACAATTTTTAATGCACGTTACACCAGAACGAATAATGAAACTTTCGCTTTTTACACTGAAATAACAGTAAATACATTTTAAACTCATCAGCCCAACCCACGTAAAATATCGATGCACACGTGATACATATAAAAAAATGTCGTTTTGCAGGAGAACGATATTATTCTGAGCGAAATCATTTACATGGCGGCCTAAGACAAAATGTCTGCCTCTATAAAACGACTTGGGAAGTTTTATTACTAGTAAAAAAAAATCTTATACAAACACTTTTTTTACTTAACTTTAAGACGATGGGTTTGGAGATGTGTCCCTTTTTTCGTGCACCGAACGTACGTAAAGGCATAACATATGATACCATACTTTCACAAAAAATCAATAATCCGGCGACGTTTTGCGTCGCAGCACGCGAGCACAGAGGGACTTTTATAGCCTTCTTGAAAGCAAGGTGTCCGTTTGTGCGACGGGAGGCCGGGCGCGCGCGCGGCGGTGTGGAAGGCTGGTGGCTGCGCCGAGCAGTGGCAAAGGGCCGCGCCCCGCCCCGGGCAGCTGGCGATTGGGGGGCAAAGGGCGGCGAGGCCTGCGTAATCGGGGCGCGCCCGGCTCACCGCGCGCGTCTGCACACGCGCCCGTCCCTGACATTGACCTCCTCGGGGGAGGGGGGGGGGGGCGACACATCTTCGGGGACGGTCCTCGAGCGAGCCCCACGAGAGTCGTTGACGGCGGGCGAGCGGGCGGGCCGATTGTCGACGGAATGCGAGATGGGGCTGTGGGAGCTGAAGGAGCAGTGGAGAGGGCATGGAGTGGGCGGGTAGGCATCAGGTTCGCTCCTTGGTGAAACGACGAAAGGGTGGAAAGGAGCGTTGTGGGGTGGGGGTGGGGGGCAGGTGAGGACGTGATGGTAGTAAAAGGAGCGTAATATGAGCGAGTCCAGAGGATGCCATGTGTGTGCTGGAAAAGCACCGTACGTTTACCTATACACGACACTTAAAATTCATTTTACCTAAGAGGTGAACGAACGAAGAAGGAAAGTACTAGTATGGTCTTAGGACGACGTCACGAACGAACGTTGGGTTGACGCGCGTTAAGTAAAAGGCGTCTTAGATTAACAGCGTACCTTATGCGAGAAGACACACGAGCGCTTTGGCTGTTCCGCATAAGACGCACTGTGAATCTACGACGCGCCTTACTTAATGTCAGTCATGGCAACGCTCGTGTCACACAGGCCTTAGGTGAAGGGTTATAGGAGAGAGTTTCATGGAAAAGAAGAAAAGTAGGTTATTCTCTAAGACAATACAAACCAAAAAATCACGTCACGAGGAAGCTGATAAACATTTCATGTGAGGAAACAGGCAGAGACGATCCTCTTCCACCTGGTGGCCAGAAATTCCAACAACTCGGCGTCTCGTATTCCTGCGAACTATCTGGCCTCCGCACCTGTCAATGCACGAGAGGTCCACAATCTGAGAAGTCTGCGGTGGGCTTCGAGAACGACACATGGGATTCACGAGCCATGCCCGCGCTTCACCGATGTTCCGACGACGCGGATCAGGACACCCGTGATGTCCTCCCCCACCCTTCCATTTGAAATTCCCCTGAAACCAATCAACAGGCGTCAGTCGCCCGCCGGGAGGACCCGCATCGACCGACTGCTGCGGCGGCGAAGACGAGCGGACGAAGACGGAGAGTGCGCAAACACGGAGCTCATTGCCTGTCGAGGGGCTTGCGAACACGGCCGTTCATTTACCAGTCGTACATCACAGGGGAGTGGAGGCAGATCCGGTCCTAGTAGGATAACTGCGTGGGGACTAAAGCGCCGATTGACAGTGGTTTGACAAGCAATCGAAAGCGTGCACAACATATTTTCTTTGATTTCCATGCATCAAATGACATATAACATGTTCGTTTGTTCTGTTTGTATTTACTTTACTTTACAAAACTAAATAAAGAAAATTCATAAATTATATTAGAGATCGGTCCGCTTCGACATGGAATTGCAGCAAATCTTCCAAAAGATTTTTCTCGGTGCCATTTCTTCGCGTTAAGTCACAATTTTTCAATTTTAATTCACTTTAACAAAAAATATTTTTATTATTTCCACAAAATTCTCACTTTAATTTTTTTCCTTCGTGAAACTTCTAATTACTTTTTTCTCTTTCAGTTTTGTTAACTACCTAACTTTCCACCGAGAACAACGGTTCAAAACTTTGTGGCACTCTACTGTCACACTAACAAACTTCTTTGTTAAAAATGTCACACATTTACCAATGAAAATAAAACAAGTACAATTAATGTTTCGTTTTCATAAACTATTTTCATTTCATTTCTGCTATTTCTTAGGTTAATAGATAAGTATCATGCACGAACTATTTGCAATGAAGACTTTCAGAAAACATCATACCTTTCAACAACAATCCTATTGTATTAAGAAATACAATTCTTCTTTTACGAATTTATCAATATCTCTGCGCGATCATTCCATTAACGCTGAAAATCGATTCAAGAAAACTTCACTGCTCTATCTAATACGTATCATTAACAGATTATTGCGAAAAACATTGATTTTCTAGTTCTTTTATTTGTAAAAGAGTGTCCGTTTTGAGTTTACAGGGTTTTTCATTTCGTTATGCTTTAGCCACCTATCGGCCCATTTCGTACCGACCCGCACTCGAGGAAGATCGATCCGAGGCCGCGCCTCTACGGGCTTTCATGAGCGCATTGTCACTGTGCCGTCTCGTCAAGACTCATTTCGTGGAAGTCTTTTCTGAAATCACATCTCCCAGCATCTTTCAAAGGTTCGTCTTCTATTCAATTTAATTTCCTTCACGCTTCTCATCCAACGAGTATAACACAGGAAAATTAAGGAACAAAAATGCAATATCCAAACAATTACTTTTCAATACGGACCCTTCATGCAAACTATGTACACATGAATTTTCATAGGAGTTCATATCGCGAAAAAGTTTCATTAACAATTTACATGATCAAGAAATTATTATTAAATATGTGGCGGACAGATTTTAATTATTTTTGGAGGCCAGAGTAATAAACGTTCTTTACAAAGAAAATATCCCAGTATGAAACAATCCTCTTTTCGTTAACATTTTACATTTTTCTACTTTTACGTTACTATATACTATAATTTTTAACGAAATTAAACACGAATGATAGATGTATTTGAAAACCACAATAAGTTCGTAAATAGTTAAGTATGTGCGTTCTATAACGATTCTGAAATTCAATGGAATTGGCAAATTTCACTAGGCTATAGTTTTAAAATCGGACTGGTACTTTCCAATAGACGTGACAAAGCATATTTCAAAAAGGAAACCACAATTTCAGCCACGAATCATATTTCTTTTAAAAACAAAACACGCCATGCATATTACAGTTAATAAAATTAAAAACGTAATCTTGAAGGTCTACACTGCAACACTTCAGTGATTCAAGACACTAGTACTATGAAGTGAGAGGTAGCTCAAGTAATTCGTAATAGGCACCGTGTCATTCTCGCCGGTCACGGCTGGGGAGTGCAGTAAGGAGGCAATTTGTGGTTTCCTGTGCATTTGCTTTGGATTAAAATTTCCCACGCTACTAAGCACTTGCGACTGTACATTATACTTAACGTGCCGCGAGACGAAATGAAACCAGAACAAATAATTATGAGTTTTTTGTGAATACGTACATGGTTATGGAAAGGCCGAAACTAAATATCTATAAGCATAATAGTAAAATGAAAAAAAAACATGAATATTATTCATAAATCCTCCCCTTACAATCCTCAAATAAATTTAAAAAACAGAAACAATATCAGCACTAACAAGAACCATTGAATTTATAAAAACACGAGAAAATTTCCAAAGGAAATAATTAGTGCACAAAACATTAAGAGACGACCTTGCTGTTAAGTTTCAAAAAATCTGCCGCAACGCAAGCACAAAGAAGCCAAATTAAATCGACTTAGAACGCTCGCGTTTCTCCAATTGCTTCACGGGGACACACCAAGCGCCGATTTGCATTCCGCTCTTTATTCTCGGAGGTTTTAATAAGACTCGTTTCCCCGTCAGCGTGCGCCAAGGAATTTACGATGGCTCGTCATTAATCCTCTAGAAGATAAAAAACAGCGAGGCCCTTTGCGCCAGCAAAGCGTCGCAGCAACGAGAGGGAATGGCGACGGCGGCGACGACGCTCTCTTCGCCTCATAACCAGGTGGCGCTTATTAGACATTAAATGCCTTCCACAAGTTTAATCAGGAACTGTCCTGCGGGCGCCCGTTCGATTTCACCCCCCAGGGCCCCATTAGCGGAATCTGCCGCCTACCCCAAAGCGCCTGCGCCGAAGCCCCTTTGCCAGATTTCGGCAGCCCTTGGATATTTAGAAACGGTAATCAGAAGTCACCGAGCGAAAAGGTTAAGGGCGAAGCGTGCCGACTTCGCGTTCGGAAGGCCCGGGCCCACGCCCCGTGCCGGCCTGGGTGGTTGCCTTCGGTCATCCAGGCGGATACTGGGATGGTTCTACTGAAAGGCCACGACCGCGAAACCGCCGTCGCTAGCCGTAATCGTTAATTACGTTAAGTCACAAAGGTTAAGCGTATTTGAAACACCGCGGGTTGGGTTAACGACTAGGAACCCCGGGATCTAACAGCGCCGAAGACAATTGCCCTTTACTGGACATATAATGGCTCCATACAAATATATTCATACAAAAAATTCAAGCGACGTGCGTTTTGCATCACAATTTCTGAAGGGGAAGAAAAAGAAACAGATGAAAGAGAAAAGTGCACGTGGTTATTGAACTTTGAAAAGCCTGATTAGCAATCGGCATCGGAATACCTATCCATCAAAACATCTTTTCGTAAGATATTGAAACTGTTTCTCTTCATTGGAAGTGGGTTCCTTATCTTTTCGTTTACCAACAAATTATTTGAGGGCGAGTTCCCAGCTACATTTTTATTTTACTTGGTGCGCGTGTATCGCAAAGTATCAAATAACTTAAAATATACAACACTTTATCCCAAACCGGGATAAGATATCAAATCAGTGTTTGGTGCAACCCAAATGGGTGAAATTGCAAGATTTGAGTATTTGAGAATTGTCAGATATATTATATGTGAACTAAAAACTGTACAAAAAAGATTAATTATAAACAAAAGATATACAGGCAAAAAGGTAATGTTTTAATTACCTACATTTTCTCGTGATAATGAACGAAGAAACAAAATCAGATAAATGTCCTTCTGAGAACTTTACATACGAGTACTTTACAAACACGTCTATTGTTGTTTATCGTTTGATGGTGTGTCAGATTATTAATTAAACAATGTACGTAATGTACTCTCACACGATAGACAACTTTCTCTCACCATTATTTTCGTGCCCTATTTTCCACGCAGTCACCTGCACTGAGAATGCAAGAAACGACGTTCTAAATCCACGGTACTTGTAAATACTGCTTCAAGTTCGATGTAACTATGCAATACGCACTGTCTTTGAACATCTCTTCAATCATTTGTAATTTTTTTTTCCTTTTACTCATCCAACCTGCTTATCTAAATCATTTTTATTAACTATACTTTTAAAAGCTCCACATTTTTCTGCCCTGTGCGCGTAATATTCATAATTCATAACGTATTCATAATGTATAATCACATTATAAATATTACGATACACCAAACTTCTTCAAGTAGTGAAATATTTACGAAAGAAGAAATTTTGTATATGCACGGATAAATACTATAAACAAAGACAAAACAAAAGGAGCACAATAAAAAAACTCATCCGAAGCACAGTTTAATTGGCAAGTGACCTCCGTATAGCATCGTGGCGGTCATTCTCTAACGACCAGCGGTTAGGAAAGCACGAGCTGGTGCATCCGGATGTGAGTAAATTGAGGCCCCTCGCCCCCGGCTGTTGAGCGGTGTTTTATGCGATGCCCATCTAACATACGCTGTCTTGGCCTCCACCCAATTTCCTTGCATCTCCGTCGCCGGGCGGCGGAGCAGCTTCCGACGTAGCAACGGAGAGTGGCCTGCAACGGACCGAGGGGCGAAAAGACTCCAAATCGCCCAGGGATATTTTGGACCTTGCCAAGTGAGTATTGAAATAGATTTAAAAAATACACTTATAGTGTAAAGAAAATATGAAACACTGGGCATGCCCCGTTTACCTTAAGTATTTGAAGGTTTCTGTCCATTTTCGACATTTATTTCCAACAATATAAAAACCAATATTTTACATTAACAATCAGAACGATGTGTTTACTAAAACGTGTTTGATTGACGTTTCCAGGAAAGTCAACTGCTATGGTCGTTAGTTCTATTAGTGCAGTGAATGTTTTATTCCGGGAGGTGACTGATTCTTTCCGGACTAGTGGATTCCGGACTTATTCCAAACTCTCCAAATGCAGTTGACACTTTATCATTTATTATTTGTTGTACATCTCAATGTATTAAAATATACATAACATGCTTATCCCTACTTAAATCCCAAGAATCTACGGACATTCATGTCATTAACAAAAAGGGACAATCAGTAAATTGCGGGAGAAAAGACCCAATGACGCCTAAGAATGTCATAACACCCTACAAGAGCTAGGATAATAAAACAACTAATCGGTTTTTCTTTCTTTCTATTAATTTGTATGTCTGATACCTAATTTCGCAGAAACGTGACAACGGGATAATTATTACTGGCAGTTTTATCCGGTCCTTCTAGAGTTAAGAAAATGGGTTCGCACTATTAATCTTTCTTTTGCTACTACGCTCTTCGGGCTCTTCGTCGATTTGGGCGCAATGCGTGGCGCGGCCCGGAAGCCCGTGGTGGAAGGGGGAGGGTGTGCCGAAGGCGGCGGCCTCGCCCCAGGCCCCTGGCCACTCGGCGCGCGCATGTTCCGTTCCCGCGCCGCGCGCGGCGCGGCGGCCGCAGCCTTGGAGGCGGGCGAGGGCGATGGCGGGCACCAGGGCGCGGGCAGCGCGGCCTCGCTCTGGACCTTGCCCGCCCGCTGGCCCCCTCCAGGGCGGCGGAACTGGGACATAGAGCCGGAACTAATAGTCGACTATAATCCATCATTTTACTCCAACCGTAATGAAAAGAATTCTTATTTTGAAACAGTGTCCTAAAAGTACTTGACACCAGTTAAATGCGATCTATACCATTGTCAGATAGAAATGGGGTCGTCTGACAGACTCCACTACAGCATAAGCCAACTCGAGGGTGTTGTGCAAAGGGTTGTGCATTCGATTACGTGGGAATGAATATTCTGTCTTAGTAGAACTTTGTAGAATGGCAAAGGAACTTACGGGCTTAACCCATATTTCAAGGAACCTGCTTTTTTGTGGTAGTTCATAAAGTGGGGTAAGTTATAGAATTACATTAGTGGCACGAATATTGGAAGGAACCTTCTCGGGGAAGCGCAAAAAAAAATCGAATACACACGCATTCTCATGAGTCTTAATTTTTTTCTACATCACTCTTTTTGTAAATACTTGGCGGGTACATACAGGCTGAGTCAAGAATGGTATGAAGACGTGAATCCTAATGAGTCAGCTAGATCCACACGGAGCGATCCGTAAGCCGTACGACCAATGCCACGGTCCGCCTTTACAATCTCGCCGCAAGTGCCGCCGTCGTCACAGGGTCTGCCGGCCGCTGGCGCCTTCGTTTCCGACCCTCTGTTTATCGAGCGCGCCTCCCGCTGGCCCGCGCTAGCCGCCTGTCGTGACCAACTGTCAGTGCCGGACGGCGCCGCCGGTCTCCGAGGCAGCGGCGCGGCGTCCGGATTCGGAAGCTGCGGAAGACGGACGGTCCTAACTCCCCGCTTGGCCGCCGCCGCCGCCGCCGCGCCGGCTGCCCGTGACCCCGGCGTAGGACGGCCGGCCGGCTTGCCGGCGTGGCGACTCGCTTGGCCATGTGGTCTGAGGCGGGGCGCCAAGGACGCGTGAGGCGGTCCATGCACCTCAAATGCGATTCATGAGTTGTCGATGTTTACACAGCCCTCTCTCCCAGTGTTTTAGATGAAGATTTTTACTATATCTCTTGTACATCCTATGACGACACGTGATTTTGCCACTTATTGTTCCTTACGACATACGTCTGTCCTTAATTATTTCTAAACGGTTCAAAATACTGAAATAAGGTTTTCATAAAGAAATAGTGAGAAGCGGAGGAAGTGTTTGAACGTATAGAAGTTATCCTATACTCTCATTTACTGATACATTGAACTTAAAACAAAAAAACGGAACTACGTATTTTTTACATCCATTTGCAACATTAATGAAAAGACGAGCGCAGTAACATATTTGTCCATAAGTGAAAAGTAACGAATAATAAGCAAAATACAACGATTAATTATTCCAAACGCTATATGCTTGACCCCCGTCAATATTCTTTTAGAATGTTTCCCTGACGGTCACGACCTTGCGAAACGTGAACGCAAGCGTCGAATAGCTGATTCTTACCTTTCAACAAAGCCGTTGCATGCCTGGGTGTGTTTGCTAAACACCTCCAAGTTTGAGATGAAACAGGATGCAAGAAAGGCAATCGAAGTACATTATTTCTAACGTGGCCATAAATAAAAGGTATTGCATTTCAATGAAAACGAATTATGTTGGAACACAAGAATAAAATGTATAATTTCCTCGCAGTCCTTATTGTAGTTCGATGACGAAACATTAGCTTATCCCTGCGGAAACCCGACCCCCGTGTACAATATGAGGAAGTTTAAATTTACATATTAATCGAGATTCTCCGATGTCTCTGATCATCATTATCACAAGAGGTATCTAAAATACAACAAAATCTTGATATTTATCAAATGAATATTCAATTCGTATCTCTTTCGTGACATTTCCTTTATTTTGGCACTCCGTTTGTTAAGACTGATTGGGTGCAAGAGCTGCAAACGGGATCCATTCTGCAGAAATAATATAATATGTAATTAAGGATTTAATCTTACATGTGACATTGGGTTTACATTGCACTTCCTGATTTGAATATTCAGCAATTTATAAAGTAATAAAATCTACGCATTACATGCTCCCCCACAAATAAAATCTACTCGCAATAAAAGTAGTGTGTGTGTGTGTGTGTGTGTGTGTGTGTGTGTGTGTGTGTGTGTGTGTGTGTGTTGTGAGTGTGTGTGTGTGTGTGGGGGGGTTGCACTTGGAGTCAGAGAAAAATCCTCATCAATATTTTAAATGCCAGTACGCGCGCGTAAACCACATATTGCCGCAAGACGGACTTACTTGCTTCACTGGTTGATTAGTTTCTATTCGGGCGCATCAACTGCTACAGGCATTAGTCTCGTACATGAAGTTGATATTATACCTCGGGGGTGGCGGCGTTCTTCTGCCGCTGTGATGTGAGATCCGACGCCGACCTACGCGTCGGTGGGGCCCCGTCCCTGCTTGGCACGCTACAAGCCCCCGATATATGTGGTAATGTCCATGTATGCATGAGTGTGTGTGTGTGTGTATAGGGATGGTGCGAGGATGAGAAAGTAATGATCACGCGCAGTCGTTGGCCCGCTTGTGAAGATACTACTCCGGCATCCGCCCTGAATTGATCGGAGAGACTTCGAAAGAGACCGATCATAACACAGGCTGCTAAAATTATCCTTCAAACAGCGACTGGCGTTTGACGCAACAAGCTTCACGCTAGTGTCGACAATCCGTCACTGACGGGACTCGAAACTTAGGACCTTCTAGCCAATGACGCTCAAAGGCGAGAAAGAAGTGGAAGAGGAGGGGAAGACGCATGGATTCCAACCTTCCTCTCGCCGCAACGCCTGGGTGTAAGACCGGCCGGGGTCGCTACGCGACGCGCGGCGTGGGCGGCCAGCGCCGCCGCGCCGTTACGTCAGCGGAGCACTAAAACGGGCGAGCGTCGTCCTCCCCGAAAACCCCGCGGTGGCGCGGCGTGCGCTGGCTGTGATGGCGGCGGCACGCGGCCTCGCGCGGACGCAGGCAGGGGGCGCGCTGCGCCCGCGGCCCCGGAGGGTTCCCACCGCGCCGCTTGAGAATGCGCTTAATTGACGACTTATAAAATATGCATAATCGTGGCGGCGGAGAGAACCGACTCCCTCTCCGCTGCCGAAAGCGCTCCCCCGCCGATCGCGCCCGCTTCGAGGTCGGAGCTACCTCCTACGCTCTTCGGATTTAGTTTAATTAGTCTGCTTTCCTACAAAGCGATGGTAAAATAAAAAAAAAAATATTAATTTGATTAGAGAATTAAAATTAAAATAACTTATAAATAATGACAAGAGAAATAAAACAGATGCGTTTTCTATTAACAAGTTATTTAAGGCAAGGTCAAGCTGTGTAAGCCCACTCTTTTGCCCTGATGATATTCAAATGATGAAACTAATATACCGCAATTTTATTAAATTACTGGAAGAAACACTAACCTGTTTCCTTTTTGGAACAACTCACATTATAGTAATTACGGTATGTTACGAGCTAAATAACATTGGTTAACTAGATATTGTACAAGAGAAGAAATATAAATTCACGCAGCTGCTGGAGAGCACATAAAGTATTCAGTACCGGAACGTTTGAACGGACAGACCGCAAGAAATAGTTGCGGCTGCCTTCATGGCAATATTTTAAATATTGCACAAATATTTCGATGTTGACGAAGTAAAAAACAAAAAGTGATCTTGTCAAATGTTTAATATTTTTCTGAACTACATATTTAACTTATTTTGCCATCGTTTGCCTACGGCCAAAAGAAGGGCCAGTTTGTGCAGACTCGAATATTAAATTGTTTATTCGCATATTAACAAATTTTTATGTGAAAGCAGTTTTAATTTCTGCCGAAAATAAATTACGGCAATTAATCTTTGCATTGTTACAAACGACAGCATAAAATGGACAACACTTTAAACTGCTATATAATGCTAGTATTTTTTAGTACAGAACGATCATTATGAAATCTCTTCACCTATAAAAGACAGGGTTTTTCAAAAGTGAAGGCTGAATAGCAAAGGCAGGAAACGTCGTCACACTTCACCGTAAAACATTGTCATTAATTTCTGCTATGTTCAACGAAAAACAGACATTACGTTACATTTCCTGTATTAAAAGTCCTTCATAAGTAAAAGAAACATGTTTCAAATCATGTGGAAGGAACTGCGGAGTGCTTGCTTGTAGACGAATTTTGACATCTGTATTTTCTAGAATGAATTTCTGCACTTTCAGCATTTATACATCTATTCCGATACAAAATTTATCTTATGCCATGCACTAACTAACCAGTGCATGTCTGAAGAAATCTAATCTTGTTCAGGGCTGTTGTAGCTCTACATTGTGCCTCCATGACCACTGAAAGAATGTCTTTCTTTACTCATAAAAATCACAACAACAAAGTAAAGGATAAATCAACCGCAGGAAGTAAGATTACACCCCAGGAAAGAAAAGTAATCGTGGAAAAACACAATTGGTGCAGTATTTATAGGCGAATATTCAAAAGTATGCAATAGTGCAGATATTCTCAATGCATTCGCTGAACAAACGTAACAGTTGACTATCAAAGTGTAAGTTAAGAATCAAGTGTCCAATCCTATATTTCACGGGGCTTTATAAACCGGGGGTAAGGGTGATTTGCGAACGTCGATGCAGCGTTATTCCAAAACCGATCCTTATAAAGAGTTCGATAAAATCCTTAAACATCGATCCTTATAATGCGTTCGCCATTCATGGGACTTCTCCGTCCTCAGCTAGGCCACAGAACCCGCGGCAAAATAATGGCTCTTATATCGGGCGCCAATTAAACCGGGCACATCTCAAGAAATTCAATATCCTTGACCAGTCTCTCGACGACCCGATAACGCCAACCCTCGCCAATGTGACCCACGGGTACGTCATTGTCGAAGAGCGTCATTGGCGTGGAGGTAAAATTTTAATTAAATAAGGGGTCGCGCGTAATTAATTATCCTTGCTCCGGACCTCAAATTAATTGCGGGGGAGCGGTATAATGGAGGGAGATATGCGCTGTTCCCGCCGAAGCAGAATCCGCGCCCAATTAACGCGCCGGCGGCACGCGAGGGTACGGGCGCCGGGCAGCTGCTTTACTCGGAGCCAGTGGATAAGCGCAGGGCTCTCGGCGCGACCTGCTTGCACTCGCTGCACATGCTCTCCGATGGAGTTGCAGCAAAATTAACACATTACGACAGATACCCGTAGAACCCACCGAAGGACAAGCAAACAATGTCGGAAAGACTGGGTGCCTGAGACATGAAGTTTAATTTTAGGTTTCGAGGAAGTAAAAACGATTTTGTATATGATTACCTTACAAATGTAAAATTAGTTGACTACGAATGAGGTTAGATGCAAATAAGTATGAAAACAACCCCTAGATTATTCGAACGTAAAAAGAAAGTTTACACACTAAGAATTTTTTTGAATCCCGAAATTTATTGAAAAAACGTTTCAAGTCGTTAGAAACAGTCGTGTGAAACATTTGTTGGTACTGTAACACGAGGCAATGGTGTAGGTTTTCGAAAGCTGCACTCTTTAAATATCAAGCATAGCTGGCTAACCAGTATCAACTGAATTGGCAAACAGTTCAGGATAAGATTTTATACAGATAGCAAAGGTTACAGAGTGCGAAAAAAATTGGTGTTTACTTGCACTTCAAAAATTCCAGTCCATCTATTCTAAGGTTAACAACGAAAAATAAATTGTACAGAGAACAAACATAAATAAAACAATAGTAAGATGTATTTTTAAATAAATACTACTCTTTAGATTTATCGGTCACTCTGAATTCATGTAAAACCACGCTTTTCTACTTGCAGTTTTCAACACTAAATCAAAAACATTCTGAGTAATACGATAAAACTTTTCTAGATTACTTGAAAATAGATTATCTGAGTGTATGAAAAGAGACATTTTAAACATCATTCACCCCTACGCAAATTTTCTTTTCCAAAGAGAGTAAAATGTCTCCCAACAGCATTTTGATTGCAAGCATTTCTCGGAATAACCAATCGACTGGAGCGAGCTTCTTGAATTTACACCGGCAGCGTTTTGGCGCGACGCCGCATTGGGAAACGGGAGTCGACTGGCGCAGGAGAGACGAGGAAATGTGGGATGCTGCCAGCGCATGAGCGCGGCCTCAAGCGAGGAACCTGTTCCACTGGAGGAAATGCCCCAGGCGCTGGGGGGCCCTGCGGCCGCGCCGCTCGGCTTTCGCCACGCGACACACTCGAACACTCGACGTCGCAACACGGCCTTGAATTCCATGATTGATTGGTTATTACCGATTCCAGGCGCGTCAACGACTACGGTCATATGTCTCGCAAGTGTAGTGCATGATATTACCTCGGGAGGTCACCCTCATCTTTCGCGATGGATGGCGAGATCCCGCGCCGACTAGCGGGGTTTTCCTCAACCAGGTATCTCCCACCAGTGGGTCATCGCCCCAGTTGGGGTATACTCTAATATCCCGACCTGTCACCCGGTCGGTAGTGGTACTGCTGGCTGGTAGTATAGTAGTACACCCGATAGCGTAGGCTTCCGCTGTCCGGGTGACGCCGCGTCCATGGCAAAGGTGCCGACGTTTCGGTCGCCAATTAAATAGTGTTACACCCGACTGGTAGTGTGGTGCATGCTAGTGTATGAGTGTGTTCAAGTAATGGGTGAGGATAGGACAAGGAAAAGGAAGGAAAGATGGCGGAAGGTCCGTTGTCGGTTTGTTAAAGTACTGCTCCGGCATTCACCTAGTGTTGCTCGGAGGATCCACGGAAAACTACCCATCAGAGCAGCCGGCCGCCAGAATTCTCCAGCCAGCGACTGAGCTCGACCTAGCTGACAAGCCAGAGTCGAAAATCGTGCCAGCGTCCGAACTCCAATCTAGGACCTCCCGATCAGAGGCATTGCAGTAACATCAGTTGATGCCCTGAGCCACCTTTTCCGGTCTTTGCATTCCATGCTTTTCGTAATTCGATGAAGATACCTATCGTCTACAACGGACCTTACTCATTTATCCTGAAAGTTTTAACTTCACATTGAACTCATTCATACTTAATGGGCGACTGCCTTCAGATGACATCTTTAATTATTACAATAGAAGAAACTAGCTAATGTCGCGTCGCCGAAGCCAAAAGCTGTCTGGCATTAGACTTACTAAATGGATCGTAGTAGCTGATAATATTATACTCCCAATTTCCAACTCCAAATTGCCTTGAATCTTACATCCATACGGGATATAAACGGGTAATATTGCAATTTAAAAATTGTATTCGCCCTAAAAAAATAATTGCAGGTATGCATGCTGCGAATAGATAGAAATTAGTACAGGAATATCTTGAAGCATTTTTGCTAATAAGCCAAAAATGCACTTAAAAGATCGCCTGTTAGTAATTGCAAATTAATCCCTCAATTGGAAATGACATGAAAAAATTATAATTCAATGCCCAGAAATTCGGGAGCGCTTATTTAAAGATGGTCTGTGGGACAACTGAAGAGTTATTTCAAGGATGAAATAATGTTTGTCAACATATATTTATTCTAAAATTTATCTCTACGTTGACAAAGCTGCATTCTACTATTTCATCCTTGAAGATGATTTGATGGAATAATTGAAGCCATCTTTGTTAACTCTCATTTATTCAGAGAGTTGGCTTATGACTGCTTTGCCGACATCATCAGTCTAGAAATAATATAAATAAAATAGTACATTACTCAAGTAATAAAATGCAAATAAAAAACAAAATAAATTTTATTTATATCATTTCTATACTGAGTCACGGCAAAGCCGTCGAAAGCCGGCTCTCTGAGTAAATATACGTTGACAAAGATGACTTTAATTATTTCATCCTTTAATAACGTCAACAACACACCATCAGCATACCCACAATTTAGAGATGGTCGTCAACATTGCAAAATTCTAATTGAACATCCAGAAATTCGGAGAGCGCTTACTTAGAGATCATCCTGTGCGAGGTAGTTGTCGGCAACCCTTAAGCGCTTGCGAGGGTCGTACCACGCGACAAGTGATGTGCCCCGCGGGGCCACTCCGCTCTCCACCTTCGCGCTTCCGCGCCCCGCCCCGCCACGCCCCGCCCGGCCTCGCGGCGCTGACCCACCCGCCCCGCCCCGCCCCGCCCAGCGCCCTTGCCCTTCGCCGGCACACTGGGGCGAAACTCTACGCCGGACGCTGGTGGATTTTAGACAATAGCTAGGGACCTTGGTCAAATTCAGCCGATGTCTTGAGGAGCATTGCACTGCTCTGATCAGTATTTTTTCGTGTTTTTTTTCTTTCGAATAATACCAAACGAATATCAGGCAAATGCCAAACAAACGGGACCACGGACCTCGCTATTGTTCCTTCCTCCTCCTTATTCCCTCTTGCCCCCTACACAGAGACACATATACACTACACCATTACACATGACAGGGGAACAATCTGGGCCTTAGAGCTTTCCCGGTTGGTGTGGCCCACTGGAGGGCGATGGCTGAAAGAGGTGAAGACCTGCCAGTCTATGACTTGTGTCATAGTCTATGTGCTGGTTGTCTCATATCTCAGCGTGGGAGAAACAGCGCCACCTCCCCGGACGCTCTACATTTACAGAACCAAGAACCTATGTAAGTAGTTGGAGTGCCCGGAGTCAATACTCACGAGATCGTTATGCGACAAAATGCGTTCAGTGAAGAACAACCTGTTACATAACAAACGCGTCAGATTTTGGAGAACTGGTACATTAAGTGATGCGACGCAAGGAATAAGGAGAAATCAGTTCAATGACCAACCCCATTAAAAAGCACAAAAAGATGATGCAAAAAACGACTGTACATCTATGAAATAGAAGTGTTCTAACCACAGGATTTAACATGCCGCAAAAGTAATACAATGTTTTGCAATGCACTTGAATGTGAGTGTAAAAATGCAATAAACATAAATTACATTCAAAGATATATCACTTCCGAAATATGCATTGAAAATAGACGGGAGTTGAAAAAAAAAACACATTGAATTTATTTTTAATTTCAATTCATACACGTCATGCATTTTTGTTGTTTGAATCCTAATTTGATAACGGATAAAAACACGCGTTGCAATGCAGTTTCGGCTCATTTCGGCCCACTGTGCGTCGTTGCGTCCGTCGGCTCCGCAGGATGTAACTCAGCGCGTCGCGCCTCTTCGTCGTCGGCGCCTCGCCTCTCCTCGCGCCGCATCGACCCGCCGGGCGAGCGAGCGGCGGGGGGCGAGGTCGGGGCGGGCGATGGGCGAGGGGCGAGGGTGTGGGAGCGCGCCCCAGGAAAATGGAGAATGCGGCCGCCGCATTAGGCGCCATGTGCGGTGCCGGCGCGCCGCCTCTCATCTGCCGCCGCCGCCGCCTCCGCCGCCGGCGGCGGCGTCGCTTCGCGTCGTGTCGCGTCACGTGGCGCTCTTTGGCGGAAGCCAATGCGTTCGATTCCGAGGCGTCCGGTTTCCCCCAGCGTAGCACTCGCTCGCAACGAGAGAAAGAGCTCGTGTAATGGAAGGCAAGACGCGACTTTTTAAACCAATTACTTGTTTTCTGATGCATAGTTTTATGCATCAGAGAAAAGGGTAATCAAAATACGATCAGTAGCTCGAATTTGCACCACAACAATATGCAAGTATACATTGTTCGAGACCTACAGTTACTACTTTCAACACCCATTATAATACAAAATTACAGATAGGTATCAGCATTTTTTCTAATCAATTAATAATTATTTTATCCACACCATAATACGAAAAAGGACTAAAAGGAGGAAAAATCAAGTATTTAATGAGTTTTGGTAGTAGACACCTTTCTGATTTAGGATATTAATTTTCTATTTGTAAAGATCACAAGAATTCTTCTTTAGGTACTTTTTACTGTACTTTTGGTCAAGGGTGTTCTCAGAGGATGTTTCAGGCATTCTTGTAAATTCTACCTTGCATTTGCGCTACCATGCATTGCGCGACGAGAGCAGGTGAGTCAACAAGGTAACAACGCAGAGGTTCGAGGTAGCATGAGGAAAGGATGTTGTCTCTGCAATTCCAGCAACCTCTCTATAGAAAAAGTAATCTAAAGAAACTAAGATTACGCACGTGTGACTTCCCCGAAAAGCGATCGAGAACAAAGATTCATTCATCTCTGGCCAGTATTTTTTGTGCAAATGCAGAATACTATTTTGTTGGGGATATTAGAAGTGTGTTCGAAAAGGAAAATTTCCATTCGAGTGCACTAGAAATTTATATTTAAATTTGATGAGTCATTAGAGTCAATGCTCATAAAATCAAAAAATTTAATGAGTATATTATTTCTCGCAGCAAAATATTTTAAACGTGATTTCAGCGAACAAATATATTGTAAAACTTAATTATTGTAATATAGAGCCGGCTAAAAAGTTTTATGTTAAAAACGGTAAGAAGAATAAAAAGGGCATTTCACGTTGGAAACTGACAAACGCCTTTTGTTCATGTCCCCGTCACCACCCGCTCGTGAGCTCGCGTCCCTTCCTTCGAACTGCTCATTAACCGTTTCGAGGAACGATCTCCGACCTTTCCAGAGATTCGCCTAGACAGCGGGGCCCTGATGAAGAGCCCTGTGGGGGTTGGGGGGGGGGCGTGGGTGGAGCTGCTAGGTGTAGGGCAGCTGAGAGCGTGAGCGGGGCCGAAGAGGTAAGGACGAGGCGAGAGGGCAAAGCGGGAGCGGGTGGGGTGGGGTGAGAGACGGGGCGGGGTGACGCGGAGGAGGCTCTCGGCTAAAGCCGTCCGACTCGGAAGGGCCCTCCAGCGTCGCCACTCTCTGCTCTCTCCACCCCGCCACTCCCTGCCCCCCGCCGCGCCATCTCGCCCTTTCACGCCGCGCCCCGTGGGAGAAGCGCGGTTCGCGCGAGGGTAAAATGGCCCGGGATCCGTCTAAAATAACTGTTAGGTCTTTGTAACAAGTTTCACTGTCCCGCGGGCGCGCTAATTAAAATGTATGACGGGTGGAGCGGCTGAAAAGCAACGCCAATCGCCTGCGGCAAAAAGAGGTCGAGTTCCGGCAACGCTCTTCGCGGAACAGTGTCGCGTCGCGTCACGTCGCTCGCCGCCGGCGCCGGCGCCGCACCGCAGCGGAAACAGCATCCTGTTTTGTCGCTACACGTCTTCCAAGTTCGCAATGGTCTGCGAAACTTCAAGTTACCGAATCAGAACAAGAAGTATTATTAGGGGATGGACATTTCAGACATTATGTTTTACCATTTAGATATAAAGAAGTGTCTGTCAACATTATTTATTTACGAGTATAAGTACAGCGAACAAGCTCTAACACTATTAATTATAATTAGGCAAAAAGAAAATATAGAAAGGGTAAACAAAAAATAAATCTAAGGGCAGCAACTACGATTTGTTTTATTGAAAATATTGGTGCGGCATGTAGAATTATAGATTCTTTCTTCATTTTGTAAGAATTCAGTAAAAAAATCAATGAATATTCATATTAGCTTCAATATATTAATTATGGAACTAGTGACTTCTGTAACAAAAACAAATGAAAAGACATATTTTGTGGTAATGGGTAAAACGAATAGACACATTCTGTTTACAAGTCACGTTAGATTACACCTCAACAGCTAAAATTCTAAATTCCTCCCAGAAGTAGTTTCTCGAAGTAGTAATGTTTTACAAGATTTTTTAATAATTACGTCTGGTTCACACATATACAACAGCAATTAAGTCAACGGTACAAAAACATCGCCAGGTGCAAGAAAAACTTTCCACCTCCTAATCCTACCCAAGAATTTAGAAAACGAGCATGAACCTGTAGTATTCTCTAGGTATCACTTAAGTCCTCATGAATCAAGTTTCATCGTTACGCGTGGAAGGTCACGTTGAGTGCGCAAGGTCTCGCATGCGGCTGAAGGCTGTTTCAAGAGCAAACGAGGCAATGGGTTTCACTCGGGGGCAAAGTATCTGAAAGCAACCTAGACCGGGGCAGGTCCCCACGAATAATTCTGCGACGTGAGAGCGAAAAAGAGGACGAAAATCCGAAGAGAAGTTTGGGAAGTATAAACCGAAGAGTAAAAAGGAAATTACATTTGTAGCAGAAATAGTGAATATATGAATAGCTAAAAAGAGACAAAGAGAAAGGTTATTGACGGCGGGGACAGGAAGAGAGAGACCTTACGCCACAAACGGAAGCTTGACAGTGGAAAATCAATGTCAATCAGATAAAATCGCTAGTGTCTAGTAGACCCACAATTGTAAAAGAGCCAATAAATTGCTCATGAATAAAGATATAATATTCACGAAGGAAAAACTAATCGCTTGATGTAAGGTTATAAAAATGTCGCAATAGAGTATAGGTGTTATTCGACGAGTATATGTTATTAAGTTTTCAAAGTTTGAAATGTACACATTCTCGCAAGGAAACTGCAGAATCATTTCGTCCCAAAAAAGTTTCAAATTAAACTCGCTAAGGACACGACCACTGAAGAAACTGTAAGCTATGTTAAAATATCTAGTATATCAACTAGGGAACCCGTTTGGATGTTTCTAAGGTTAAAGCATGAATAAGAAATATCTATCCTAATGTTTTAGCCTAAAAGACAATAGTTATCCGCTGTTAACTAGTTTACGCTGAAAACGAACTGAAACTATAACTGTCCATAAAAGATTCCGTGTTCGAATTGAATCGAAGGCACGTGCGTGCTTTTCATGAGCTCGCTGAGCTCACAGCCCAGGAGCCCCCAATTATGGCAGATTTTCCCATGTTTGATCACAAAGCACTTTTTACCGTTAGATATCACTAAGCGTAGGCAAGAAAAATCTACATTGATAATTCCCACATTAATACAACTAATTTGAACCTCGTAAATTCGAAATTTCGGATAATACGAACAAAATTTGGGATAGGGGAAAAATAAACAAAATAAGTAAAATGTATATTTATAGTGTAAGAAAAGGATTTTATAACTGTAGAACTGAACAACTAATTATTGAAACACAAGTCGAAATTAAACGTTTATTGTACTGGTAACTACTATGTATATCATATGTTAATATACCAGTAATTTTCACTTAGAGAAACTTGCGAATTCGGTAATCTTTTGCCCCAAGGAATTGAATATGTTTGTTGTTGCGATTAGATGATGTGATCGATACGCTACATTGCCATTTTTTCACATCGCATGCTACTTTGCATTGTGTCTGGTAATCCTTTAGATGTATTTGTATACGAACGGTACATTATTTTCAGATAATCCGAACATTTTCGAATCCGAACAGGCTACGCCCCTAATTTCTTCGGAATACCGGGGTTCTACTGTATTTACTTTGAGATGAGATCGAATCGGTAAGTCATTTCAGACACAATTCGAACCTCATTGTATAGTAAATAGTTAAGCCATTTTTGACCGGAGTTTCAGTACAGAGCCATTTGGTTTGGCTGAAACCCTCAAGAGAACGTCCCCATGCAACTCACGAGGTCTCGCAGTTCCGCCCGCAGCGCCGCGCCACTGTCGCGGAGCGCGTCCGGCGGTGCGAGCGAGGGCGTGGGTGTCACAGAGCATTACAAGCTGGCTGGGGCCGTGGTGGGCGCCGCCGGCGGCAACGACGCGCAGGTGCGGCCGGCGGGGAGTTGCGAAAGCGCCTTTTAATAACGAGACCAACCCGGAGGCCTCGTGCGCCGGGCGTACCGCGGCGTCGGCAGCCGGAAGTCATCTGGCCGTCCACGCAGCGAGGACACCGGCTACGCAGCCCCACGCCGGCGCGCGGCGGCAACCGGCCCATCTTGCGCCTCTCTGGTTCACCTTCCTCGCAGATTCATTGGCACTTCACGACCGCCGGAATATTAACGAAAACGAGTCCCAAAAAACTTCCAGGAAGAAGCTAAATGACAAACGTTTTAAGGAGTTTTAACCTTGTCTTCATTGACCATTGCATTTAGATAGACACCCAAGAGGCTTCGCTCCCCTCAGAAGCTAATGATGTATTTAAAAAAATATAGCGGTTTTTAATTTTCTGTACTAACGAAAGTGTATTGTTTACGGTATCAATATAAACTATATATCAACAAATAAAAATACATTTTATAACCAGCATCCATGGAAAAATTCTTTCCAAGAAAACATCAAGTCTGTAGACCCCACACACATACCCAGAAAAATCCCTAGTGCTCTCTGCATTTAGAAAGTAGTAGAGCATTTATTTGTAGCCACAAATGCATTTAACTTTTAGAACTTGTTTACTGAGAGTAAGTGAAGTTTTGCAAATTTGTAGTGTCTAAATTTTAAATATTAATACATTAATACTTGTAATAATAAATGCAAACATTTGGAGTTAAAAATAATCTTAAATTTAAAAGAACAAAAAATAAATTAGTATAATGATTATCATACGAAACATTGTTATTTATTACGATGAAAAAAGGAAAATAAGTCTGGAGATAACCAATAACTATACAAATGAATTTGACCTAATTATAATGCCATATTCTTCCAAATCATTCTTTTTAAGTGGAAGACTTTGAAGCCAGTGCGATTCGTTGATTCATAATACAAACATCCAAATCAGTCTGTCAACATATTGTCCAAATATGAATAGCATTTGTGAGAATATACTACATGTGTATGCAAGTTGATCTCCTTTTCTCTCCCTGAAATATGTCATTCTACGATAACCACAGACATTTTCACAATTATTAATTTTTTCAAACAATTATCTATTTCTACGAACACGTACCCCAGATTGAAAACAGTCGTAAAAAATGCGACAACCAACTTCTTAATCATTTGTATATAAAATAAGAAATTCCTTTCCATAAATAAATATTGAATACCCAGTATATTAATACTACAAATAACTACTTTATGGTTGAAATGACACAAAATGTGTTCTAATCTCTCACTGAAGCCAGACACTGGAAGGAAACCAATACAATTTAGTTATCTTTTCGTTGTGAATCAAGGAAAGAAAACAACATTTTCAATGTGTCAGAGTATAGGCGATTGGTTTATTCTTTTTACCTGCTTTTTGAGAGACTGCAATGTGGGTCGGTTCATTATTAAGTAAGAGAATGGTCTTTGTTAGAGATCGATAACAAGCATCCTCAAATTCTCACAACTATTGTACGTTATTGCAGTAGTCATTGATGCTAGAAAACCAATCTGAAAACCATGATTGCTTGTAGGAAACTAATTACACTGACCACGTTAGAAATTATCAGAGCTGTGGTAAGCCATTCATACAAGTTTTCAGAATAGTGCTTTCGCATTAGCTGTAGGTGACTTTAATTTTATTTGAAATGTGAACAAGCTACGAATATATTTTTGGCTATTCACAGATTTTACACACAATTTAAATTTTACATGAAGATGATTGTAAAATATATGACTGTTCTACTTTGTGAGTCAGTGATAGTAATGTCAGTACGCGCATTACTCCCTTTGTAGGTTACTCTATCCTCCTCCAGCGTCATGTGAGGTTTGGTCAGTGAATTACCGCATTTTGTCGAATATAAACCCCCCAGATTTCTCCCAATAATTGCAAAAAAATTTAAAAATAAAAAATTTATTACGCAAGGGTCTCGAACAGGAGTCTAATTTTTCGAGCAATGGTACAGAGGTATTTTTATTTCGTCATCCCACTTGCAACTTGCATAGCCCCTTTTCAACATACCGAAGTGTTTCTAAAATTTTCATCCAAAAAACTGGAGAGAGAAATTTTATACATGAAGAGGGTCTGTAGTCGAGAACATACAGCATTTGCGTTTTGCACGTTTCTTTAGTGGACGTTAGCTTTTTTTGCCGCTGCCTACTGTCATTAGCGTTCGGATGTGTGTTCTTGTCGTTATGCAAACTACAAATAACATAATGTGATTAGTTTCGACATATTCGTGTAGAAGAATTACGCGCTCCCTAACACCCAGCCGTCAATCCCTTAAAAAATGTAATTGGACTGTACTAAAGAAGCGGCGAATCCGTGCGCAAATCTGTGGTGCCGAGAGCCGCCAATGAATTCGCAGGTAGTGCGCTGACTGGAACCACTGCGAGAGGTCGTTTGGCGACGATTCCATTTAACGGTGGCAATCCCGATCCGGCTTCCCGGTGGCGGTGGCGGGTGCTGTTTACTGCTCGGAAAATGCGCCGCGCCCTTCGGTTCGGGGCTTCTCTAGCGAGCGACCGCGCAAAAATAACCTTTGTTACGACCCTCGCGCCCCGGCGTCGCCCCCGCGTAGCGCCTAAAACACGCTATCACGCGCGCCATTTTCGCGCCGCAGACCCTTTGGTGTCGAACAACTACACTACAGGTTCGACAAAATAGCCACGCGGTGTGTGCTTGCGGCTTGGCGGCGCAGCGCGGCAATTTCTCGCCCCCGACGTGGAGCGAGGGGGGGGGATGAAAATAAAAAACGTTTAAGGGGAACCGGCGACCCTGAAGAGGTTTTGTCACGTCTCCTGCAGTCGCTAGTAACACCTGGCAGCTTACAAACGCCGTCGCAGAGAAACATGCTAATGGTCACTTCTATATAGTTACCTCCACCTTCATGCACCCGCAATGTAATATATTCATAAATCTACTCTAATAGCAATCAATTTCCGGGAAAATAAACTACACGTCCGTAACATTCGCTTTTGGTTTCCGGGATTCAAATTGAAGTGAAATTGGTAGAGGATAAATTGGTATTGCAGCACGTTTTGTCCGAGTTCGTGTGAATTCTCTCACCACATTCCATTCAATCAATTGTTCCATTACCATAATCACTCGCCGTTAAGTGATTCACCTATTGCTGTCTATCATTGTTTCTCCATCGAGTATCACGCGTGTAGCACACGCGTTGTGTAGTTCTGATTGCGGAAGTATATCATCCTCCTGCCTCACTGTACAGTGCATGTCAAAATGCAACTGCTCTTCCCGTTTGGACAAAAGGACTTCTGGTTTGGACATACTAATATAGAAGGGAATGTTTATTGAACTTGTCCTATTTTAACATTCTTTCTCTAGGTAAGAAACTATTATACTTTAGAAAAAAAAATCTTCAGAAATATGTTTCATCAAGAAAGTTTCATGACAATATTTACATACTTTTGTTACCCACCACATCTAGATATTCTTCACAATAACAACCATTTGAAAATAACTATTCCATACCAGTCAAGTTCATGTACTTTGTGTTCTTAGAAAAAGACAGCAATTTCTTTTTCATTTCTTTGAATTCAGAAAATGCTTTGTGTTTCCACAAAAAGAGAAGAAATATTTTTTCCAGAAACCTTACATCTCCTTTAGTCATGACCTATTTGGGCCACCACCTATAGTGCAGTCGTCAGACTGTTCTTCCACTGCCGGGACCAGGGTTTGAGACCTGTCCGATCCAGTCCAATTTGTCTGGGATAAAGAGAGTGTGAGGCACGTTTCCGGTTTTTTTCCTCGTTCCCCTACCTTTCATTCTATCTTCATGCTTATTACTCACATCACTGTCATATTTGAACACAAGTTCCGTATCGGAAAGATCCGACAACTGTTACGATCTGGCTTCAGGTCTATTGTGTCGTCTTCCCGAAACGCCTACCGTGTTATAAATATCTACCAATTTTGGGACAAACAAGGGTTCCTATCTCCAGTGCATCAGAGGACGTCCTTGGATCTGTCCTTTTAGAATGAAAGCACGTTCCACAAACAGATCAAATCCGAAACGACCTACACCAACTATCCGACTAGTGTTCGTGACCTTACATTTACGAGTAAGGTCAATGAGCTTTCAAAACACGCGTTAAATCAACGAGTGGACGAGGACTATGAATTGAGCAAAATACTCGCCACTAGACGTAATTGGATAAAACTACTTATAATTGCTAATAACGCACGGATTTTTCATTCGCACATCAGGATGAAATGTTGCACTGAAAGCTAATCGAAAGTTGTCTCGCCAATGTACTTTAGAACAGAGTCCAGCGAAGTAAAGAAAACAATAGGATCGTGGAAGGTGAAGCACATGTGACACTAATAAACTTTTAAGATCAAAACAAAGTATCACAAAAAATTAATCAAGATAATTATTATTACAAGAATGCAATGTACATCCATATTGCGCCAGACGTACATCATGATCAAAGAATAGCAAACCATTATTCCGCATTTTTTAAAGAAAATCAAGTAATTGGAAAGAGATTTAGAGATTTCCTCTATATCGCCAAAAATAAACGTACAGACCAAAACAAAAAACAGTCTCGGGCCCACCTAAATGAGGAAAATTTTATGAACTAGACGCAGGATTCGTGTTCTAAAGTGTAGAAAATAAAAAAAAAAATCATCATCTACGGGTCGAGTTCACATTACCGACCTTAACCATCGCTGTTGTGCGACAGGTACAAAGAAATTCTATGCAAATTAAGTTCACACTTCGCCGTAACAATATTAAATAAAATATACTATGAGTACGCTGGCAGTTCTGGCGAAACGTGATTTTCGGAGGTATATCGATGAAATAAATGTAAAAGGTAATAAAAAGCGTATGTGTAAAGTGAACACCTTTAATTAGATAGAGAAGATAAACATGAATTTGTAAACATCTATATACGCACAAATACAAATACCATACCAACAATGCTGCGTCTCAATACGAAACTTCTAAAGGCAAGTGAGAGGCGTGGACAGTCCATGACATATACTCGTTGTGTCATTTTACACGCACGTAGATGGTATTTTCCAAAGGAGGCACGGAATGCACCAATGTTGATTTCATCGGTGATGACTGCTTTGTAGCTATGTTGAAAACGCGAATCCAGTGCCTGCTTCAGCATACGAGAATTTAACATCAAATTGTACCCGGGCAGGACGGGTGGCACATGGTAATGGAGCGGGGCGAGGCTGCTCGTCCCGGAAATGTCTTTATCCGGCACTCCGACGTTGTGGTTCGTCTCCGTTTAGCCTTGAAGCAGACTTGTTAACCGTCGAAAATATGGGACGTATGCGACGAGCTGTGCAGTGCGTGCCTCGTTATGTTGCCTTAATCGAGGAGTTTTTTGAGCACGTGACCTGAAATCTGTTTGCGACAGCATACGTACTTGTAGAAAAAAATATGGTGATCTTGGGTTTTAGTATTTAAAGACCTTCAGACTTCCGCTTCGAAACACGTCTGTACCCCGCTCTTCCGCATGGTTCGACCTTATAACCAAATTGTCCTTATCCAGTGCTGAAATTCTTCGGTACGGCCGTAGTCATCAGAAAATACAATAGTTTTCCAGTCGACTGATGCGAAATCAATTAGTTTGCCAGTCACTGCTCACAGTTCACAATTGTTTTCAAATGGCGTGCATCATATTAATCGGCGGATCCTCTTCAGTCACCAGGCGACCAGGCGCACAATTGCCCCTTTAGTGTTACTACAAAATCAATACGTCGTGTATGTACAATATTGTTTGTCGTAAAGTATTCTTGGCCGACCTATCAAAGTCGTTCTCTCCGGGTAAAATGATACATCCTGTATATTCTGCCAAAAGGACACAAAGGACATTTTTATGCAATTGACACATTTTGTTATTCACTCTTTTTTCTTTAAACTCGCTTTAAGATGCGTAATACAATATATACATACGTATATAAATAATACAAATTAAAACAAAACTGTTACATATAGAACTCCATATTGCAGAAAATGCAAAATTCGTATGATACATATTCACCGTACACATGCCTTTCCCCGTCTATTTTAGAAACAATTTATAATACCTAAGAAAATAAATACCTCAGGATCCCATCTCGTCCATTCCCTCGAGGATCGCGTTCAAGTCAAGTCAGAAGGGCGATGTAATTGGAAATCTGATATAGAGAGAGGCCTGCGGTCATGGCCGTTGCCCATCATTACAGCGTTTCGGATACTTTCTGAACGGCGAATCTTTCCTTTTAGGTTCACATTACAATAACCTGAAGTTACATATGGCATTTTTTATCCCAGTTTGCCTTAGTTGGTTACAACTGGAGGCAATGTTTTTATTATGATTTCATCATACATATTTTTTTCAGCTATCAAAGAACACTGCTACGAAAAACACGCGATAAATGAGTAGTTCTACGTGAACTTCAAAAACACGTTTAAAAATACATTATTCAATATTTACTAATCCAAAAGCGTAATACAATAATTTAGTGCTCGCCTTTGGTTTTGAGTTTCACAAATTAATAGGTGTCCGACAGCGCTCCCACGAGACTTTTATTTGATTCCGATTGGCCGATCCTCGGGGGCCGCGCATCGCTCGCAGTTTCAATAGACCTCATCTACGGTGGGGGCGGGAGGGGGGAGGTGCCTCTGAAATCGGCTCAGACCCCACCCCGCTCCTCCGCTTCCGACCGAGACGCTCGGCAAGTGGCTCCGGCTGCATGAAAAGCTCCTTCGATTTGCATTATCATCGGCTCCCCCACGATTTCCGGGCCTAGCAGCCCCGCCCCTCCCCTCCCTGCCCCGCCACGCCCCACAGCGCAGCTCAGATGGGATGGGGTGCAGGCGACCGCACCGTCCGCGGCAGCCCAGATTGCGGAACGATCCGAAGAAAGGTAACAAGTTTTCAAGATTTTTTTAACACGCGAGAGGGTAACTATTGGCTTTTAAAATGCGATCGAGCCATCCCGCACCCAACAAAATAATATTTTACATCAAAAGAGGGCAGATGAGTTAAAGAAATACAGTATTTCTATGTCTATCTAAGAACAGAATAACGAAGCAGATAACGAAAGGCGCTTTTGCATGGAAACCTAATAAATATTTTTAAGTATTGTATATTACCACATATCTTTTCGTTGAGGAAATAAGGCTAGATGAATCAAAAGCCTTTATTGTTCTTTGTTCATTTACTTTTTCGAAAATAAAATGTATTAAATGAATTATTTTCCACATTATAATATTTAGTGTGGTCAGTACTATATTAGGACAATGAATGTCTATTAATTGGTGGGACGAAACGCATACAATATAATGTTGATTTTTGCATGCAACGCAGCCTCTTCCTCTTCAAAAGTTCCTTTTAAATATATCTACGATAAATAATTTAAATACAGTAACTAAAACCAGTGACAAAAACAAAAAGCACAATATTTATTTTTGTTGACAACTTTCTAGCCACACTGGCAACGACCTTTACGCACGGCAAGAAGCAGCAACTTTCTACATCCTTTGCGTGCGGATATCGACGAGGCCGGAGGGCTATCTACCAGTCATCTCCAGCGCTTAAAAAGTCTTCGGGGTGGGAGGGCGGCAAGCGGGGGCGCGGCGGCGGCGGCGGCGCGCGCGTCGTTACGCCGAGATAAACAGTTTCGCGTCGCCGTATAATAGCAGCGTCGGCCTCCGGTTTGTTGACTCGGCTCGGATCTCGTTATGTCGCTAATTACGCGGCCCGTGGCGCGCGAGCGCGGCGGCGGCAGTGGCGGCGGCGGCGGCGGCGAGGGCGAAGACGGCGCCACGCGCAGCGCTCTGGCGCGGGGGCGGAGCGTGCGGGTGGGGGAAGGAGAAGGGGGCACTTAAATTTTTTGTAACCAGCAAATGATGGCTGTATTTAATTGGCAAATCACGTGGAGGTGATGCTGGAATTCCTCAGGGTTTAGGAAATTAGCGATAAAAATAAAGATACATACATATAATATAATGTATGCAGGAAATGTAACTGAGTGACATTGAGGAATGGTTGAAAAGAACTGTTTCTTAAGGCCTTCGTGAACATGCAATTTCATCGTAGAGTGGTGATTTTTTAGGAAACGTACTGGAATATATCAGTCAAAGAACATATCAAAAATATTTAATTGTAATGAAATGGTGAATGAATGAGATATATTCAACATTTCGAAATGACATGCTCTCTTAAGACATTCACTGACATTTCTCAATACATATTTCTCTTCTACTTCCGCCTTTTCAATATCATAGCTTCACTAGCGTGACCTTGTATTTTGTGCTCGACAGTGAATGATTGATTGCTTTTACAATAGAATCCGGTAGCTACTTAAGTTCAAGGTTTTTGAAAATTTTTTATTAATCAAAGAAACTTGTTCTTTTATTTCCAGAATTTACAGGATGTGTAATTTCAGGTGTAAGAAAAAACAGCATGTTTATATTAGAAACAAATAATTAATTTTCCATTTGGCATCAGACGAGTGATTTCCTGCCGACAGTATTTTGTGTAATTTTGCAATTTCGTCGGAAATTCTAGGTCACCGAAACATGGGAGACTCGTTGAGCTGCTTTAGACAAGAGAGGTTCTATGCATAACTTTAAAGGAACCCTGCAGTTTCGGAACTTCAGATGTTGACAGATCTGCGTCGTGTCTCGATTCACGAAAATAATTCTTCACCAACCTCTTTTGTTCAATAATTCAAATATTTTCAGGTTGTGACTCAAACGTCTACCAATTTCGAGTTTTCTTATTTAATTCTTCATTTTATTCAGGTTTCTTTGCTAACAAGGAGAATCGCATTTGAACATCTGAAAATGACCTTTCTTGCATCACTGTAATGGGCATGTTTATGAGACAATTACACACATAAGTCGTTTTTACCATGTCTTTTTTATAGCCTAGAACTACGCTATCAGTAAGCAAGTGCTAATTTAGATATTGGATTTAGATTTCACTATTGTCCCTTGATTTCGGTAATGAAGGGATAAACATTCTTAAAAAGTCTGCCAGTTCCATAGCTTACTACCATAGTTAGCAGAAACAGGTTATAAATGTTTTTGATATCATTTCGTAATAAGTGTATATTTCGATCAGATTGTTCTTTTAAAGTGATCCACAGTAGCTACCTTCGAATTGTGAAATCAAGCAGTTCATCAATATATTTGGATTGATGTGCAGACAACGCGTATTATTCCACACAAATTATGTAAAAGTTCCAACACTACAGAACGTCAAATGGATGCCTATGTGGCGCCAGAGATGGCTATCTCATCCTCTTTTACAGGCATCCTTTTACGTTCGTAAAACCAAGTAGTAAATTATGGATCACATCAAATGAAGTCGAAAACATGTCTACCATTACGCGTATATTTGTCACCATTTCCACGCAATTGCGTCTTGAAAAGTGCGCAAAACTTTTCAGTAACAATATTGGAGTGAACTTCGTATGCGATTTATTTCATCTTACTGCAGCACTTTGCAGTCGAAAGGCAGGTCAAATGGGAAATCTTTACATATTGTTTTTACCCAAGGTGTTACTAACAATGATTTTTCGGGTTGTGTGCGAGACACTGCAGAAATGCGGCGCTTCATCGCCATAAATGAATATCGTGATATTTATCTTTTTTGCGGCGAAAATCGTTGTAACGCTACCACTACGAGGCTGGAAAATACCTCACAACGTGTTTCACCGAGTTCTACAGCCACATTAAGACAATGCCAAAATCAATATGACTGGCAATGTTGAACCTATTCACGAGGTGTTTGTTGGCCGACCGATACACGTATGTCTAGAGACTGGGAAGAACTGGGCAGAATACGGTAGTGTGAGGATGCTACTGACATAACTCATCCAATACTGCTTATTATAACTGATGAAATTTTCTCTACATTATACTGCAGCAAAAGTGCTATAAGTGTAAACCAAATTTCTTAAGACATGTAAAACTGACTTATAATTTTAGTATCATATATTTTCCAAGTAACATTCTCTACTATGCACAGACGAGATAAAGTGCAATTTTAAAGTAAATTACTGTGAAGAGAACGACGATTACGCTTATCGCCAAGGAGACCCGTAAACGACAGTAATAGTTGTTATCCAAAATGACTTGATGAAATGTAATTGATATGTGAGCAACACTCACAATCCGAATTTATCCCAGCGCGTACTCAATAATAAACATGTAAGAGTAAATAAAGTTCATTGAATTTTCAATATGAGTGAAATTTTAGTAAATAAACATTACAAAGAAAAGAGACAACCAGAACTACACGAACGATGTCTAAAAAAAACTGTCTAAAGTCTAACTACCATGTTTCCCAGCTCGCAATTAGACGATGAAGCAAGATCAAAGTTTCAAGGGCCAGCAAAGTTTACAGAGAGCGTCGTATGCGCGGAGTTCCAGCAATGCTGAGCTCGCGACGCAAGTTGTTTGCGACCAAAAAAAAAAAAAAAAGTCAGCGGAATAGCGAAGAGGCGCCACCGTGGGTGCGCGCGAGGGCGAGGGAGAATCCAGCGCGGCCCCTCGCGACCCTGACCCGCTCGCGCGCCAGTGGCTCCCCGCGTCGGGTCGCCCCTGTTTCCAACGCGCCATCGCACCACGTAAGCCCCGGCGGCGGGGGCGACAGCGGCGGGGGGGGGGCGAGGCTTGGCGAGGGCGGGGGCGGCGGGGCGGCGCCGGCAGCAGCGACGGCCAGCCACCGCAGTGGAGAGGGACGCGCAGCAAAAGCAGAAACGACGATGGTGTCATTGATGACAGAGGGTTATAACCGCTATCAGATTTAATAATCGCTTTCGTTAAGTATAAACTTTTCTAGTTCGCTGCCAAATGCTACACATAGTATAGTTTTTCGCATCGCTGCGCAAATATCCCGATTTAAATTTTTGAAAGCGTTAGTACCGCACTGAGTGTAGGAATCAAACGCTGATTGAATTAAACATTGATTTCTATTTAAAATAGATTATTTCTGATTAATTATTCTGTAATACGTAAATTAAATTTGTACGATGTTGGAGAAATTTACATTTCAAATGAATCTTCCAAAAATGTTAGAACTTGATTAAATAAAGAGATACGGAGCGACAGAAAGAGGGAGAGGACGTCAAATATTGAAAATACGAGTTATTGCGTTAAACATACACACTCTATTTTCCATTTTTAAATATGTTTTCATTCTCTTTGACCAGTTGTTTCAATTCACTGTTACTCTATATTTGCCTTTGATAAAGGACATTTTAAAATATTTACATTTTGCTTATGAACTGGTTGTGTTAAAAACTTTCCTTTATTACACATGAAAAATAATTATAATGATCTAATGTCAAAAGCTCTCCGAGAATTCTAATCCCTCATATACCTGCCGAGCTGGGAAATCCCAGAAACCAATCCTAGCGACAAGTTCGTCAACTTGAGATTACGAATGCTGGCATGTGCCCGGAGCCGGCGCCGGGCAGAGCCGTCGGAATGAGAGCGTCAGGTGCAGGCGCCTCGCAGCGGCCACGGGGCGCGTGGGTGGCAAGCGGAGAGGAGAGGCGGGGCGGGGCAGGTCAGGCCTTGACGTGATGTGATGGGGCGGCGCTGTGTGAGGTGGGATGGTAGGCGGGGCGGGGCGGGGCAGAGCCGTCCAGGCTGAGGCAGGGCGGGGTTGAGCAGGGATTGACGAAGCGGGGCGGGGGCGCAGGAAGTGCGCCGCCGGGCGGCGGTGGGCGGCGCTGGGCGGTGGGGAGAAGGGTGGGAAAGGAGCGCGGGGCGAGGGAGGTGTCTACGCCGCTGGCAGGCGAGTAGCCGCTCGGAAATTCATGACCCTGCCGCCGCCCCTCTGCGGGCCGCCTCAGCCAAGTTTCTCGCTTAATACCGGCGTTGCGGCTACCTGACAGAGCACGTTATCTACAGTTTGTGCATTTGATATGATGTAAAGCACATGGAATCGTGTATGAGAGACTACAATAATAAGTGCTTCTTAATATGGTGGTACGTAAGAGTATCAAGGAACAGCACAAGAGATGTCATTATATTTTTCTCAGCAACATCGAAGTATTCATGCTTCATAAGGCAATCGAACTGACAAGCTACTATAGTTCCCACCTAAGCCACTTGGATAGGTACTCTTCTCTGAGAATTTAACAATAATATTGTTCTCACCTGTATATATACTAGTATTGAAGTAGCATAACACAATCTCACTTTTGAACAGGTTTAGAACCGGATACCCGATTACACCCGGTGCGGATGAAGGAGAATCAATGTAATGCGTTACGTATAAATTCTGCTCTTGGATGAAATCATCTTCCTTTTATCTTTCAAATATCTTGCGTTTCGGATGTTTTCGGATCATTGCCCAGCCAGGAACCCTCAAGAATGTTACTGTCTATTATATGAGGCAAGAAACACTTAAGGAATGTTAAGGTTAACCAGTCAAACCCTGATTATAATACGGAATAGCCGTGATAAATAATACGGTTATACCAGGCGGTGAAGGCATGTTAAATTAATTTCCTTAAAGCGGCGCGTTTGGGGCTAAAAGCGACGTTGTTAGCATCGCGATGAGCGTTAATTCCTTTAAAACACCCCAAAGCAACCGAACAGATCTCTGATAAAATCCCAGTTAATTTAAAACGAAGCAGAGGTGTAGGAGGAGTTAGATCGTAATTTACGATTTTCATGTGTAGGAATGAGAACTCCACACCTTTCACATCTGATCTTGTCGCTAATAAATCGGTTGCAATCCGTTGTTACATCGAGAGAGAGAATGGAGACGGAGGGGGGAGAGAGAGAGAAGAGACGAGAGGTAGAACGAGTAGAGACGGAAGAGAGAGAGAAAGTAGGGACGAGGGAGAGAATAGGGGCAGGAGAGTCATAGTAGAGACGGCAGAATAGAGGGGAGAGAGTGGAGACGAGGGAGAGCGGGAGAGGGAGATGCGGGGGGAGGCAAGGTGCCACTGAAGAAGAGAGACTGAAATCGGGAAAGAAAGGCTCAGGACGCGGGAGATAAGGAGAGGTCAGGGGAGCGGATGTGTCGGAGAGAGGAATGCAAGCGCCCGAGAGAGAAGAGTTGAGCGGAGGCGGCGAGGAGCAGGAAATGGCCCGGAATAAGGTCGTTTAATGGGCGTCGCGCGGCGATACGGGCGCCGGCAGGAAGAGCTCGCTTTTCTGGAGCTTTTCGCGAAAATGTACGACGCGATGGCATCTCCGCCGCCTTGTCTGGCCGATTGCGCATCGCTCGCTCGTAAAGCAGGGGGAGGGGAGGCCCAATGAAGTTTCGGTTGGAAAATCTCGTGCCGCCATCGTACGCCCCGTTAGCGAGAGTGGAGGTGCATACCCGAGCGCGCACTATTAAAGCGCGCTTGCAAGCGTTATCGGATGACAGAAAAGCTAACCGTGTAAAGTACGGGCATTGGACACCTCAGCACTGACAATACTTTGTAGCAAACAGAAAAACACAGAGGTACATGTAAAATCGCTTATTTCTTCCATGTAAGGGATTCAACAACCAAACGCCGTTGCACACAGTTCATTCAAAACGGAGTAGTTCCGGTGTGGCGTTAATGGTACGTATATATCAATAACGAGAACGGTTATGACAATTATTAGCTATGTACTTTTCAGAGTATACAAAAACGTATAAAAATGCAAACCAAAAACATGACCAAGGACGTGAGTACGTGAAAAGTAGTCTATGGCAAACAGCCATCAAGAGCTGAATTCCTGTAATGCATCCTGCGCTACATCTTCGCCACTTCTGTGTATGACTTTGATTTCATGCCAATTGAAAACAAGAGCTTATAACTTAATTTGATTTGCATTTCTGGCAAACGTCGCTTCTTGGACAAAATCAAAATATTCTTCGTGGAAATGTCTTACGAAATTTGAAAAATACTTTCTTTGAAAACTTCGGGTGGTTTAAAAGTTTAGAAATATTGAATAATGTGAATCGTAGTTTGATAATTAATTAGAGACTGTCCGAGAATAGCCAGCTGTCCGTTCCGAGGGCGACTGCTGTCACTGCTGTGTCTTTAAGCGGGAGGTCCTAGGGTTTGGGTCCCGATAGCGGATTTTCGACACTGGGTCTATTGTTAAGTCTAATCCAGGCGATGTCTGGATGTCAATTTTAGTGACCAGCTGCTCTGGTCGGTAGTTTTCTGTGTTTATTTCTTCGATCAATTCCAGGCGAATGCCGAACCTGTACCGTTACAAACGGGTCACGAACCGCGTGTAATATTTTGTTCTCATCATTGGCCCCTACTTCCTGCATGTATGAATGGTTGTTCTGTTGTCAGTATTTTTAACAATCACATACCAAGTGTGTGAATGTTTGTGTGTACGGGGGCAAGGCAACTATGAACCCCAGTGTAGTTTTAAAAAAAATAACTGTTAAGGTAGGAAGTTAGTATTTCATTGTTTAGGACTTTTATTATTAGAACATTTCTTACACCTAAGAGATAGTTTCATTGTTTCAATGCCTATAGGATATTTACAATACAAATCAAAACCGTAGCCATGCGTTGCTTACTGACTTCGTCGTACATTCCGTCGTCCGCTTACAGTCAGGCCTACCCATAAACACTTTAAAATCATATTTTAGAATCTGCCGATGTAGAAAGTAGCTATTCGCCCGGAGTAATATCAATGTTAAACTTCATCTTTTCAATCTATTTCACAGAGTTGTTTAGAAGTGGAAATAGATTTTGGTGATATTGCTTCGTTTGTTATTGGATTCATAAGCTGTCACTCTCTAGGTCAAATGACAACACATCATGCCTTCTGCTTGAATTGAAGCTTGGCCGCTGTTCAGCATTTGACAAGACTACGGCGTGATATGAGACCATACAAGCCCGATTGCCCTTTGCGGTATTGACCTGAACCCATCTATCAGGATGACCGTTTGGTAGCCTTGACGACTTACTTAGGTCCCTTTACTGCGGGGCGGTGCCGTCGCCCGACACCCGCCATTTGCTCCTCGTTTACGGCTCCTTTCACGACTCCCCGCCGGGGGACGCATGAGCGCACTTTGTAAATAATAAAGCGGTTGCGCTCGCGGGGGAGCGATGCCGGGGAAAGACGCGCCTCGAGAACCGCCTCAGCGCGGCGCGGAACGGCGCACTAGGGCGGCGCGGCGCCGTACGCTGGCCCAAAACGGGGTTCAAGGCGCGCCACGGAGAAGAAAAATGAAGGTAAGACCTGTTACCTCAATGCCCTTACAAATACTCCAAGGTCAATGGAAAGGAGCGGGCCATCGGGCCCGTCGATTGCAGTCAGGCGGCCACTGTTTTGAAATGGGCCGAAGAACAAGCCCTTCGGTAAAAAAAAAAAAAAAAGTCGGTCATCAAGTCGGTGAGATTGGAAGATTGTGGGTTCGATCTCGCCAAATGCCAGAAAACCATTTTATTTATTTATTTACGTCAAAAACAGTTAAAAACTATGTGTGACATGGTTTGGGGAGAAGTTAACTTGAAGTTACATTGATGTCCAGAAGCAAAATAAGGGGCCATCTCAGCATTTGATGCTTGATTACGTCAATGAGTTTCTTCGCCTATCGGAATCGAACTAGAAATTTGTTTATTGGTTTCCATGTTTTTCGCCTCACTTCCAGGCTAATGTCGCATCAACACCCTCTATATTAAGCCATGGACCGCGCGCGATCTTTCCTTACCATCAGGATCATTACATCATCGCCCATAATCCGGACTGTCGGGCCATGGATGTCCTGACAAAACCCACCTCGTCATTACCGATATTTCCTGCAATTCCGAGCACTAACGTGAAGAAATAGAAAAAACTTGCGCATTCCAAAGATATTGGTCAGTATGCGCAGGAATGCCGCTTCAGTAAGGAATCGCTTTTTTATTTTTTTAGTTCTAGTACTCAAACAAAAATCAAACGTTCCACAAGTGGGAAAATTTACGAGTGCGCCCCTGGTGTGCGAATATGAGCAATATTACCACGAATGGCATTCGGACATCACTTACCGCGATTAAAAACACTAAACGTGGTGAAAACAAATGATAGAATTGCAAATATTATTTTCATGGTGTTTTAATTTTTATTTACACTCGTCAACTAAGTAAACGTTTTGACGCCTGAATTTTTGTTTCCAAAACACATTAAGAATGTTACGCGAGCTTCCTCTCTCCTTTTGAAACACTGCGCGGAGCTGGAGGGTGACGGTGTGGCGACGGAGGAATAAAAGGAGGAGACGAGGGCGTGCTCGCGGCGGGAACCGCGGGGGCGGCCTCCTGCCAGCCGCGCGGCCGCTCGAGAGAAAGGGGGAGGCCTTGGAATGATCAGGGAACGGCGCAGCTCAGCTCAAGTGTGAACCGTCACCGCACGCGCGCCGTCACTGCCTCCGCCTCCGCCGCCGCAGCTCCCACCCTTCACGAAATTTCGCCTTGGAAGCAATTTACGAAGACTCTTCAGCTTATCTGTACAATGGTCGCTTCCCCGCCCCCGACCGTTTCCGCGATATAGGGAATCGATACTTCATCGAGCGTTTCGGGGCCACGGGGTCCCACTCGCCCAGCTCACATCGGTCGTCGTCGCCGGCGGCGGCGATGCGGAGCGGAGCGGAGGGGGCGGGGGCGGGGAGCGGATGTGCGGAAAAGCATTAGGAGGCGGCGAGCGCTGGATGGAGGCCGCAAGGAGCGGCGACATGCGGAGGACGTCGAGGGAAGATGGCGAAAGGGACCCGTCGATGTCGTCGTGTGGTCAGGGACCGACAAGGTTTCCGGAACTGAGCGGTGGGTAGTATGAGAATCTATTCAAACTGATACCGGTAGAATGATGATAACATTATTACAGTTTAAGTAAAGTTGCCAGTCTCAATACTACATGAGCGCTTCTCTTGACTATTTTTAAAAGCATTATTTACATAATTACACTCTCAATTTCTGTACGAAGTACAACAATAAATATAATGAAAGATAGTAATTTATGTGTCATTATAATTAGCAACTTCATAGCCTCCCCGGTTGAACGTCACAGCCCTCCGCAAGCTTTGGAGCGAAAACACTCAGCGAGATGGGTTGAGTTTCGCGTGCCGCAACATGGTACAATTACGTTCGCAGTTGGGGAGAACATCATGTAATAAGCACGGTCTGCAACAAGGCGTGGGCGGACTCTGGTGGCCTTGCTCTAGCAAGCTCTGCAATGTGTGACTCGACTGCTGATTGGAAATGTAAGTTCAAAAGGAAGTGGTAAACCAAATTTACTCTGCTACCGCATTCAATGCAGTTTGACCATAAATATCTCGGCGAATACGAAATAATTCTATAACTGAGTTGCAAATGCCAATAGTTTGCTTAACATTATTATAAATTGATTAAAAGCGGACGTTAACTTTGGAAATAATTATAAAGCCTCCATGATATTAGTATTTACAACTTTACGAGTGTGCAAAAAATTATGTATTTACACCAACAATTGAAAAACACTTATTGGAATTATTGATCTACGACGGTGCCTTTATGAGAATTATGTAGAAACTAAAATAAATTAAAACGTCATAAAATGAACAAGATGATACTTTCGTTTCGATTTTTCTTTATGTATTTGAATAATATTTAAAAAATCCTCTAGAGGCAAGAAAAGTATAGAAAAGTGTGCGTCCATTCTCGAAACCTCAGAAAGCAACAGAAGTGAATCATCTCAAAAGATCCTATATTGTATACTCAAACAGAGTGAATTTAAAAGCCTTTCGCCGGTTCCCCGTATTCATACAAAAGTACACAAACCGAGGCCACAAGAAAGGAATACGACGCGGAAGCTGAGAGCTAACAGAAGCAAACGAAAAATGATTTTATCCCATGACAAAGACGCGTTTGGGGTCTTGGAAATAAAATAGACCTGTGAAATTCCACATTTAAGAATGCTTTGCCCCATGAATGACTAAACGCTGTCAAAACAATTTCACGTATATTTTGGTTTATTTAAGGTCGCTTTATACATTCACGGTCTTGAGCAACCCCCTTCCGCATCCACCCATTCCTGCTACTAAACTATTAATCACGATACACTCGAGAACCTCCTGATTCACATCCACCCACCTCTGAACATCACAACGCAGAACGTTTATAATGAATGATGTGGCAGTTTAATGTGAAATGCGGTATGAATTTGAATTTTTAAATATGCCATAATAAGAATGTCTTGAGCGGGTCCGGCGACGTCCTTTACTGTCAACCAGAAAGCTGATTTACCGCCAAGAAGGCAGCATTTCACATTTACAGGATGGAACATAAATGTTACAAATTTGTAAAGAATGTAGACCGGTAGTCCGTAGATGGGTAAGAGATTATCACTTATCGGCAATGAACATACAATAGAAAATCACATACACTGAAGTTAACCCTGTAATACCTGCTCATGAATGGAAGGCAAGACATCGTACATTGATGTTTGGCTGACGAAGACTGATTCTGACGCAGTCAAAGCAGAGTTCATGTACCTGTGTCAAATTTAGTCTGAACTTCCTGTGTTAGTACAATAAACATTGATTTATGCATATGGTATGATAAACGATTAACGTTCCACGATAAATTTATAAGCAAAATACACTTTCTTCAATAAGCTTGCAGTTTTACCATTTACCACACTTGCTCTATCACGAGAATAGATTCGAGTCAAAAATCCATATTTGCGCGTTATTGTGCAATCAATTGGTTCGTTCAGAATGCGATCATTTATCAATTCATCTATTCAGGTAAAAATACTTTTCAGAGAATTTAAAAAAATGTAGCTTGGCGCAACAATTTCGAATTAGTTTTAAACTCGCAAAATGCTCCAATCAGACGTTCATGAAAAGGCACATCCTGGGACGGTAAGATCTCACAATAAGTCGGTGCCGAAAGGGCGAGGAGCGCCGCTAGCTCCCGCGCGTCAACGCCGAACTCCCTGGCTTTATCCAGCGCCGGCAGCGGCGTGGGCAGCCCATCGGGCGGCGGCGCATCTCGCAAGCGGCGCGGCGCGGCGCGACAGCGTCGTCTTCGCCTGGGCGCGCCGCCCGCTCGCCTTTACGTCAAAGCGCGAACGCAGGCGCGCCGCGGAATACAGAGCGCGGCGCGCACCCGCGCGGAATGCGCTCCGCAGCCACAGCGCTGGCTGCTGTCGCCGCGCCCCGCCCCGCCACGCCGCGACCCGTCAAGCCACGCTCCTCCCCACTCCACCCCGCCAAGTCACGTTCTGCTCCGCCCCGCCCCGCCACACTCCCCTGACCCCCGTTCCGCCCCGCCAAACCACGCTCTACTCTGCCCCGCGCCTCTCCCACCCATCCCGTCAAGCCACGCTCCTCCCCACCCGCCCCGACCCTCTTCGCCACAGCCCGTCCGGCCTCGCCAAGCTCCGCCCCGCCCCGACACACTCCGCTGAGCTCCTCTCCTCCCCGTTCTACCCCGACACGCTCTACTCCTCCCCGCCCCGAACCTGTTCGTGCCGTCCCTTTAAACAGCTCTCTGCCCCGGCAAGCCTCATCACGCCCCTACGAGCCCCTCTCCGCACCGTTCCGTCCCGAGAAACCCAGCTCCTCCCCGCCACGGCACGCTCTGTTCCGCCCGGAACTCCCCGCCCTGTCCCGTCCCACCAAGCATCGCCACGCGCCGACACACTCTGCCCCAGCCACTCTCCAAGCCCGGATCAGCCCCGCCCGCCCCGCGTTGCTGCTCGTGGGGTTTCCCCTTCGACGCACCTACTCCACCCACCGACCACTGGGCGTACCATGCAGTACCATTTATCTGAGGAAACATATGCAAGGAAGGAGCAAACACCTGGTACTTACATTTCTGAACAATTATGAATTAATTGATGGAAACGTGAGTGGTATTATGACGTATGATCACAAGGCTAAAATACCCATGACTAAGATTCGATAACACTCGACTCCTTGTAATGCGGTTGTCGCCGCCGCCGACTGAGCTAACCCAGAGAGCGTTATTTTGCAGCAAATAATACATCAAACTAGCGTCGATGACATGTTATTTAGTATATTTAGTCCCAAAAGTTTAAAGAAAAAAAATCTCGTGTTGGTTTCAGAAAATCTTACTTTTAAAATTGAGGCGATCAGAATAATAACGGCAGATCCAAACCGAAATTCGTTATAAGAAAAATGACGTTTTCTGTTTTCGTTCATGTTCACATACACTCCAGACTAATGTTTGAAAGTGGAATTTCAGATTTTTGCCATTTCCCAATTCATTTGACATTTCAGCATATGACAGGTATTTGGCAGGTCATTAACAGGTTTATTGTCACAGGTTTATTGTTCTAACTGAAAATGCGAGGTCGGTTGGGATCTGCCGTTACACAAAGGCATTTTTTAAAATATCTCCTTGTGCTTCTTTACCCAAAAATCCAGTGATTATAAATAGTTAGGCATCACCTTTTTAAGGTAAGGTGGATAGCAGAATATACTACAATAGCCAACTACAATAATATGTACAAATCTTGATAAATATAAAGCATTTCAATTACATTTTTTTTAAAACGTTTAACTCTGGGTTGACAGTGAATTTCACTTTTCACTATAAACAGAGAGTTAAACATGTTTTTGAAACTGAAATTTAAATACCCTATTGTCAAGAATTTGTAATCTCCCTCATTTAATTAGTTTTGGAGAATTGGTAGTGAACGATATGTAACTACTTTAGTGTTTTCGATTTTCCCATAAGCATATATATTTCTGACGAAACGTTTATATAATTCTTCCTTTTGTACACATTAAGTGCGTGTGTTCAGTTAGTACTTCTCACCATTACAAACTTTAATTTTGCAATTCGAAAATAATAATAATAATAATAATAATAATAATAATAATAATAATAATAATAATAATAATAATAATAATGATAAATATTGAGCGTACAAACTTATGAGTTCACCTTCCGAAATGCAGAATCGAAATTAATAGTACAAAGCCTTTTCATTTTGCGATACCGAGACGCACTTGTCTTATTCGAAAGCCGAAATCATAATATAACGTGCGGAATTCATACAGTGAACATTTATACCTCCTCAGAAAACTCTGAAACAGAGTTTGCAATATCAAATCACTAATGTTAATTCTCCTGAAATACCGAACATGGCTTCACATGATACATTTCTATTCACATTCTATCATTTTACAGGCCATCACCTTTATAATTTCATTTAAAACCATATGACAGAGTTCTTTCTCGTACAATTTACTCATCCGCATTTGATTGTTGAATTTCATCCCGAGGACCCGTCCTGCTCATTATCCTTATCTACATTACTGTCTGTAACATGCATGTCACAAAAGAGATCTTCTTCCACACCACACATTCAGCGAATTTATAATTAATTGCAAATCTTAGCGTCGTTGCAATCATGGCACTCACTCGGGGAACAAGAATTACACTATTAACACTTAATACTATAAAAATATAAGAATTAATTCAGAAATGCAAAAAATGGCTAGCTTCATTACAGAGTCGTGAATAACAGAGTAGTACAAAAGGGGCGAATCTCAAGTGACAAATTTCCCATTTCACTCAATGAGACGGACCAGGCTTCCGTGAAACCGAGAGCCCCGGGTCTCTTGGCGCTTCACCTTCTCATGTAACATTGCTTTTAAGGCCGACCGCGCAGAGGACGCCCCACTTGCGAACATCCATATTTCACAAAGCTCAGAAACACTTTGTTGCACTCCGCTCATAATCCAATTAACAAAGACCACAGCCAACGCCGCGCCAACTCCAGCGCCCTTCCAAACTATGAAGCACATCTGCTCACACGGAGGAAATGAATATTACCGCCCACCGCGGGAGGGGGAAGGGGAGGCGCGTGGCGCGGCGTGTGTTGGCGAATCCTGCTGCGCGAGTCCCGCGGCCGCAGCCCGCAGAAGCCGCCGACGCCGCGCCATCGGCAGCGGTCAATTCTCATTACCAATTAAGCACAATCGATGGTTGCAACCGCGTCATATCCGGAAGGCCTCGCGAGGGAGGGCGCAGCGAATGTCATCGTGGCGGAGAGGGTTCGCTATTTCGGGACGCTTGCAGCGACCTCTGTCGGCAGCGCTCAGCCGCGGGCCTTGCAGCCCCCTTCGCTCCTTACCTCTCATTCGCGACCAGAAAATGAACGCGAAAGCGAATTATGTTTGATTTACACGCCCAAAGATTCGAAATGTTTATTAGTGTCGTAGTATTCTCAAAAAATTAATTTGTCGATTTATTTCAAGTGTGCTTGAAAATGTGTATGGAACTCGATAAATCTACAACCAAAAAAATGACGAACAACGCACTAAGTTTCCAAAGAAATTTTCCTGAAAATGAATCTCCACATCACAATGGACAATAAAATATCCAGAAGCTGTTAACTGAAGTTCACTGGTGAAGCACATTCAGTCCGCGTTTCTTCATTGCTTTCTCAATTACTATTAAGTGGACTTTTATTTTGTTGCACAGTGCTATCTTGAAAGCGATATTCACAATGCACTCGGCCCAAGTGATATTCAGATTAGCACACTAGTTTTCAAAATGTAAGTTCTCAGGTTAAACCTGCTTGAAGGGTTTAACTGTGAATCTTAAAAGAATTGAAAATCTTCTATAGTGCCTTGTCACGCTTGTGGCACTTACAATACCCTTGCTAAGTACCCGAAGAAAATTAAATCCAACAATTTTCCAACCTAATCACACCCTTTATCGGCTCATTCAGGAAACGATCTAATCAACTAGTGGAGAAATAGGACTTGTCAAAAATTGATGTTGGGAGTCCACATACTATAATTAAAATAATTCAATTCCTGTCGGAAGTATGGCAACAGTGACGTCTCCAGGGTCTGAATATGAGGCAAATAAAAGCGTTACAATGTAATTATTAAATTATTTTCACTTTGTTGCCTACAACATACGAACGTAGTAAAGAGTATATATTGAAATTCTGTACCGGAAAGCGGCAATTGTTCGTCAAAAAATCATGAGTACCACTCTGAAATTGGAAAAGCGGATAAATCTTGTTTCTATTTATAGTAAATTACTTCCTCTAAAACATTGTGTAGTCAGAATTCATGTCTTGTGGGCCCTTGATACCGAAATACTTGTTGACGGCGAAACTTCTGTTTGTCAGTCCGTCCAGTCCATCCGTTCGTCTGTCCGCGCGTCTGCCCATCTGTCAGTCCGCAGGCAACGCCGGCACTAGAACTGTTTAGACAATTGTTTTGAGAATTGATATTTCCCATAGATGTGCCCAAAATCGAGATCCTGAGAATTTGAGACTGACATTTTGACTTTTGAAGGTATTTTACATGAAGCCTCAACATTTTCAATTTTTTCTCAAAAATGGCTCCAAAATTTTCGGTTATTTTTTTCTTGAGATAGAGTAAAGGATGCTTAAAAATTGCGCAGGCCTCATTTTCATTGAACTCAATTTTTAAATATAAAAGTTTCAAATTTTTTCCACGGCTTCCTACAACTACTAGATTGAAGATAGGGATTTTTCCTCCTTAAAATCTTTTCTTCAAAGATATATCTTTATATAATAATGAACAGATTTTCGAACACATGAGACGTTTTCGAGCAATTTGGCGTGAAATAAAGGCAATTTTTAGAAAAAAGTTCAAGAATGGCTTCAAATTTTTGCTTTATTTTTTCCTGGAATAGAGAAGAGCACGCTTATAAAAATGGCACATTTTCCAGTTTCGATGGATTCTATATTTTCGAAAATTGCAAATAATAATCAGTGTATAACAACATTACATCTTTAAATAAGAATAATCATGTACTATTTTTCAAAAACAAGAGTCGTTTTTACGTAATTTTTGCTTGAAGTAAAAGAAATTAAAAACTAGTCAAAAAAGGTTTTTATTTTATCTTATTTTTTTCTACAATAAAACAAAGTACTTTTATAAAAATGGCGGTGGCTCGGTATTCGTTGAACTCTTTGTATTTTTAAAAATTGCAAAAGTTGTAAATAAAGCGAAAAAGAATGTTCTGTTGCAGGAATTCTAGTTTTCAATTCTTACGTTGAATTCCTAGTTATTGAGCAGTACAGCTCAATAACTACTACTCTAGATAAATAAAACTGAAACAGCGATAAAATACTTGTATATTCATAATCTCGATTTCTAAGAATGCATATCTGTTACTAGTATCTATACGAAGACTATAGTTTTCAAGTAATACAATCAACGTAACATCAACACGAATATTCATTTCATTAAATTAACATCGTTAACACGGAAGGAATAATCTCTCTAGATTTAATTCAATTTTGCCAAAATGAATTCGTTGCGTAAGAGAATAGAAGAAACAACTGAATTACTTCAATGTTCAGCTCCAAGCCAATCTCTAACTTCTAGACATGTATTAAATTACGACAGATATTTCATTATTCACCTCTAAATACAGTTTTGCCTCCAGCAATTTACAAAGAACGCTGCAAAAAAAGAGCGTATCTTCCTGTGGCATTACCTTTTACCCTTGAATGGCGACGCGATTCCCCGGCGCGCACAGTTAGCGCCCCGGGGCGACGGCAATTTGCAAGCGCTGCCTACCAACTCCGACCTGAGGCCGCGCTGCCTTCACATTACGGCAGCGTGTGATGACAGGGCATCGCACGCGAGGGCCGGCACACGCGGCGCGGCGCGGAGCAGCGTCTTCCGGGCGACGCGCTTCCTGCTCGCGAGCCCCTTTCGGCCCTGGCACTTCCACACTAATCCCCCTCTAAAATAAATCACGATTTTTATTTTAGCAAGGAACGAAAACAACGCGTTCCATAGACGTAGTGGCGCATCCAGGATTTTTCTGTTGGAGGAGGGGGCTAAAGGTGTATTGTCCTGTCGACGCGTCGCAACGTGATGATATTTTATCACGAGTTTTTCGTTTATGAGGAATTTAATATTTTTATTTCGTTATTTATAGTTATTTGTAACGAATTTAATTAATTATTTATGACTTCCGTTATAACAGTAAATCAGTGAAAACTATACTTGTGGTTATCGGCTGCGGGGGGTTGAATCCCTAGCCACCCTCCCGCCGAGTGCACTTCCAGGAGAGGTGTCTCAGGGGATCAACTGATGTCACTGCAGAGGCTCTGACCGGGAGATCCTAGGTTCGAGTCCCGACATAGGCAAAAACACCATACGCATCATACACCAAAAGCACCATTACCAAGAAGACAGTTTACTGCAGAATTTGAATTATTTTTATAAAAAAATAATTTCAAATACAATTTTTTTAGAATAGGCATCGCTTTCGTGCTAGCTTAGTTGCACAACTGTGCAATGGTTTGCAACGAGCCTTGTGCGATCGAAATTTTATTAATTTTCGTTGCAGAGCATTCCGTACAAGTTAATTCACCGCCTTCATTGAATGTGGAATAAATAATGCGTTTAAGATGTTTAACAGAAACGCTTGACCTATAAACGATGTCGAGAGATCCGATGACGCCTTAATCATTCTTTATCCATTGAAGCCTTTTCGCTAGCAAATGCGGTCACACACCGATAATATCGATAATAACAGAGCAGGAACATTCTTGGACATATCGGTCTCGTCACCGATACCGATGGGAACAGATGTCTTTGTGTCCGACTCTAATGATCAGTTAATGTTTTACAAATAGTGCTCCTTAGAGGGAATTGTAGGCTAATTATCTTCTATCAAAATATATTTTAAAACATATTTTCCAAATCATCACATATGCATATGATTGAAAACGTCGGTAATGAATGATGCCGACGTTCTTAGTGTTGCATTTCATATTTCTTTGATAGTTTAATCCACTTCCTGGGCAAAAAGCGTGTCAAAGACATACGCCGGAAATAAGGCATAACCGACATATAACCTCATAGTTCGTCGAAGGTAACAATTTTATTTTTAGTGCAATGGACATCAAAGTGTTTGAAATTAATTTTTTTGTAAGTTGAAAGATCACTTCAACATACCACGTTGCATAATGAACAAAGCATTACATAATTACGACTATAATAGTTCAATAAATGTGACTAGCGTGTCTCGTAGTTTGAAACCATTCCTTTAATACAACAAACTTTGGTAAAAGAATTCACATTCAGACAGCATTCGCTTTCCAGAGTGTCTCAGCACAAAACAATTCACTTCGTGCCTTAGAACAACGTGCAGACAATCTCTTCGTCAGCAGGTTTCCATACCGTGTCCACAGCGGCGGGGCATTTCGGCGCCTTTCAATGAAGGCATGCTTTCGAGCGGACCACGGAGCGTTTTTGGCTGCTCTCCAACTCCGCAGTCGGAGTGGGGAAGCAATGGGAAGCCCGATTACGGCAGCGGGCTGGGTTTGGATTCACTCGCCGGCAGTAGCTTCATTCGATCCAAATTAGCTGCTTCCGAAATTCCGCTGCTGCAGGAGCTTGAGATGAGGATTCCTCGAAACCGCACATTGTGCTAGTTCCTTTCCCATTCAATACCGCCCGGTTATCGAAAAAGACCATCGAGTGGTGAAACTCACGGGAAAGGGACGTGGCCTACGACCCTTTTGACGTACAAAGCTAAATAATTAAGGTGTGCTACGTCCTTCATTTGAGAAATGACGGTCATGACTTTTCCGGACCGTAAAATTTAACTACGTCAATATCATTTGTACATTCTTCTCACTGCCTAACTTATTAAGACAATTTTCGTGAATAAATCATGGCGCAAGAAAATTCATTGCCTGGTGTGGCACAGCGGTGACGTACATAGTACAGCGAATCGATACTAATGCAGTTGGGTTTACAGCGCTTGTTTGACGGGGAACCGTAAAGGCATGCAAAAGCAGCAGACGTAAGCTGCTTGCTGAGAGCACTCGCAGGTTGGGTTTGTATCCATAATTTGACCCACACTATTTGCATATCGATAATTTTTGTACTACCAGTCTCTGCAAAGGAGTAATGACAGGAAATTTCAGCCTTGTTACGAATTATAAGCTCTCGTTATTTTTACTGCCTAGGTTGAAAATTCGGACGACACGGATCTTTTAGAGTTGTCTCAACTCTGTTCCTGTTTACATACTTCCCATCTGCTTACTGATAAAGATAATGCATAATTAGAGGATGAAAAGCAGCCGGGGGTGTTTTGAGAGCACCATCATCTTTTCGTTTCCAAAACCATTCCAAAGCATCTATTGGCATCAATAAACTACGAAGTTACAATAAAATACAAATTAATACGAGAATATGTGAATGTGTTCTATTGCCATGAAGAAAGACAATGATACGGTTTTTAAACTAGAAAGAGTATTGGAATTCACCCCGAGAATCGTTAACGTCTGTAAAAGCAAAGGCTGTGCAAAGTCAAAAATTATTCGGGAATGTGAATGAGGATATTTTAAACGGATAGAATATAGAAAACACTGCCTTCGCGAGTCATCTCTGCGAAACATCAAACAGAAAATGTCCTAGATAAGTTTCTGACATTTATTACGTGTTTAAGTGATGTTGCCACAATGATTGTTAGGTTGAAGCGAACCATTTTACGATTCATATAATCACTTTGAAAATGCTAATTAATTGACATTTGTACATGCTTTTGAATCCAAGAAAAATTGGGGGAAAATTTCAGTACTGCCATTTTGAATGGAGGATTCCGAATAAGCACTTCACTTGCCCAAATAGATAAGCATGAAATCTTCATTAAAATGTTATTTTCCATTCGCTAGAACATTATTTAACTATCCCCTTGTCCGAAATCATCATAGCCTCGAGAAAAATAAATGGCAGTCCTTGTAACACAAATGATGAATGAGATTCTCGCCATCGCAATTAGTGAATAATGGCACTCCATCCAATTGGTGGGAAGCTTGATTTCATTAGCTCATCAGACCTACCCACATGGTATTCTCAGGCAGCTTCCGCTCAATAATGTTGCGTACGTCATTAACAGCGCTAACACTGTGCATCACTCATTACGCTTAATGAACACAGTCGAATGCATAACCAAGTCAATAAAATTCAATTTTTAGTGGCAGTCCCCTTCCACAGTACCTCTAGGTGAAACTTTTTGTTAGTGATCCATTACCTGCACGGCACGTTCAGGTAAAACGTGAAGGTAAACTAGCCCATTTGTTCACGGCTACTCTCTGGCAAAAAGCATAATGTTCGCATACAGCTCACCTATTGACGAAAAACACCCGTTAACAGCAGAATTCCGCACAGACGCAACTTATTCAACTAGATTTCCAGTGCCAATTCTATTAGACCTACGGCTTTATTCCGCCCAACAAAACAAGTTAAACAGCTTTCGCGGTACTTTGTTCTGCGCAACGAGCATTACCGTAACGAGCCGGCCCCAACAAGCCCAGTGCAATCGCGCTGTCCACTAGTCTGAAAGGCACACCTAGAAAAAACTTGCAGGGTCAAATCTGAACTATTATATTACATAATTACGATTACTGACAAATAATAAACGCTCTACGAGACAAATCCGTTAACTGCAAGTGATGAAATAATGCTATCGTTATGTAATAATCGAGTAACCCGCGTACGTCATTCCGTCACTCACGGTTAGACTACTTCCGGTTAACAAATCGAGGCAATTACAGTGAAATTTGACGCGTGTCGGTCTTCTAGTGGAAAACTGATCCCGTTTTGAGGATCCTTCCCCAGGATTCTAAGAAATTTCTCTTAAAGCGTCTTTTTGTTTTTTAAGCAACTAAAACAGGTTCAAACTCTCTTCATTCGATTCTCTGTATGTTGCCCGCGGAGACAAACAAACAAGAGAGAGTTGTTCGATAAATGAAGGAAATGACACATGTTAAAAAGAAGACAATTAGTAAAATTGTATTATTTCTGAAAACATACCAAATAAGATTTTGGAATGACAATGAACTAGTTCTCATTTATTCATTGATAAGAAAAGTAAATGCAAGAGGCATCCTCAGCAAGATAAACATAATAAATATTTATAACATGAGTTTTCAATACAGTCACGAGTTCATTTATGAAACGCTATTAAATACTGTATCCTCTTTCTGGAATTTACACGAATAGCTAGAACTTAATTCATCACAGTGTCCCAAGTATTTTAATTGACATTTTGTCTTGTAACTTAGCCAATGCCTGAAAATAGACGAGCCGTAATATGATTAAAATTTATTACCTTCGCGCTATTTTTTATTATAAACTTGCGAATCACAAATAAAACTTTTTAAAACAAAAATAACCGCCGGAGTGGCCACGGAATGCTAGTTTTTTTTCCACATCTTCCATAATACAAATTAGAATAAATTCATCGTGAATTGTCGAAAAAAAAAACGAAACAAATCTTGCCAAAATACGATAACGAGTAAAATCATATCACATTCTTAAATATACTAGGCTAACAGCAAAGTTTGTGGCAAACACAAGCTCAATTACTTTCCTCGTGAAAATGGTACCCAAGCAAAAATATTAAAATATACAATTGAAGGACGCGATAGAGGCTACCACAGTGTTTGCATTTTTAGGACCAACGAGTTCTACTACATATGCTTAGAGAAAGGAAAACATTAATCGTTTAAGACAAATTTGTTTATTCTTCTGAAAGTAACATGAAAATCTTTTACTTACACACTTCCAACTTTGAAAATTATCTTCTGTACACGGACGTTTAAGCGGGTGGATGGCAGCTACATAGTCCTAATGATTAAACCGGGTTGATGATCTTGTTGTTGAGAGACGTGTTTTCGGTCACGTGAAGCCACTGCCACTGCAGTACGTGAGATGAGAAGATTCTTTCCTAGTGAAGCTGAAGGAATTTGGAACCTTTCATTTCGTAAGCAGAATCGGAGGAATTTTTCGGAACAACCGTCCTCATAATTGTAGATGCCGTACGTACGCATATGTTCTTATGGTTTACGTGTTACCAAAGAGGAATTAACACATTATATGAACAATTAATGATTCATATTTTATTATTTTCTCTACTCTGATAATATCTAAACTCTGCGCTGCGCTCTTCTGTGAACAAAATTCCGTTGTTCCTCTTGCATTTTTACTGACACACTTCCAACTTCGAAAATTATCTTCTGTAAAATGTACTCAAAGTAAAAACCTTGCCATTCTGAAAATTTATTGTATGGACCAAAATAAAGAAGAAAGCTAGTGATGCTTCAACAGCATATACTTTCTCGTATCATACATAATACATATGTTACATAATACACTGGTGTTTTTGAAAATTGCAACACAGAAAGAATGATCGCTATCACTGAAATATCGGTGGATGTGTAGAATAGTGCATCCATAAGAAGTGATTAAATTTACATTGAGATGGTGTGCACGTTGGCCTAGCAGAGCCCTCCTTTCTATGACAGGTCAGGTCAGTGTTACGTCACAATCACTGGGTGTAGAGCCGTCAAACGACGCGGAAACCTGCAAGTGCCGGCATGCCTCGTCGATGTCAAGAGGCGCAATGTCAGCATGTCAATGAGTTTGAATGGGCAGACAGATCGGTGTCTGGGAAACGAGTTTGTCGTAACATGACATTGCGACTCGATCGGGGCCCGCTGCTACGACAGTGACGCATGTGTGGAAACAGTGGATAGAGGAGGGTCGTACACAGCGAAGAGCGCGGGTACTGGGCCACACAATGTGATCAAGCGCGACATGGCCGCCGTCTTTGCCGTAACCGACAGAACTGCGTCATCTTCAGTGTTGACTTGATCTTGGAGCACTGCAACTGGTGTGGTGAGGCCTCCATCCACGGTTCGACGCCGTCTGCTGAAGGCTGGACTGGTGGCACGCATACTACCGCGTCGGATTCCGTTGACCAGAAACCACCAACGCTTCAGCAATGGGCCTGTAAACGCGTTTACTTGTGTGCTGAGACCCAAAATATAGTGTTTTCAGATGAGTCCCGATTTAGTTTGTGATACAGCGATAGCGGAGTATGCGTCAGCGAGCCTATATTGTTCCGTACCATAACGAACAAATGCTAAGTATGATGGTTTAGTGCGTCACTGGCTACAATGTCTGTAGGCTCTCGCCTCATACGTATTGACGGCAATCTGAACAGCAAGCGATAGAGCAGGGAGGATTTAGAGCCTGAGATACTGCCCCTCCTCCAAGCTGCTCCACAACCCATATTTCAGTAGGACAATGCCCACCCGCATGTGACGAGGAATGTGTAAGCTTTCCGCAAAGAACGACGGGGACCAATGCTTCGCTGGCCCGCACGTTCGCCTGACATGTCGCGGTGATGATCGGGATGTGATCGGTCGGCAAAGTGTTCGTTCTGGTCCTCTTGCAACCAATGTCGATGATTTCTGGTCACGTATAAAAACCGCGTGGTAGTGTGTTACCCAGCAGGATATCCAGACTCTCTTTGAATCCATGCCATGACATCTAGAGGCGCTGATGACAGAGCGTGGCGGCTTCACGCCGTACTAAATTCTCAAGTTCAAAATGGAGGTGCAGTTCTGTAATTCTAATAATTTGTATATTGTGATATTCCAAATCTGTGGAATAAATTTCATTGCAATAGTATGTCTCCTTCTTGGTGTAGCAATTTTCATAAACAGTAGTATATAATGATGGAACTTCTATATCAATTACACTTTTCAGCAATCACTTGAAAAAACCAAAGATATAACTGAAAATTATGTAAAAAGTACTCGTCTGAAAAAAGTGTACATTAATTAAATGATATAAAGATCTAATATATCGAAATCAATTGCATTAAGAAAGAAGACTTCACAATTGAAGGGGTGTCACAGGTATATTACAGAATCACTGGTGTACCACTGGTAATGGTGTACCACAAAACAAAATCGAAATTTTGAAATTCCCGGAATTTTAATGAAAATCGGACTTTATGAGAGTACTTACATTGTTTCACATTAAAAAATAATATGAAAATACTGCAATTTTTGGAAAAAATCTCGAAAATGGTTCATGTGAACCTCCCCCCACCCCCGAAAAAAATTCGTTTCAAATTCATGGCTCCTGGACATCAGCGAGATCGTTGTCGAAATAACCATTTTGGTGAAAATCCTTTTTGCGATTTAGGTACAAATGTGTTACCAGAGAAACGGACGTACGGATGTTAAAAAAATAACTTTTTCGGAATTAGAGGTACCAAAAATGTGTATTTCCGTCAAAATCTCAACGTTTATTTTTTGCAGAGTTGCATAACTTTCTAAAGAGAAAGTAAAATAATCAGCTGTCGCGGTTCTTACGGTAACCCTCACAAACACGGCAAATACCACGCGCGCCTTGGAGTTTTTTTTCTTTCTTCGGATCACCGTGTGGCGCGCGCGTGTGCGCTGGTGGGGCCCCGCCCTCACCGGGCCTCGAACCCGGCGCGCTCGCCTCCAAGGCCGCGTGATCAGTGATGTATAACGCGTGCCTTTCCAGGCGGCCTTGGTCGCCGGCGGCGGATGGTCGCGGGGGCGGCGGGTGGCGCGACCGTTGCAAAAGCGAGCGCGGCGCTGGCTCGCAGCCCTGCCCGCCCCCTCGCGCCACTTCCACTGCCGCGAGCTTCGGCGTACGCCTCCTCCGCATTTATCGACTTCTCTTCCGCGACGATGCTGGCGTGTTGGGACTGGTTCTCAAATTTACTCTACTCATCCACGGGAACTGATGAATTATTGAGGAGTCTATTGTAGCTTCCAACTTTGAAAAGAAATCTAGTTTTAGTGACGAAAACAAAGAAAAATGAGCAAACGCGTGAAAATGTGTAGTGTATCTGCAGAGTATTCGCAGTTTAATATTTTAACTGTGGAACTCAGACAACCATATGTATTCAGAAATAAAGAACAGTGCAATCTAACCACAAAATTACAAGGGAACAAAATACGAGCAACTGGCGCTCATGTACTACAAAATGTGCGGTATGTGATTGCTTTCAATAAACACACAAAATAAATAAAATGTGTAAAAGACACTTTCATACTCCCACATGAAGAAAAATCCCCATGCGTGTGCACAGTAAAACCTATAGTATTCGTATGAATCTAACACAATTTTAGATTTTCCCCAAGGGTCAAAACGTATCGATTCTGCTTTTTTGGAAATTATAATTATCGTATCTCACGTAATTGTCACGCCATCGTTTAACGCATTTACAGTTTATACCCATTCATATTTAGAGAACAGCATATTCATTCTGTATTTAATGCACTAAGGAAAGATCGATCTTTTGAACGCCATTATCACAAAACCTCGTAAGGTTGCTACCACTGGAGGGGCAATTACCCTTCTGGGATGCATCAAATAGATTAAACAAGCAAAATGTAAAATATCGTTATGAAATGGATTTCGTTATGTTAGTAGGCTGATAAGCAATCCATTTCGCTACCACAAGTTATGCTGCACTTCTTTCTATCATCGTGCATATATCAGAAAAGGTACATCCTAGACCTTTAAAACTCAGTTTTCGGGCTTGAGTTATGATTTTTCAGACGTAATCAACAAAATGAAACTTTTACGAACTGCATTTGGAGTACCAATTTATCCGTATCCTCCCCCTCCGTACCAGGGTGACGATAAAACGCAGAATCTCTAAATATAAGTAAAAATTACTTCATTAATTAATATTATGTGCCCTACAATCCAACGTGTCAACGTGTTTCTGTTTTATGATCAACCCTTAACAATATCAGAATATATAGTATATGTGGATGAAGGGATGAAATGTAAATTGAAAGAGAACGAATTTTTGCTGACCAAGTAGTCAAACGGATTTGTTTGTAGTATCATTGGCTGTTAATGTTGTGTAAATGTACATACATACACCAAAGTAATTACTGAACTTAAAACAAATTACACTTTTTTTTCATTTTCACAATATTTACCCAGGCACAGAATCAGGACAAAGCATAATTACAAGCTCGACTTTGGGAAGGTGTGTCCCAAAATGTAGCTATTTTTACACGAATCCAATTCTTCTTCTTCATCTTATTATTATTATTATTATTATTATTATTATTATTATTATTATTATTATTATTATTATTATTATGTTTGCTAAGACGCTTGAAACAATGAGTCATCACATTCACTCAGAAATTGTGATTTGTGTGCTTTCCGTTAAATTAGGAGCTTCTCACAGGAATTCTTCTAACAGAAAGATAAAAGTACCTTACTTTTGAAACTGCGCAGCATTCCATTCTTATTACAAGGAATGAACATAAAACCTTTTTAAGTCTAAATCCGCATTCAAGTAATTCCTTCGTTTAACATGAGCTTCATATTGTGGGTAAACCTTATTAACAGGGGAAACTTTCGTAATGTGGGTTAATCGGTGGTTACTTTAAGACTATTAGATCCTAATTAGGTACACACTCATTGCCGTAACTATTCATTTTCCGCAAATATTACTTCCGCGCACCGCCCCACTTCCACCAGCACGGCAGCTACCTTTGTCGTCACCGCTCCCGCTACCACCGCGCCCTTTCGCCCGCGTCGCTGCAGCCTTACGTAAGGCGAGTGTGACGCGTCGCGCTCCCGGGCAGCTCCCTCCCGCCGGCAGAGGGCGTAGCCGCGGGAAAAAGCGCGCGTGCAGAGGAAAGCACGCCTCCGATTGCGGGTCACACGTAGGGAAGAGCTGGAAGCTGCGAAAGCGCCCTGCAGTAGACTTCCCCGATTTAAATGAAATGACTTCAACCGGGAGAGGTGGCTCAGGCATCAAATGATGTCACTGCTGCGCCTCTGACCGGGAGGCCCTAGGCCCCGACGGTGGAAATATTTTCCACTACCTAGGTCGAGTTCAGTCGCTGTTTACAAGAGAATTCTAGCAGTCGGCAGCTCTGATTGGTAGTTTTCGGTGGTTTCTTCGATCAATACCAGGCAAATACGGGAGCAGTACCTTCACAAACGGACCATGAACCGCGCGCAGTCTTTCCTTCCTCTTCCTTATCTCTTACTTAAATATTCTTATACTTTTACTAACTCACATGCCAGAAGACCCGTCGGGAGCTTAGAGTTTGTCCCGGCTGGGGCGGTGCCACGCTGGTGGGAGATACCTGGTTGAGAAAAACCCGTTTACTGACGGTACGTCGGCGCCGGATCTCACCATCCAGCGGAGAATGATTAATGCCATCTTTCGAGGAAAACACATGAACTACACTGACAGGAATAATAACCTTAGCTGTTTCGCGGCCGGAATCACTAATCAATCAATAGAATGTCTTCTGACACTCGAACAGCTGGGTTTTCAATCGCGAGGTTCAATACCAAAACTTAAGTCGTAATAAAATTCCCGATTGAAAAACGGCGTTCAGCTGATCAAATGTCAGAAGTCATTTTATTTCAAACAAAGTTTGCGCGCGATACCTGTGAACATAATGACCCTTACAGTGGCAGCGAGACACGCGTGAATGAAGGTACTGCGCATGCGCAGAAGTCATCCCCGCTTATATCGCAGTTCATAAAACATCGGGTAGCTCAGTGAGAGGTAGGGATTGTTTTCGTGTGTGCTTTCTGACATGAAATGTAAATATAAATTTTGTACCGAGGCTGCATCTCTACTGGTAAAACTCGTAATTTTCAATTCCCTGCAGATCTTGTAGATCACATAATCGTTTCTTAAAATCTACCCAGATGGAAAATGGAATTTGAGTTAGGCAATATTACGCGTAACAGCAACGCGACGATTTTGTGCAGATCACCACACACAATCTTGAATCAAGTCCCACAAAACAACACGATCGAAAACAACACGTTCCGAAAACAATCACGCCGAACAATGGGCTTACTCTGGTCTAGGAAAAAAGTCGGAGCAGTGTACATAGATAAACTGATGTACAAAGGCGGAAGAACGGCAATTGTATCACAGGGTAGTCTGTCTTGCAGGTTATTAATCACTCGCAAATCAACACCTCTGCTTTGGCGAGTCATTGTGAGGCGCTCCGTTACTATGTTTTTATGAATAAAAACTTCATTACCGCACTTATGACTTTGTTCTTGTAGCAAAACACAAGAGATTATCTTCAATGGTAGCATAATGCTGTTTGAGAGGGGTTTTGCGTCAGGGAACTTGTGATCTTGGGTGTAGCACTGCATCGGTCAATTACGAGCACCGAATGGTGAAGTTAAAGAGAAAGGTAGAGCGACTGGTGACACTTCACTTCACTGTACGTCTTTCGCTTCTGAGACAGCGATTTTAATTTCAAATAATTCATGTGGATTGGAGGAAGCAATTCGTTTTTTGGGGGTTCCTACTTTATTCTAGTCTCCCTATCCAGCACTGCCCTATCATTAATTCACCATGATTCCCTATTTTATTCAAAATTGAAATCTATGAGAAACAGTGAAGTATAATAAATAGAGCCCGGAAATTTGGCAAAATACCTTGTATTATTGTCATGATTTTCTGACTTTGAACAATAGGGATCACTTAATTGTACTTCTGAAGTTGTTTTAGCAGATTTGTATTTTGCCAATTTTGCCTATTTTAGCTTCTGATGCCTATTTTTGGTATTTTGCCACATATTTGCCTTTTTTGTCGTTATTTTGCTCTCCTGATACCGATCTCGATGTAGCTGAAAACATACTACCTGTAATCTTGTAAACACAAAGGCACGTCGTGCTTTGTATTTCTGTGAAAGCGGAGGCTTCGAGGCTAGGTAATGTTAAAAATCTAAATGAAAAAGGAAAATGTTACTAGTCAAAATATTTGATTATTTAATTGTCGCCGACAGGCTTTGTTCGCTCACAAGGAATCCTATTCTACTTTTGAATATAGACTCCGAATCCCTTTTGAAGTCAGAGCTCTTTGCAAATGATATAGCCTTCTACACACGTGTGAGAAACAAAAAATAACATTTCTTTTTCACTGATTATTTTTCAAGTTTGAAAAGGGAATTCTCAAATGTATTTCGAAGAGACAGCATCGCCGGAAAATTGCTAGTTCCACACCGAGTGATCATATGGAATCAAGATTACACAGACAAGAGAGTTTTGTTACACGTAAGTGCTAATGTAAAATTTTGAGTTATAATAAAAATGTGAATCATTTTAAATACAATTTTTCACAATCATTTACTGCATGCCTATTTTAGTAAAAATTAATGCTTTTTGCCAGCCTATTTTAGATAAAATAAACGCCTGAAAGTCCGGTCTCTAATGATATAAAACTGATGCCACTGTAAAATTAGATTAAGTAATAATACAGACGTCAAAAAAATGCTTATAGGACTTTCTGAGAATCAGCTCTCTCGAACATGATTTCAACAACAAAACACGTCATCAACATAATTCAACAACATTAACAGACAGTATCAACTGCAGTTTGCAATAAACATATTGATTTGCTTGCTGAGTAAATGCCAGTATTGTTTTCATCTGCTAGTCCAAGGATTTCAATGATTGTTACCTCTAGCACACGTCTATAAGAAAGTCCTGTGTGCAAGTGAAATGATGCGATCAGTTTTTAATATTCTTTGAGAATTGAAGACGATGCAATCTCTTTCAGCAATGGAGACATTTCCTGTCTTCTTCTATTGAGGGGCCCCCCGGGGGGCGGGAGTCATCTGATGAATGCACTCGTTGTCTTCTTTTTGCAGTAGGGTTTTAGAAAACCCTCCAATAATTAGCTAAATCTTCAGGTAATCAGTTCAAAGAAGTACTAGCAACTGTAGGATGATACGGCCGTCCTCCAGCTTTCTGGGACTTCGATGCGAGGAGAAGGCCGAGTTTACGACCCTCGCAGCGGTTTCTGGACTGCCCCCCCCCCCACCCTCAAATAAAATCTGATGCATGATTGCAGACGAGAACTGACTGCTGACATTGTGGTACATAAGCTTGTGAACCACCCACTCACAAATAGGGAGCTCGGAGGTGGCGGCTCGTAAGCTCATTACGGCGCTTTCTACACGCAGGCAGTTACACTCATCACGCAAATTCATTCGCCATTCGAACATGGAGAGATCTTGGAACAAACGTTACATTGAAGGTGCATGGTGGCTGGTATAAGTCCCTCCAAGTCACAACATTAACGCGAAAATCCATGCCCAAAGCGGGAATCGAACCCGTAGATCCGCAGCTCCCGGCTGCCGCTGTAACTATGCTTCTGGATCTGACGCGCTTATATCTTTATACGATTACCTATCAAAATTTCTACCCTTATTGCAAGAAGGCAAAGTCTAAAACTTGCTGCGTCTTGAAAATTTGATCTTCCCTTTCTCTCCCCAGCTAGGAGGTACATCAACGGACTAGAGGGCACACCGATGCTGGTGCCCGCCCTGAGGCGATTTGTCACTTCGAATCACTCAAATAACGACAGGTGTGTGTATCATGCTGCTAAATTCACCTACGTAATTACGTTTCTGAGGTAAATATTTATGCTGCGGTTTTGCTTTTTGCTCGAAACGTCGGTGGAACAAGGTAATCTCCCAGGCCGTTTATATGAAAACGAAATGTTGCGCGGGTCAGCGTATATGTTTACGTCGGCTCAGCTCTAAACGGTTCACTGGTTAGAGGATGGAGGCGGAACTAATTTGGGTTTACACCAGCTCACTCTAGATAATAACATGACAATAACAATAACGGCAACAGTAATATTGTATGAGATACAAAGCGCGTTGATGATAAAATAACAATTAGGCAGTCCAATGTAAACAACGCTAATTAATAATTATTTAATCATTGCTCCCCACGTATTTGGCTCATCAGAATTGTCGTTACAATCATCGAGCGTTAGAATTACAAAGCTTATCATTAAATTTAAAAAAAAACATTACAACTTTGTAAAACGCCATTCAATTTAAATTCATTAAGCGTTTTTTTCATAAACTTCACGTCTGCTGAAATTTGTATTTTTAGACGTGTAGCAACTACAACCGAAGACGCGTGCATTAAAATTATTTCACTCAGATTTCTGTATTTAAAAATAATTATCTTCATGCTAACCCGATGTAAGAAAAGAAACTGAAGAACAATAGCATAAGGACAGTGAATGTCGAACAAAAACATATTATGAAAAAGGCGTGTGAACGCATTTCATTCTGACTATAAGTCGAATTATTGTACGATCAAAAGTGGGGACGTGTGAAAGGTCAGATGTACAGAAAGATGGACGAAAGGATGTACCGATAGAGAAAAACATTGGACATTTTATAAAATGCTAAATTATTCCCGAGCACCCCGAAAATGCGAAACAAACATTACGAATAATTAGTAAAATCCATAGTAATAATATGCCGGAGTTTAATACACAGTTTATTTCAGTAATTTAAATTTCTTTCAACGAGCAGTTCGTCTATCATTTGTTCATTTCTTCACTACTGGTTTTTTGTAATTTCAACATACTCGCACACATGATACGTTGAAAATTAAATGCAGTCAACTAAATTTCAGATAAATTTCATCAATGTGGGAATTTAAATTCGCTGATATTTCATTAAATTGCCATCAATTCAGTTAATAGTAAATTCCACAGAAGTTTCAAGAATCGTGACTTCTGTACAGAGCCACACATCCACGTGCAGCAGGTAAGGTGACGTATGTTGCAGGTCGAACGCATGCAAGATCTTAATAGAAAAACAGAGCTAGCCAGACAGAACAAGCATAGCAGGGCAAATTATATCTGAAAATCCAGAAAAACCTTACAAATGGTTACCCAGCTTGGGGAATGATAAATAACTTGAGTTAAAGATAGTTGGAAGATAGATAATTAGAGAGGTTTAATTACGTTACAAATTGGCATGACCAACGCGGGGTAGGTTCATTTTGGTTGCAATACACATCCATTAGTGGGTGTTAATTTTTTTGAAAATATGCAGAAAGAATGTGATTACTTTAAGGATGTATTATGAGGAACATAAAAAAGGTTTATTAGTCACTTGCTTTTTTCTCAGGATGAATAAAATTGTGACTGTATTACAAGACATTCGTACCTCAAAAACGGGTTACGTCAAGCGGAGACATAAAAAAAAATATTTGACGGCTCCTATCGCTATCTCACTATAAATACTGAATGTCAGTTGTATGAAAATTCGAAACATATTCTGAATGTTTTATTATTCCTTATGAATATTTTATTTCTGCCCTATTTTCTCTCACAACCTTTACTAAGAGATAAAGTTCATTTGAATATTGAAATGCGTCAAATGCTTATTTAAGACCCCTGAATAAGGTAAGAGCATTTTGAATTCTTCTGCTCAATGCCACGGGTTGTTCAGGTATTCCTCATCAGCCTCATCTTCGATTACCAAATATGAAGTGCCCGTGCGACCATCTCGAATTTTCATGATTTTTTTATGCCGAGTCCCAAATGTCTCAAACACAGTTTTGTGAAGGTGTAGCTTCCTGGGTTTTTAGTTTTATTTATATTCCCCGGACGATCTGAAGTCGAGACCTCGCGAGTTTGAAAAAATATATTTGTATTTTTGGAGGTACTTTACCTGAAGCGTCAATATTTTCAATTATTTGGGGCGGTATTTTACTTGATGATCAACATATTCAATATTTTTCAAAAGTGGTTCTATGTTTTATTAAGCTTTCTCTTTGCAAAGCGTAAAGAACATTAAAAACAATGGCTCAAGTCTCTTTTTCGTTCAAATCCATGATTTTCGAAAATTGCAAACGTTCAAAAGTTTCTTCAGTGTCTTCCTACGAAATCCTTTTCTTCATGAAATCTGTTGATCAAAAACATACCTTGATTACAGGTCATGTACAAATTTTCGGAAATATAGCAGTTTTTGCATAGTTTTGCGTTAAATAAAGGCAATTTAATTTTTTAAGCGGATCCAAAGCTTTTCTTTAATGTTTCTCCTCGTATGTACCGAAAAAAAGGTAAAAAATTGGCGCTAGTTCCTTTTTCAGCAAAACTGTATTTTCGAAAATTGAAAAAAATTAACGTTGCAATAGTACAATCTTAATAGAGATATTTTTTTTAAATAAAATCGATTATAAAAAATCTTTAAATGAGGTCATGTACAATTTTTAAAGAAAAAACGAGCAATTGTCGCGTAATTCCTGCTTGAAGTTAATGGGATTTTTTTTAAATCCTCGGGTACAAATTTTTTTCTTTATTTTCAGTGTAAGGACTCTTTAAAAGATAGCAAAGGACACATATTGGTCGAACTCTCTGAATTTTCTAAAAGTTCAAAAAGTTATAAATAATATGAGAAAATTTATGTGCGGTTGCAATACCACAAGGTTTTGAGATATTGCAGTTCGTCTGACCCCATGCAGCGACGACTACAAGATTTTCATACGATGTGATTTGAGAAGCAATATTTCTCTCTCCGTTATTGATAAACAAACGGAACTAAGCTAACCTGTAAGTTTTTCGCTCTGTTTAATGAAACGAACATCAATTTTGCATTTATTATTTCGCATACTGCAGAAAAATCGGCTGAGCTGGATGGCCGAGGTGGGTAGAGAGTGGCCCCCTCGGCTTGAACGTTCGAGTCCCGCCGTGGGCTTGGTTGTTTGTGCCTTGTCTTTCATGTATGTGTGCTGTCGCAGAAGGGCCTTGTGAGTCTAGTGAACACAGACCGAGGAGCCCGTAAGTGTGTCCAGTGTAAAAGTTGGCCAGTGTACCTGTCCCCTTGAGGAACATAGTGGGACCCCACGCGAATAGCCGAAATCGATATCCCCTGAAGCTGGAAAAAGTACCAGATACAAAGCCTCCTGAAAAATCGAACAGAACAACCAGTGCTCATAAAAACTTACACATTAAAATTTAATAGCTTCCTTAATATTTTACTAAGAAAAGTGAAACTCTGCTCATAATATCATTTCATTGTTTCTTAATGCTAAATTTCAACCTCCTAACTTATCATTACTTCATAAATTAAGTTTAAAGATCCCCAAAAGTGGTATTCTTCTTTTACAAAAACGTACCCCCCAGAAATTCTTTCAAATCTACCTTACAAAAAGCAGATTTTGAAACTTCTGAAGAAGCTAATTAGATAAAGGTAAAAAATGTAATGGTGTTGATAAATATATCCAGTTTTTTGTTGAATAATATTCTCAATTCTCAAGTGAAAAAATCGAAATTTATGCCATTATATCTCAACATTACATTGTTTAAAGTAAGATTTTAACTTCTTAAGTCAGATCATTTCTATAAATATTAAGTGTAAATTAGATCTTTTTGTTGCAAAAAGCTCCGAAATGGAGTACGATCAACCCTCGTTTACAGAAAAATATTTAAATGAAATGATTCAAACATATCTCATTAGTAGAGCACGGAAATTTGGCAAAATGCCTTTTTGTTCTTGTCACAATTTTTATGTCTTTTAACAATAGGAATCACTTATTTGCACTTCGGGAGTTCTTTTAGTTCTTTTTCATTTTGTCTTTTCTGCCTATTTTAGCTTTTCATTCCCTTTTTGCCATTTGTCTTATTTCTGCTTTTTTCTGCTATTTACGTCATTTTTCCCTCCTGGCACCCATCTCGATCAAGCTGGATATAAACTTGCAATCCTGAACAACACGAAGACACGGTCGCGTTTTGTCTTTCTGTGTTACCAGAGGCTATATTAAAAATCTAAATGAAAAAGGAAGACATCAGTCAATATCCCCCCCCCCTCCCATTGTGCCGATAGGCTTTTTTGCTCACCATCAATCCCATCCTACTTTTCAGTTTGGCCTCCGATTCCATAAAGTTTGTAAATCTAATTCTTGCACAAGAAATTCTAATGGACTTGGCAATTACCACAGACCAATCCAAAAAAGATTCGCGAAGAGGGCAAAAAATACACCGCTTCGGGAGTTTTTGCAAAAACTATCAGTTTACAATTCACTTTTACAATTATGATCAGAGCTACAAGGTTGAAATTTTGAATTCAAAAATAATGTTAAGTTGAGATATTACGTACTAAATTTCTATTTTTTCACTTCAATACTGAGAAAATTGTAATCTCAACAATAATCTCAGGAACTATTTTTGAAACCAGCGTAAGGTATTATATTTTGAATTGACATCACTTCGAAGTTTATATTCTTATTGACAGAAGAATTGAAGATCTCAATGACATTATATAAATGAGTATCGTACTGCTAAAAGTATTCGTATCTTTACTTTCCCTTTCCCCAGAGAATTATAATTTATCTATTAATTGAGTTAATAATTTGCATTACATCAATGCTCTTTTATACAATGTTTCAGAATACTCAACATTTTCTACAATCATGTTTCGGTTCAATTGCTAAGGCAGCGTCTCAAATTTACGAGTCAAAGGGATTATTCTGTGTGATATAAAAGCAAAAGAGCGGAGGGGGCTTAAAAAGACGAGAAAACACAATTTTGCCAGTGTTATTTTTAACTGTTAAAATATATACTAAATTCAAACACACCCACACTCATATAAATTAACTGAAGAGAATGAAAATGAAAAATGTTATTTTTATGAGAACCAAATAACGAATATTCCTGCAGGATATTATTAAAATTCAAATAACGATATGAATATTTAAGCTGTGTAATTAACTCCAAAAAATAAATTGTCTTGCAATTATGAATATTAAAAAATGAATATTGTGCTTAAAGCCGAGCACTTTTGAGAAAAAATTCAAGATACAGTTGAAAAAAACAATTATGCATCTTTAAGACTCCCTTGTAAAAATATTTACGTCTATTTACGACTTTTAAGATTTCTGGGCGTTATGATGGTCGGAAATGAGACGAAAATATCTGCGAGAGAAAATTTCTGGTAGTAAATGTTTACATTTACAGTCGAAGAAGAAAAGGTTGTTTGCACTGAGAAAATGTCAGCTTCCTGTTATTAATTAAATGTCAACTTCTGATGAACCGTAAATAATAAAAATGAAAAAAAACTCTATTTGTGTGCTAAGAGAATATTAATAATAAGAATAAGAATAATAAGGGTATAAAATTTAATTTGAATGTTCAAAGGAAATATTTTGCATCGATAGTCAATTCCCAGAAAAAAATTATAACATTGTTTTATTGAGGATAGCTGAAATCAATATTAATAGTGATGTTATTTTTTCTCGTTAAGGCATAGACGTATTTCAGTTCTGATTATTGGATCCAGTAAACAGGGCAGAAATATGTACAATATCAAAACCTAAAAAAAGAACGAAATATAGTCCCTAGTCGGGACAGAAGTTAATTAGATCGTGATAAATCCATGAGTGAATAAAATGTACTTGAAACAATTTTTGTGAACTTTGAAATAACATATTTGTTACATTTACGAGATGCCTACCAGATTCTCTTGATCCGAACAATTTTAACATAGAAAAGTAGTTAACGAATTAATTGCGTTTGAGAAGCGAAAGGTATTTTATGTCAAATCAACATACCTGCGTCCAAACAAATCAGTCACAGTCGCAGAAACTGCAGAAGTAAATTTACAGTTACAAATTCGCTTGGCAGCGCTCCACTCAATCAGGGGAATGAGAGGGAGCGGGAAACTACGAAAACAGTTTCGACAGGTCCCACACCGCACCGCGCGCGGGCGCTGAGTGGCCCTCTCGTCGGAATAATTTCCCGATGACACCAGGGGGCTCGGGGCCGCGACAGGGAGGCAGCTGCGGGAAGCGATCCGTCGCCCACGCGCGAGCAACAAGTCCTCGCGGGCGCGGGGGCCGGGAGCACTGGCTGGCTGGCGGGCGGGCGTGCCCACGGGGGCGGGGCGCACGCCGCTGGGAAGGAGCATCGGCCGGCGCAGCCGAGCACGCGCACGCCCCCGCACCCGAGGTCACGGCCCGTGTCCTTACCCCCCTCCCCCCGCCGCCACCGCCGTTCCTGCCGCTTCCGTTGCCGACGCACGCGCTGGAGCACCCGTTTCCCACTGCGGTTACCATTAATTTCCCCCCGGAATCGCGGCGCGCTCACAGCTGGCGCAATTGCGCTCGCCAACCGCCCCCCCCCCCTCGTGAACACGCGAGTAGAGAACCGTCAGATTTTTATTGTTGACCCTGCGGCGGAGCTGCGCCGCGCTATCTGAATATTTTAACAGCTAGATCTCTCCGTCACTTTCTCTGGTTTAAATATTTTACGGAACAGAAAAGGCGACGTTTCTAGATGAAACGTCTTTTACAAGCACAAAAAAGAGAAGGAATAGCAGATAAGGCTGACGAGATTCAAAGTCCGGTGGGTTAGGATGGGCTGGGAAGTTTCGGTAAGCTGTTTGAAGGGGCTATGAGCGCAATATTCCGCAGCGGGCGGGAGGCTGTGCAGGGACGCGGGGCGAGCGCTGGCCGGTCGGTCTGCCGGCGTGGCCGTGGCCGCTCCATCGATTCGCCCGCCCTCCCCCTCGGCGCGCCGCCACCCCCGCCGTCTGTTTACCGGTGGACGTCTCTGTTTGGCGTGAGTCTCTGCGCGCCACTCGCGCGTCCCTAGGACAAACCAAGCTGCCCGGCGGACTCGGGTGGCGGGGCAATGAGCGGGCGGCGGGCGCACGCCCAGTCGGCACGCGCGCCTTTGAGCGGACGAGCCCCCTCCGAGGCGCGGGCGACCTGCGATTAGCGCGCGCGGGTGATAGCGTCTCCATGAGAACGGCGCTCGGAGCGCGATACGCCGCGGCCCCCGCGCCGCCTACAGTGGATGCGCTCGCTGCGGTGGCGGCGAGGGCGGGGGAGGCGGAGGGCGCTGCGGGAGGACGTGCCGCAGCGGAGGTGCCCGCCCGCGCCCCTCCCCTCCCCGCCCCACCCGGCTCACAGAGGAAAACAATGCGCTCGCCGACAGCATGGGCGCCACATCGCGCGTACACAGGCCAATACAAATTTCACTTTGCGGTGTATTAAGACAATATTTACAACAGGCAATCAAATTAACAACTTTAAATCGCACGAACTGACAAAACAAACTAATTGTTTTATCTCGAGTGCACATCTCCCAAATTCCTAACCAGCAAGAAACGCTTGTACACAATATAATCACGTGAGAACCATCATCTGTTCTTGTCGCCACGAGAGCGCGACCTCGAGGTCCACATCGTACCGTAACAAAATTCGCGCCCACGCGCGGGCGCTTGTGTACCGAGGCGGCGCTGTAAACAGGCGAGGAGTGGTGTCCCGGGGCCTTACCTGCAGTGGAGAGGCGCAGCGGCGCTGGGGCGCGAGGCGTCGGCTGGCGTCGCAGCGTCGCCGGCGGCGGGGCGACGACGACGGCGTGCGCGGGGCGTCGGGCGCGGGGGCGTGCGTCCGGCGGCGCTCTTGGGCCCGCACTACGCCGCACCACGCCGGGGCGGGCGCCGCTGGCTCGCGGGGGTGCGCAGGAGAAGCCGGGGAGGCGGGGCTCCGAGGGTGGGTCGGGGACGGCGCGCACGCCTGCGCGCTGCCGCTCCTCCGGGCGGGGTCCAGCGGGGGCCTGGCGGGGCAGGGCTGGGCGGGGCGGAGCGGGCGCGCGCGATCCGGCACCTGACTCCGCCGCTCCCGCTCCCGACCCCGCTCCCGCCCCCGCGGCCCCGCCTCCGCTCGCGGCGGTCGATACTAGGGGGCTGCGGGCGGCTGCCGGCAGATGGTGCGGCGCCCGGGTCGCGCGCTGCGCCCGCTCCCGCTCCAGTTCCCGCTCGCGCGCCGAGAATGAACTTTAATTGCAATTAGCCTTCAGTCATTCCCCGACAATTAGTCAACAAATTGACGCAGTGCGGCCCCCGCCGCGCATTGGGAATGAACGTTCAAACGGCGGCGGCGCGCAGCGGCCGGCTTCCGCGTGCCGCCGGCGCGCGCCCACTCCCCGCTTCCACGCGGCGCGGGAGGGAGGGCCGCGCCGGCCCCGCCAGCCCCGCCGCCGCTTGCGCTGCTTCGCGGTTGCAATGTGGCACATGCCATTCGCGGGAGGGGGTGGGGAAGCTTCTGCGCGTGGAGAATGTAAAGGGAAGCCAGAGCCATTGTCTCATTCGTGTGAGGGGAAAAAAGCCTCTAAAACCAAAATGATTGTCGCGGGACCTCTTCAGCGCCGACATATGCGATCACGATTCAGATCACAAAAACGTTCGTTGGTTGGATTTTGCACCTTGATTAACCATAACAAGGGTCCAGTAGGGAAGTGGGCAAGGGATTAACGACCTGAAGGGTCGAGTATTCATTTAGATTCAAGAGTAATTTCCTTCGATCTGATTTTGAGTCAATTCTCACCAATTTCGTTTGTAATGTTGTAGGTAATGCAGAATGGATATGGCAATGTATTCTACAGATGTCTGGCAGCACATTCGTGTTCAAAGCACAATCTAAAAAGAATATATTGCTGTTTTGTGTTGTTGAGGATGTAACGAAATGTACTCCCTTAATGAAAATGAATTGTCACGAAGTACAAATATTTGATCCCACCGGGAACCGAGACCTGCTGTTATGGAGGGGACGTTGTTAGCGAATAACATGTGTCATTCCGTTTCCTTCATCTTCATCCTTCGCGCCTATTGTGGCACATTCTCTTAAGTTGAACCAGCTGCAAACACGCGAAATTTCCCACTCTTAAACATCCGAGGCACGCAGACATCGCAAGAACGCGTCAACGGGTGTAGTCATCTCTTACGAGAGACCTTGAACAAGTCAAGAGCAAGCCGTGTACAAAGCGTGCGCCGGTCGGTTCCGAAGATCTAAGCTATTAATCTCAAGGCCGGCGAAAACGACGCGGATAAGTACAGTGCGGGGCGCGGGGCGGCGTCGCCAATTTGGCGATCCGCGCTGGGTCGGCTGCGCGCACAGGGTGGCCAGACAGCAGCGGCGCCGCGCCCGCTCGCGCAGGTGGAGGCGGAGGAGACAGCGGCGGCGGCGGCGGTCCAGCGCTGATCAAGGTCGCGAGGATGACGTAACAGCGATCCGCCGGACAGCACGTGCCGCACGCCGCGCGCCGATGGGACGCGGGTGTCGCCGAGCGTTTCGCGATACGCGCCTCGCGCCGCTTCGTTCCCTCGCTTCCCTGGCATTCGCTTCAACGCGTCGGAGGCGTTTTTACATGAAGGGCTTAGGGCTGTAACAAAATTAGCTACTTCTCTTGAAACAATAAAATAAGAAACTACTCGTCTTCGCATAGGTCATATCCGTCTTACTCACTCACATCTGTTTAAGATAGAATGTCCACCACTTTCTATATCTTGTAACATCCCAATAACTATTCAACACATCTTAACAGATTGCCAAGTGTATTCAGAAGTTACATTCGACACATTTACTTTCAAATTGTTTTTCCGAATTACTTACTAAAACATCTCACATATATAATGCCTTCAAATTTCTAAAGGTTATAAAATTATTTGATGCATTGTAAAGAATTGTATAAATGGTCGCTAATTGCCTTGCTGTTCATACGACCAAAAAAAAAATAAAGCTTTTTAAAAAATTAGGTACTCCAGTCACAGCAAACCTCCCGCCACCCTAAATGTTAATACCTCGATCTTGTGAAAGTGTGTCTAATCTTGTTACTATATACGTCTAGCGCATATTTATAAAGCACTTGGGGCAGTAAACAAAATAACACTCACAAAAGTCGGGATTCTAACATTTGCAAATAGCGGGCAGCTTTCCGTCGATGGTTTGGTACGTCTTATTACTGCCCCATGCCGTACATTTGAATCAAATAAATGGAACCAGGATACACTGCATGTTCCATTCGCACCAAATCAGCGCCGCTTATCATAACTGTATAACGTATGATTAGAGTCATATATATATATATATATATATATATATATATATATATATATATATATAACTTTAGTATTATTTAAATAATCTTTTGCCGAGCAAATTAAATCTGGCTTGCCCAAGCTCAATGGTCTCAACTATTCCAGCACTAGAAACTCAAACTTAAAATATCTTATTCTACCCCTCTGTCTGTTAAAACAAATTTAATTCCATCGCTGATTCATAATAGTAAAATTCCTAGCATAGTTACTTGCAAATGAAACGTAGTAACGCCTTAAAAAATATTTAATTGTGTTAATAAAACAAATATCAATATTTCATACCGATCCGGTCGCCGTGATCGCTAAGGCAGAACCGTAGGATCGCGGGTTCGAGGCCCGCCTCGAGCATGGTTGTATTGTGTTTGTCCTTTCTCCCCTATCATAATCATATCGTGACATACTCACAGTTACCATACCGTTACAAGCAATAGTGGTCGCTAATGACCTAGAAGTTATTGTGACCTTAAGTAATAAAAAAAATTTAATGCTAGAAAACGAAATTACACAGGGTATCTATTTTTTTTTTAAATTCTCTTTGAAAGCATTTACAATGGAAACCAAACAGAAAGAGAAGCAAAAAGGAATTCCATTGATTCTGTGTCCTCTGAAGGAAAAAGCCACGCTATCCCGTTTCCTAGCGCCATCTTGGGAGAAGGAGCGACGCGCGCCTCCGCTCGACCAGTCGATGACCTCTCCGACGTTGCACGTCGCAGCTCCTCTGGGCGCAGCAGCCCGTGCCACCAGCTTCATTGCGGTTGTAAACGTACGTGCACATTCGCACGGTTAGTTGGCTTTGGAAACATGTGTACGCAGCAGTTGGTTTTCAAGATACGAGTGATTAAAGGAAAATACTCTTCGGAAAGGCTTATTGTTAGTTTAATACGCCATAATGTTACAATATTTAAAACAGTATTTATTATTTTAAATGAACTCTAACTCAAAAATGTTTAAACGGCAAAACAATGCAATAAACGCTGAATTAAATTACTTATAGCCTAGTGCGCATATACAATCAACTATTCACTGGTGCGCACATATCGTTTCAAAACCATGAGTGAAAATGTAGTTTGAAATGTACACGTGCATTGACAAAGTAACTTAGTTGCCTTGGTAAAGACTAAACAGTTTGTTTTGAAGGCTACTAATGATATGATACAAAAAGCTAAATTCTGATAGATATAGTTACATACAAAATACTTTTATAAACGTACAATAACATTTTCAAAATGAAATGTTTGGAAACATTTTACCAATACATATAAATTTGATCTGCGTAAATAAAATACCTCGAAAAGATAATGTTGCATTCCTATGTTATTTCTGTTATGTTATTTCTAGAAAGAATGATCCAAAGTTGGACATTATATACTCAGAGAGTCATTTATTGTTGTTTTCAAAAGGCACTGAAATAACTGGGTAATTAAAACACTTTTCATAAAGAATATTTATTTGAAAACGTCGTACTAAGCAGGGCCATAAATAGAAATCCAGGTGAAAGAGGTATTCTGTGTTCAAAGCTCAAACACCGTTAACAAGCGTGTGTTCGTCTATGAATAAGAAAAAGGTAAGACTTGGCTGTCCGGGAGACGCCGCGTCCTAGGCACAAGTTCCACCGTTTCGGTCGCCATTCTGCGACCTTCTTCAGGGCGAAATTCATTTCGCTCTGAGGAAGATCGCAGAATGGCAGCCGAAACGTAGGCACCTGTGCCGAGGACGCGTTCGTAAACGACGTACAGGAATACTTAACTAGCAACATCTCGGCGCAGCAAGTCTCGTGAGTGGCCGCCACCGCCTCTCCACTCTGCTTATATGCTTGCGTTCCTATAAAAGGGCCGTTGCTACGAACGCCCGACACTGCAGACGTCACTCTGCCCCTGCAGCCACCCCTTGCAGCGCCCAGGTCCCTTGCTTCCCACCCGGCTGCCGGGACTTACGAAGTACGGCCGCAGAGGTCAAAACAACGCATGCAATTGTTGTCTAAAATCGAGTTATTACAAGTGCACGTTTCATATTTGTAATGTATCATTTCAAAATCATTCACGTGAATGTTCAACATGATTTATATTTACATTTTATACAGCCAATCAAACAATCCTCCCTCCCATTACTTATTGGGTCCGCCTCTTGGGGGGGGGGGGGGGCAAAGAGGTTGGAGACTTGAATAGGGATCTGCACAATATACGTATCTGCGCACAGGGTTGGTGTCACTGCACTTGGAAGGAAAGAGTCGGATGCATAGTGGTCTGGTGTGCAAGTTGAAACAAGTCTTTTTGGTTTCTTGAGATGGTTACGGAGGTTGTCATTTCTTCATCAGGAATCGTATATGTTGTTTGACTTACTGAATCGAAAATAAAAATTTTAATATTACATTTCAACATGCATCTACTATTGCTATTTATTACAAACTTTGTTGGTTATTTGATGTGAGAAAACAAATAGTTTACACAGATTACATTCTCTACGTAGTCTACACGTAAAAATAGTAATGTAAACTACAAGTAGATAACGAAAAAAACACGTGTTGACGTAAAATTATAGTCTACGGCACTACTCTGCACTGAAGTAGACTGGATGGTAAAAATAATTTATCTGCAATTACCGATATTCTCACCATTCCATACTCAGTACATGTGGCGCGTCAAGAAAAATACAATGACTGGGTTACACTGCAGCCAATGCGAGTATCCAGGCACTAATGACGATGTACCTTGAGTTTACTTAGAGACAAGATGTTTGCCTGACTTTTCATCGTGTTTATTTATCTTTTCAATTGCCGAGCCCAATTTAGAAAGCATCGATGGTATCTTTTGCTAATATTTGTGTAAGCGAGATTTGTATATTCAATATAATTTCTTCGGAATGACTGCATAAATTCCAGTTTATTATTTATTAGAAGAAACCAGATCATGGCTATTATATTTCCCTGAAAGTTTCCAGAACTAATGAAGTATCTGGCTTAAGAATCTTGAATCACTTTTGGGGAAAACAAAATAAAAATGAAAGAAACTCCTTCCCCCATTAGTGTGCGTCTCGTAAGGATCGATATACAAGAGATTGACGATTGTGAAGAACCACGACACAAATACGAATTTCATTCACATTGAGTTTCAACGAAAACGGGGAAATATCGATATCACACAACTGACATGGGGCTACACCTGAATCTAATGACAGTTCGATGATCTTCGAAAAAGGCCTTAAAATACGCATGACATTCCTGCCGTAATAGTAAAGATTAAAAAGAATTAAGTAATCTACTGAAAATTCCATTTGTTTGTACTATAACAATCCAAGAATAGCCATTTCTGAAACAGCTGTTTCTGAATCATTCTCGTTAAATAAAAGGGTCTCGGTTCTTTTTTCTCCGAGCACATTTACATAAATTCAAAGAAGAAATGACATAATAAAGTACATAATAAAATAAATCCGATGACGTAAATTACATTTCCATCTTTCAATCACAGAATATTTTACGTAATTTCGAGTAAAGTTGTATAATGTTATTACGGAGGTTGACAGAATTGCGGTGTAACTTACAGACGCTTGTCGCGGAACATTGCTCAAGCGATTGTGCGGCAAGGGAGCTTGCTTCGACGACCACGCCGAATCGATTACATAAAACTTGAAGTCCTCCAAGGTATTAAAAACCGGTACTGGACATCGCATTTTAACCTTCAATGTAACGATCCAACTTGTAGGCAAAATAAACCTATTGAAGCACATAGAACGTACATGTATCACTTTATATCAGACTCGTATGTGCTTATATCCGATAGCCATATGTTTCCCCTACCATTCAGGGACTGATTATGAAATGTACTTGCAACTCATAACTCGGGAAAGTAAGTGTCTTTAATAAAAATACAAACGCATCCTCAGATGATGGTAGTGCAGAATGACGATAAACTACGAGTATAATTAAATAAATATATAATATATTTAAGTCCTGTTTAGGGAGCGACATATCACTGATACCATTTTCCTTTTGGCAACTGGCGACCTGTAGGGTAGCGGCACTAACATTCTACTTCGGGGAGCGTTACGTCATTTTCATGACGAATTTGTGGACAAAACTAGTTTGCGACGGGTTTCCTCGGGATTTACCTCCGGGGATTCTCCCCACTTCCAATGCGTTATCATTCAGCGCAAATTTCTACTCAACAAATAATACGTCTTCCGTGCAAATCTCGAATCCAAGAAATAATAAATAATAAATGTAGATTAAGATTGTTATCGTTACTATTATTATTATCATTAACATTATCATCATCACCATTACCATTTCCATTACTGGGTGCAGATTACACGAAGCCCCGGGGCCTACAATGTGTCGATCCGGTCTTGCTTCCGTTCGGCGCCGATGACAGTTGGCAACAGCGTTCAGTCACCATGGCAACACGCCAGCTAGTGATTATACCGGATTTGCCCGGATTTCCGCAACTGGTTACACGGTCACCTTTCGTCGACGGTCATTAATGCCGTGCACCATCCCCCGTTCTAATCGTACTATGCTATTATTTCCGTCTTTTGTTTCTAACGCTCATTGTTCAAGTCAATCAAAACGTTTCTATTTTCAGATGTTAAATGGAAGTTATGTAATAGGGCATTTATATTGCGCGAAATTCGCCGTTTTCCAGATGAAGTAGTTCAAAACGAATAATGACTTATTTTGAAATCAGTTTAATAAATGCACTACCGTTGACACATTCAATTGTTCATCACAAAACCCTACGGACAAAAGCTATTTTTTTAGAAGTCCATCCACATACTAATTCCAACTTTATTTACCTGATTGGCAAAATGGGTGCAAAGTAAAAATGTATAATGTCAGGTGCAATAATAGGGAAGTTTCCAATAAGCTAACAGACACACATGCACAATGCCAATAAAAAGAGAAACACAAAATCAAAAAAAGGAAAAGCCCAAGGCCTAGCGACACACCGAGTACGTATAAGAAGCAACCGGTGAGAAATCAGTGTGGGTTTGGCCAACTTCCTTACCGCATGACTGGTCTTTTAGCAGAGACATAGAAGCAAGGTAATATTTTCATACAAATAACAAGAACCACATTATAACCACTCAATTTATTAAGAAAAAAGTATAACTAATTTTCTGTGATAACCATAAAAAACCAAACACATTATTAAGCCAGCCTTACATACGCTAGAATGCGCAGATCAATTCACACAAGACATGGAGTTCTGGTACTTTTTAACCATGCAAAATTTGTATACAAAACTAAATAATGTATAATAACTTGAAGGTCATCGAATTCATAACCAAACATAACCTAACCACTCTCAGAAAATATTTATAAATCACCTCGCTTGCAGGACCTCTGTCTCTTCTCATTCCTACAACGAATGGTACACAGGGAGATTCGTTTCAAAATAAGCTATTATTTCCCTGTTTTGTTTCTAAAGCCCATTGTTCAAGTCAACCCATTAGCTGGCTCCGCTGTAGCGGTGCAAGAGCGAGTGTTTAGCGAGAAATAAGAATGTGAAGAGTACGAAAATAGTGAACACTGAGTATTGGACTGTCAGGAGTTCAATTTTCTTTCTCACTTTCTTGCTTTTTTCATTAACCTTCGCTTATCCTTCTTTATCTCTCTCTTCGCCACCGGCTCCTGTATCTTCTCTGCCGTTTTCTCCGTCACTTGGTTTCCGCCTCACTCGTCTTATTCAAGTGCGTGTCTTTTCCTTGATCCTTTCCGTCTTAACTTCCTTACATACTACGCTTTAAAGATAAAATTAAGGAAACTGCCGCAAAACGGCAATTTTTCAACAGAAAAACTAGTTTTGTGGGACCCTAAAAGCGAAAAGGTGGTTAATTCTTGTTCCTGTAAGTATTATATTCACTTTGTCCGACTTCTTTGTCGTGTTCTTTTGCTTCGTTTTTATCTTCTGCCTCACTTATTTCTTCTCTCTTCTCCTCTTAATCGTACATGGCTAATATTAATGTCGAATAATAACTGCAAGGGGTTGATGCGGCAAAGAGCATGTTAACGCATAAACGTCAAGCGGGTTGCGACCAGTAGGGGGAACATCTATTCAAAGTACAGTCGATTCTGGTTATAATGAACTTCTGAGGACTAACATGGTTGGTACACTACATCAGAGGTTCACTATTTTTGATTATGTAAAAATTAAATAGAATTTATCCGCAATATAGAGATAAAGAAAAAAATCATTAATAGCACGAACTGAAAATTTGAACATCTTTATTTGTCCTTAAAAAATCTATTATTTTCAATTGTTGGCTTGGTATATTTTCATTGGTAATTTCTCTACATTCTTCCCAGAGTTTGTGCTCTCTCCATACTTGATTATACATGGCCGTCTGTCTCTAAGTATCGTAATGCAGTGATGACACCTTTTAATGCCTTTTGCACCGTTGTAACACCGTCCCACTCCCCGAAGGCTTTTTTACTGGCCTAATAACATACATGATCCAATTAATTTTGAGCACTTATTACCTACGTTCACTATAGCCGAGGTTCAGGTTCACTATAATCGAATCGTATGCTTATTTGTAAAGTAAATGAAACGGGACTAGTAACTTAAAATCACTATAACCGAGGTTTCACTATATCCGAGTTCACTATAACCGGAGTCGACTGTACTCGACCATATTTATTACATCGATTTTGTAGGTGTCATGCGCTGTATAATAGTATTAAAATTTCTTTAGATTCCGATGTGGCAAGAGGAAAATCTCATATGAATTGTTTTGTTGCGTATGCCCGGTATCCCTCGTTTATCAGAGGTAGACCTGCTAGAGAAACAATGTATTCCGATCGATTTATGTCGCAAGTGACATGATGACACTTCTGACAAAAGGAAGTTCACTATGCAAGAATGTGCGTCCCTAACAGAGAAAATAAAGTATGCTAAAAATTTGGAATAATAATACCTAGGGGGCAATTTTGATGACCTAAAACTTCTCCAAAAATGATCAACAAAATGTTCTTGAAATGTTTATAAAATGCCCTAGAGGGAAAGAAAATTGACGTAAAAAATGTTATCAAAAACAGTTCGGATGAACAACTCAAACTGTTGGATACGTTACTAATGGGCTTCTTCTATTCTTGCAAGAAAACTCAGCTTTAAAACTATTGGTTTGGACTGTTCTTTACTAGAAAATATCTGCTTTTCGTGATCCCGAAATCGGCTGAACCGCCGATGGCGCTAACAGGCTTCACAGGAACCTTAGATTACATACTCACAATGGCCGACATTACAACTTCTGAGCGAAGAAATCGAGTAGACTACCAGGTAGGAATCTTGTAGAAAAGATTTGTAGCATCTTGGAAATATTATTTCAAGCAAGTATCATTAAAAAGATAATAAAATCGATTAAATCAGAGAATAATGCATGAAAAATTATGGAAAAGATAAAAACTGGAAAATATGGATTTAAAAACATTAACCAAAATCGAGGCATAATGAAAGAAGAAGAAAATACGTGTAAAAATGGGTTATTTCCTTTTATAACATAAAATGAATTTCTGTACTCAACGGCACTTTTACAAAGTAAAAAGAAAAAAATGACATTTTATTAAAACCCGCTCCCTAATAATATCTCTATAGTATAAGCAATTTTTACAAGAGAACTACAGCACTTGTTACAATGCATTTCGGCTGTTTACTACAACCTTATTTACTATTTACTATGCGTTAATCTAATACCTGAGTGAGGAAGCCAAATAGGCACCTCTATTATATTGACAGAGCATTTCACAGATATTAAGAAAATGTTTTCAGTAATGCATGGAAGGGGAATTTGTTTTGAATTCGGGTTGGTTGTATAGGATTTCAACCGGGGTTGAGTGTATTTAATGTGGTATGGAGAAATAGGGGCGGGGGGGGAAGGTAATTGATTTGGTTAGCTATGGATAATTCTTTGTGAAGTTACTCGTTGATAACAAACCAAGAGGCTTTCGTGATTATTATAGGATACTGGTTTTGGAAAATTTGAAATTTGTTAATCCTTTAGGCATTAATTTGCAGTAATTCCTTAATCCATGATTAATTAATCCAGATGGGGCACGCTTATAAAAGAAGGTGTCTTACGATAGTTTTATATATTATTATGACTGTGTTATATGGTAGTGAGGAATTTCTATTGATGATAACACGATACAATATTTAGCAAAATCTGAAACTTATGATTTAAAAAATGAAGATGTGGTTGCGGCTCAACGTATAACATTCAAGGTTGCCTTAAAAACTAAATTAACTTATTGTGAGTCTACGTGAATAGATATGAAACGAATTTCTCAAATATGATGCTAGCATCACTCGTAATGCGCATATTTTCCACCATTAGACGTACAAAATTCCGTTTATCACTTGAAGAGTCGTGTCTGATGTTATTTGTTCATTTTTTGTGTTAAGTTCTTAATTTGCCTCATTATTATTATTTTTATTTTCAGGGTCATATGCATGCATTCTATGGGAAATCATTTGTTGCAAGATAATATCAGATGTAACCTAACGACCATGCCGCAACCTCGCAACAACCCATAATAGTTATTTTCACCAAGGAATCGATTCACGCAGAATTTTTGCACACATACGGCACTTCTCCCTCCCGGTGCACGAAAAGTCAGTTTCAATTGCTCAAAGACCTTCCTCCGCGATTAAATGAGACCTGATAAGAGAACGTTCACGGTCAGATACAATGATCAAATACAATGCGATCGATTGACCACGTCATTTACCACTCGCGGTTAAAACAAGGCCTTCAACTGTGGCCTTGCTCTAGTTTACAAGCATGTGCGTACCCCACATCCTGTGCCATTCTTATAACTTTTTCTGTGAAGGCAGGAATCACCTGATGTGCCAGAGACAATAAGGTAGCCATGTGTACAGATTTTAAAAAAGTATGAACTTTTGTAATACTTTTTTTCTCATGCAACACAATGGGGTTGCGACTTTTTAGTTCAATAACAAATCTTCCCAACGGACACTAAACATAAAAAGATTTGTCTCATTGCCAGTCGGGAATACTGCCCCGCAGCAGAAGGATACTTTAGGAAGACCTTGTCACACCAGCCGCCGCGGCCGCCACGCAGCGCGCCGGGCAAACGCTTCCATGTCGTACATGTCGCAATCATTACTTTGCAGTTACCATTGAAAAAGCACCTGCATCGAAACAGAATCAAAGAACTTGCATAGTCATTCGAAATGATCGAGATATCCACAGAAAAAGTATATAAAGTGAATGATTTCCGAGTGACTGATTAAATTTACCCAACGACCAACTCTCGCACTCAAGAACAAATCCTTCCTTGGCCAGAGAGCGGGCGTAGGCAGCGGCTCCCGCACGTAATGTTTGCTGACGCAGTTTACGGCTCGCATGACCCCGCTGTTGCGCTGCCCCGTTCACTTCCCATGGGCGGGGGAGGCGGTCGCCTTGTCCGAATTCGAGCAGTAGCTGCAACGACCCGCAGGGCGGTCGCCGGCGGCTGATGGCTCCCGCGCGCCCGACCTCTCAGCAGCGACCTCCCCGCCACGCCACACCGCACCGCACCGCTTATCCGCGCGAGCCGATCGCTATCGCGCACAATGTCTCGTGTGCCTTTATTGTGTACAGTGAAAGGCACTACCCAGATACTTCCTACTCGTAGAGACCCTTTCGAGGCAGCGCGTAGGAGCAACTGTCATACGAGTAGTACATCCCGCTGCGAGTATATATTATTGGTTCTGATAATTAACATACACTTTATGATTTTTCTACTTTTTTTGCAATATTGGCCGCACGTACTACTGTTTTGAAAGCCCAAGGCACTATCAACAGAATAATCTGTTTCTAATGTGCTTGGGCCCACAATTTCCCATCCCAAATTTACACACAATTGACAGGACTACAACCAACTCATCCTTCTTCCAAACCATTTCCATCAGGACAAAGATCCAGTCTGCCTATACCTCACCTCAAGACTGCATCAGCCACAAAGTCTGAATAATAGCGCATTTGATTCCCAGCAAAGGTAAGAATATTTGGCATTTTCTTTTTGATTAATCTTTTCGCCGAGAAGTATGCATTATTCCTACGCACGTCTCTTACTTATATAACTGTGACAGTATAAATGTCTAGGTAACGGCGCTATGGCATACCAATGAAAACTGTATCTCCGTCCACCTTCGTGGAACACTTGGAGGAATAGCAGACTAATATTGAAAAATCGTCGCCAAAAATTACAGATATGTGTATAATGAAATTTAAGAGAGTGTATTGAACAAAGGCCGGTCTCGATAGAGCAGGACTGGGAGCATCGTTCAGCCAAAGACTACGGATTCGGGTCCTAGGTAAGGCATTGTGGATTTACAACGCTGTTGAAGCGTGGTTGACGCGATCTCACCTCCACGAATCCCATTTGAGCAACCATCCTCAATTACAATTCATATTCTTTTATCTTTTATTATCATTCAACATAGTATATATTTCGCATAGTAGAAGCCAAAAGCAAACTACCACTGTGATCTCTTAGCGAGGAAAGAAGATATCATAAAGACTAAAGCATCTCCCTCTCTTACTCTGAATGATGGTAAATTAATATAATACTTATGCAAGACCTTTATCATGTAAGAAAATCATTACAGAAAAAATAAACATTTAACAAGAATTCATAGTGGTAAAGGCTGATTGTTATCTTTGAGTTAAGAGAAATCTTCTAATCCTGAACAGCCCAAAATTGCGAGAGGGCGAGGAGTTCATTGCGTGCTTTTCGCAATGGTCAATAAAGGTACCTGAAGGGGGTGAGGTGACTTCCTAAGGCCCTCGCTTTTTCTTTACCCACTTATAGTCAAGCAGTGGCGATTATAGTCACAATTAATATATTCTCCCTGCTTTACACCACATCTACCAGAACAGTGGCCCTACACCACCCAAGAGCAGCCGCGGGAAAATTGCCACCCGAGCCACGCACAGTATTGCGGTAGTTAAGTCCATTGATTAGTGATTCCGGGCGCGTGAACTGCTAAGGTCATTAGTTCCGTAACGGTAGTGCATGCAGTGAATTTCTCGGGAGGTGGCGGAGGTCTTCGCCCCCTCTGGATGCTGAGATGCGGCGCCGACATACCGTCGGATAGCAATGTTTTCCCTCGACCAGGTATCACCCACCAACAGGGCACCTGGGCAAACTCTTAAGTTCCCGACCGGTCTTCCGGCATATGTGATAGTGTAGTGCATATAAGTATAAGTGTGTGTAAGAGATGAGTATAGGACAAAGAAGAGGAAGGAAAGATAGCGCGCGGTCCGTGGCCCGTTTGTTAGAGTGTTGCTCCCGCATCCGCATGGTATTTATCGGAGAAAACACGGTAAATTAACAATCAGAGCAGTTGGTCGCTAGAATTATCCTCCAGACAGCGACTGAATTCGAACTAGCTGACAAGCTAATCCGACAAACTAGGACCACCAAGTCAGAGGCACTGCAGTGGATAGTTAGAGAATACTAGGTACATAGAAGGCGTGCCGCCACGATTCGTCGAACGTGACATATTTTTTTCAAACTTATCTCCCTCAGCCGTCCAGTCACAGAACACTGAACTTTTGTCTTGTTTTCCGTATTACTAATTATCGGATAGTGCACGCGAGAGGATTAATATTTCTGGTCATTTTTCTGCTATTTTCGCTTGCATGAATTTCAGAACGATATCGATTAATACGTACTCAGAAATCTTCTAGAATATAACGAAGAAGTCACTGCGATATCCAGTGGTGGGCGATTTTCTGCGATTTTGAGCGCTAGGTCGCCCCAGAGAAATATGGGGAAATTCAGCTCAGGGAATGCCTATAATATGTCTCTTTTGTCATTCAAATTTAAATATATAATTATTCAGCAAACCTAATAACGAAACTTACTTAACATCAAATTACGCTTATTTTTATAATTCGCTGTTTCAAACTAAATTATTTCTTTACAATTTTTAATAAAAGTTAGATTCCTGCCAACGTCAGTTACATTGAGCTCCCATTACATTTCTTACATTAATTACTCATCCCGCGCTAAAGAAAAAAATACCAGAAATTCTTCAGTTAAGAATGAGACGGGCAAATCCATTGGTCTTCGCATGCAAAACTCCTACTCATCAACTTTTTTCAGATACCCTCTCCGCGTTGATGACCCCCCAGTGTAAGCTGCCTTAATGGCGCGCGCTTTCTTTCGGAAGAAGGAAGACGGGGAGTGGCGACGCGCAGGGGAGGAAGGCAGCCGGGCGGCGCGGCGCAGCGCGGCGCGACGCGGAGCGGAGCGGCGCGGAGCGGCGCTGCGCTGCGGAAAACTTCGTCTCCGCGCCGCAGCGCTGGGACGGCGCGGATTAAACGACGGGAAACGAATGAGGCCGCAACTCTGTGGTGGGCGTAACTACCGAATTTTGTTCCTCGACCAACTCTGCTTGTTCCAGTCGCTACGAGAGACCTGCGAACTCTGTCGCCTTGTCCCTCCTATGAATCGCGCACACAGAGCTCCGAGCTGAAAGTTCGGGGCCAGTGATGCTGATATTGTTTCACTAGGACACTCGCCTTCCATTTCTCTCTGTATCCACATTAAATCAAGAGTTTCCAAAATAATAATTTCAATTGTGTGTAAAATATCTTGGTAAATACGACAGTTTTAAGTTGTTACTAAGAGTAAAATTACTTTATGGTTAATTTATACGTTTATGATTATTACAACATTCTTTCCTGTTACAGAAACAAAATAAATATTTATTGTTTTTAAATACATATATGAATTATTATTTAAAATTCTTGATTTTACTGCTTAATATCCGCCACATGAAATATGTAAGTTTTTATAAATATAGTTTGCTACGTTTCTCTATATATGGCTTTCAAATATCTGAGCAAGCTTATTGGACCGTCTAGACTTAGGCAAGACGATGTGTCGAGCTCCGCCCACGCTTCTCAGAATAACCAAGCGCGGGGGTGGTCGTTATGAGTGCGGCCATGTATAGCCGCTATGCTCTGGCGAGTTTCTTAGTTATTAATTAGTCTCAACGAGCATATGAGCTTGTCCTTTCCAACTTTCCTCATCACCCTATCAAAAAATGCATTAATAATTTATCGTCTTCTGGAACTGCGGTTGCCGACCCTTCGGATGTGAAGAAACTTCATATAGGAACAATTTTATCTCTTAAATGAAGAATGATTTTGTTCACATTTCACCACATTCTAGAACCCTAACTTTCTTACCTTTAACTAATAAAAATATTCTTAGCAACAAGTTCGCATACAAAATCTCATCTTTCATACTAATGATTAGTATTTTGAACTTGCAGGACATTTTTGAAAGAACATATTCGTTACCAGAAACTTTATTGTTTACACAAAATATCAGATTTTCAGCGAAACACAGATATAAATTCATGATTGTTTTATTTAAAATAATATTGTTACTGCGTTAGGTAAAAAAAGATGTCGGGTGGGTATAAATGCTTTTGAGGCTGCAACAGCTCATTCTTTCATGCACTATTTGTAACTAAAGAAATTCAGGGAGTTCAGCGAAAATAGGACCTCTGCAACTTTTAAAAACGTACCTCGCACTATCTAAAAAATTATTGGAGTAATTTTGACAAAATCTTGTTTTTGAAATTGCTTTTAAATATACGCAAAATTAAGCGAAAACTATTCATATTTTGAAAGAGCCTTTTTCAGAAAATTTTGAAAATATTGTTGGGGCTTCACGTAAAGCGTGAACAAAATATCTGTTTGGAGCCACGACATCAACCAGATCGATTGGGGAATAACAATTTTGATTAAAAAAATCACATAAAGGCAGACGGACAGATATTGAGCGACCGTCGAGCGGACAGATATTTTGCCATTAACCAAATTTTTCGGTGTCAAAAATCCACAAAACGAGGATTCTGACTACACAACGTATTAGAAGTTTCACTAATTCACTAAAAGAACAAGCAAGATTTAACCATTTTTTTCTTTGTGAAAGACCTCCAATACAGGTTCCTCTGTCGACAAATCACAGTTTTTCTCTGCAGCATAACAAAATTTCTTTATACTGTAATGGGTCAGTAATAAAAGAATTCAGATTTGCAGGACCATAAAAAGAAGAGCGCATGTTAAAAATAAACGCAGAACGCATTCGGAGGCGGCGGTGAATCGGAGGACAGAACGTGTTACGACTTGGTGAAGATCAACTGTGGAGGGAGTGTTCTCCGATTTTGTAAACACATTCTTGGTGTAGATTATTAATTATGGTAAATATTTATAAGTGTAACGGGACATAAAACTGTGTGTGTGGAAAGAAGGAGCTGTCACGATTGGAATTGGACTGGATTGAAATGGAAATTGAAATGGACGCGAGAACGACGGTCAAGAACGGTGGGCACTCGAACAGGAAAGTTCTTACAAGGGACAGAGAAATTTTTAATAATGTACGAAGACCAAGCTTTGGAATAAATTAGTAATTTTAAATTAGTAATTGGAAGATTTTTACGATTAAAAAGGGTACATATGGCGTCCAAGCTTAAAAGAGCATTCAGCTCGCTCCATATATTTTAGAAAAATACAGTAGGAGTTAATGCATCTTGGAGCTCGAGAAAAATTGAGGGATGGTTGGTGGCAGAACCTTCCACAAATAAATTTATTTCAGTTTTAATTTTGTAAAATTATCACTTGATGGAGGACGGTTCTATATTTACATTCAGGATAGTATCTAGAACCGGAAAGTTAATTATGGAAGTTCCTGACATGAAGTGGACAACACGGGCTAATGAGACCATCTTTTTCCCCCTCTGATTCAGTTAAAAGAGTAGTAGCATAAAATCAAACAGAATAGTGTTGATCCAAAAAATAATTTTCATAGCGACCAAACCATCGTAGCAGAATATTTAAGTTCGTGGTCGGGTTGTAGGTCATGACGTATGTGATGTGTTGTGATGTGATGTATTTGTAATACATGACACATGTGAACGGAATGATGTTTTACAACATAAATCAATACGCAAAGAAAACTATAAAATGCAGCACGATATAAGTTTTCGTAACGGTATTTCACACTTTCACAGTGGACCAGCTAGAAGATAACAACTCGAACCTACGGTTTGTCCCATTACTTTTCAAGGAGACAGGCCGTATTTAATGACATTACTCGATCGTCTGAAAAACATTCAATATCCTGTCAACACCCTCAACAATTCAAGAACACGGGCAAACAAATCCCATTCAACGCGTCAGAGCCCCAACTTTGTGTTATTGCTGCCCTGAAAGGGCCAAAGCACAACCTATGTTGTTAACTTCTGGAAACGAAGAGTAATGGAACATTAACATCACATAGAAGATATAACTCACCCGCAATAATCTTCGCATCATCTCGCCACCGTTAAACGAGAATGATATATGCATAGTGTGCAGAGAGAATGTATCAGATACATAATAAAGGAAATTAACAATCCACGTGATCGTAAACGGAGCAGTAATGTATTTGTGGTCGCCAACAGTGATGTGAAGCTCTTACCCTACGCCAGATAAAAACTTCATTTCCATAATCACACCGTGATGGAATACGCCACGACTTTAAACGCAGGTGGTTTGACATTTTTTTTCTTTTTTTTCTCCCAAGTAATTTTCTTGCGTGAAATCACGAACTTATACCACAAGGATAACTCTCGTTGCGTGCACAAATATATGCGCTGCCCAAATTTATTAAAATTATGGTTACTACAAATAAGTATAATAAAAATAAAACTAATTTTCAACCTGTTAGCATTATTGGTGTTTTTAAGCTTTTCCTTCCAAATATTTATCATTTCTTCCACGTTTGGAAATTGGAATTCAAAATCAACACTTTTTGAAAAAGTATAAAAATGATAGTGATTACACGATTACTACCGTATACTTTAATTGCAAGCACCAAAAACAATAATTATGTATAAAAAGGCAATTAAATATCCTAGTCTCATTTAAGCGATTTACAATGTCTGTGAAGGTCTGAATAGACACACCAATAAAAATACTGAAACACTCTGAAATTTTTCACGTTGTACAAGTATGAAATGTAAATGTTCTAGCTAACTAGGCTCTTCGGATGGTAAAAACACTAATTTATTGGATAAAACGGTAAAGAAACAGAAACATTGGAAAAACGATAAAGGCCAGTCGCCAGCCAGCCACCGCCCCGAACACTGCGCCCGCGCACCTGCAGCCACTTAAGATGTCCACCGCAGACGTGGACGAAACGTTTGGCCCTTCATTGCCTCCTAGACCACGGCCTACCAGCCCCGAAAATTTCTCTTATATTGACTCTGGCCGTGAAAGCCTACGATGCTAGATAAAGAAACATTTTATGTTCTAGTCTAGATCAAGGGCAAGTTAAACGTTTTTTTTATCTCTCAAGAGTTTAGATTATGTTTAAGTACCGTGGGGCCCTATTATTAACGAAATAAAAATCTGATCCTATTCAAACAATACCTTGTTGTTATCACTAAAAGTTACTTTAACAAAAAATAAACGTGAAAAAATATATGACGGCTTCACTCTCACATACATTGTCCGATCACAAAGAATACGTTAACTAGAAAATTGATAGCAACAATAAATACTATTATTCAATTGTCTCAATTAGTGCGATTGTTCAAAAATTTCGCACATATATGAAGAGTTCGGTTAAAAAACATGGCCACCCACGTAGGCACGTGTTACACATACAAGCAAGTGAACATTTTTGCTGGAAAGAGTTTAAAGGGGGCACATAAATACGGCAACAGCCGGGGGAAAAATATGTGCCATAATTAGCACAATTTCAGAATCTCGGCGCAGGAACAGCAGATGGAAGCGTCCGAAAATTTTAATATCACAAAAACTATAACTTTGTCGGTTACCTTCATTTAGTCCCGAGCCTTTCATTTTCATTCAGTAACTTTATATTTTAAACCTAAACAACTCTAGTGATTTGAAATTTCTACTCCACTCTTTGCATCACATGATCCTGGTATTGATAATTGTGTATTAGGTGCCATCTTAAACCATTAACTTTCAGTGTACTTGCAATAAAATAATTTTTGAGGAATTGTCTACATTTTGAGTTTTCCAGTTACGAAGGCACATGATTTTCAATAAATATTTAAGACTTCACTTCCGCTTTTCCTAGCGTATTTACTACTAGGACAGATCAAATTTGATCAAGAACAAATTTTTCACAAAAGCAACATAATCAAGCATCCCCTCACAATGAAGAAATCGCCGGTCTCCATTATCCACTGAATATCTAATTATCCTGGGTTTTGAAGCTACACAGCTAGTTCGAATTTAGCCGCTGCCTGACTGAGAATTCTAGCGACCGGCTGCTCTAATCGGTAGTTTTCGTTGGTTTCTCCGACCAACACTAGGCAAATACCCTAACAAATGGGCTACGGGCCGCACGCGATCTTTCTTTTCCTAAATTGATCCCTTACTCACATACACTGTCATACATACGTGGAAGTTTAGAGTTTGTCCCAGCTGGGGCAGTGCCCCACTGGAGGGAGATACCTGGTTAGGGAAATCCCGTAAGCCGACGGGTAGGTTGGAGCAAGATCTCGTCATCCAGGGGAAATATCGCCGCCACCTCCCGCGATAAAAAAGCATTAACTACAGTTACAGGAATAATGACCTTAGCAGTTGTCGTGCCCTAAATCACTGATCAATCAACCTAATCATTCTTTGAATTGCCCCCATACACCCTCAACACTATCTCTTTTTATAACAGGTTATCTTGAGATATTCCAACTGCTATAAAACTACACAGCCTCCCCCAGTATGTACGCTGGGGAGAGATCTCCATCTGCAGCGTGCAGACAAATAGGGGCCCAATGAAACGACACTTGGCGCCCAGCGCGGACGGCGGCGCGAGGCTGCCAGCACGAGGAGGGGCCTCGCCGCACAATCACCGCCGGGGGCTGTTCCGGCCTGGCTGGCCTTCACGACGCCGCGCCGGCCCCCGCCGCCACGCCCCCGCCGCCACGGCGCGAACACAGTGTGTGAGAGAGCACGTGGGGAGTGGAGTGGCGACCGTCACTGTCGCCACCACGCGGCCGCAACCCAACCTCAGCCGCAGCCGCCGCCCCGCATACCGCGGTCGCCGCCGGAATTCGAAGGCGGGCGCCCGCGCCTCGCTCAAGACTCTGCGCGAGCCCGCTGCATGCGACAAACGGGCAGACTTCATTTAAGGAAGACGAGAAAACTGAGAAAACGTTATATGTGAATCTAAATATCCATTTTCTTAGGCGCATTATACTACGTAAATATAACTATAACTAAATTGAATGTGATAATATTTGTAAATATTAGCATTTCAGTTCTCAATCCAAACCTGCAGAAACAAAAAGTGAAGAGTATTGCCATTGCGATCGCTTGGAATGACAAGGTTCCAACTGACAAAATCGAAGAAAATAAATATGACAAGATTCTATCTGACCTATGCTCTAAGTAGAATATTGTTGTTCTGCAACATGTGGACAAATAGCTATTGAAAAAAATTAATACTGTCTGCGGAGAGACGTCTGAATAATGAGTTAACGAAACATCGACATCAATTTACTCGCAACGACTGGAATGTTAGTTGGAACCTTGTCATTTCAAAGTGTCGATAGGTAATTTTATACGCCCCCAACCCTAATAAATGTGAGTATAATAGCAATGGAAACAAGGAATAACAATGGAGTCAAGCTCAGAAAGAAGACCGTAGCGCGTCGCAAGAAAGCGAAGATCGCCATTTCTTTCTTATGGCGCGCCACCCCCGCATCACAATTTGCCCGGAGGCGTAGGCGTCGCTGCGATTACGCAAGAGTTATGGAATTACGTAAAAGTTGTTCTTATCGAGAAGTGCAGCCATTTTACAGCTTGTTTTTCCGGGCGCCAACTTCCACTTTGAGAACTCAATAGGCAAATCTCTAATCTTGAAAACGTGATTAGGAAACAGAAGGAGTGGTGAACCCCGAGGACATAAGGAGCGAAAGTGTGTGTTTGTATGTGTATATGGGAAAAGGGAGCAGCGTGCGAAAACACACAACGGCTTGAAGCCAGAGGTCCAATCAAGTATGATGCATTTCTTCGAAAGAAAATTTATGACAATTTATATGCTTACCATAATATCTCTTTTTAAACTTTTTGGTGTGAATTGTGTAAGAAGGTAATGACAGCTTTGCAGCCATTTCCACAAGAAAAATTATATTCTGTGCATTAGTCCTACAAAGATAGGCTCTCAGCAGACGCAAAGTGCAGGGGCTTTTTGCTATTTATCATGCTCAACAAGTTAACTATCAAGAATGGTAAATAACAAACACAGAACAGACATTATATATGAATTCAAATTTCATACAAGCGCCCAAATTCATGGTAATCAAACCTGGCTCAAAATGACACAATAACGTTGCTACTGGTTTTCTACGGTCGAGCACACTGCGAAACTACGCCAGTCGCGCGGACACTCATTAACTGACACCGAACTGAGCTGTCTCTTTAGTCAACGCTTCTGCCGCAACGCAGCGCCAGATATTCTCGAGAGTTTTCTGAAAGTATGAAAAGAAACAAAAAGTGAGCTGTAATTTACAAAGTTTTTTTAATATCATTACGCGCAGCTGGTCTACAGAATATGGAGGACGCAGTGTATGACAAAAGAACGATGTATTTCACTACCGCCCTGTCATGCCTAGTCATGGTTAAATAGTGTCAATAAGACATTACCAGCCCGTAAATGTGTCCCGTCACAAACACACTACGGCTGGCAATCAACATGGATCACGCAGCACATAGTTGAAATGATTTTCTATTAATCCAAAGCTGAGGGCGTCACAAATCTCATTACCAGTTGGGTGTCTCAATAGTCAGTGGTAACTCTCGTCTCAAAGCATCTAAATTAGAGCACTTTTCGCTTACTTTGAAGTTTTTCGACCACTGACACCAGACTCAAAGAGAGAATTCTTAGGCTTCTCTGGACTTTCTGCAACGTTACATTGTGAAAAGAAGTAAGTAAGTAAGTAAGTTTTTCAATTGAAGCTGTGCATTAGAAGGAATGAGACGTCGAATATCATTTTTATTAAATAGGAATCAAATGACCAAGAACAGAAGAAAAGCGTCCTCATCTCAATTGCCATGTTTTTCAGAATTTTGAAAGAGCATGTTAATGACCAATAATTTGCCAATGATTAACACGTATGAACTTCGAATGAACTTTCCCTGCTGAAATTAATATTAATCATGGCGCCATTTCTTGTTGTTCTATGCCTTGGTTTACAAAATGGTACTCAGAATTAGTATTTTAAATAACAAGTGGAAATAAACCTTAAAACAAAGATCATGTAAAAACAACCAAATTATTTATTTCATTTGTAAGCAGCAAAACGTATGTCAAGATTTCCTCTACTTTAAAAAATACAAATTATTAAGATAAGTAATAAGGCAGGCTTAAATTATGAAACTCGATCAGGTTATTTTGAACTCAAAACCAAATCAAGAGCAATGTGAAATATAGTAAAAAGTACGACCAAATCAACTAGAAACCTCGTAGAGAGTGCTGTTTAAAAGATAACGAAAGAGATTTGAACTATCCAGCAACAGTGACTAGTCTCTTTAATCAATTAGCTTTTGAGAATAAGCAATAAGGGTCGTCATCCACTCTCTCTACTTACGAAATTGGGGCGAGTAAGGAAAAATCACAAAATGTACGAGAAAAATGGAGTTGTCCAACTTCTCTGTGAAGATTTTAAGAAAATGTACATAGGAAATACAGGATAATACTTAAATCCATGTGTATACTTCAAACTTCCACAGATTTTATCTTCCTCAATTTTGTATTTCATCTATTTACATTTCAATATTTAAATTAGTTTAATTTCGTATGTTAATTACATTTTATTTCATAATTTTCTTATCTCTAGTGCCACAGAAGAGAGATAATATTCCCGAGACGTATGTCTCGTTAATTATTTATAATTTAGAGGATAGTTTTAAAAAAGTTTTGGTTGATATCTTCTGTATCTTTAATTACTATGGATTACCACAATATCTCTGCTCCCGCTACGGAATTAACAGCATAATGTCTCAAAAAGAGAATTGAAACATCCAAAACTTGTCCTCGTAAGCGTAAGGGACACTTAAGAGAATGGTGCAAGACTCATTTTTGTTGAAATCCCTAATTTTTCGAAAATTGCAAAAGTTTCTTTTTTTTTGACGTCTTCCTACAACTACAATATTGAAGATAGAGATTTTTTCCATAATGATATATTTTCCACATTCTCTGGCATTCAACTTTCCTGATTGTAAACTATCGGAAAGAGTTCAAGTCTAAAGCGAAGAAAAACGAGCACATAAAAATCTTCCAAATACACCAATTACAAAAAGAAAGAACATTATACGGGATTAGACTTTAAAATCGCATTATGTAGACATTTCGATCATTTTCTCTCGTTGAGATTGCAGAAAAACGACAAACATTAACTTTTTCTACCTGAATTGTATGGCTAAACATATAATTGTCGATGGAACATTAAATAAGCAATATTGCTGACCACACTATATAGCTTGAAAATGATATGAAATTCAGTTCACACAAAATATGCGACAACAGAGCTTTATCAAGTGTAATAAAATAGATTGAAGCAGCCATTTTCTGTCCAATTAACAAATTCGATGTTGGCTGGATTTATTGGCACATAATCTCGAACTATATACTGTACTAGTTCATGAACGTGTGAATAACGAACTGTGGAAGGACTGGAACATCCTCCACTGATATAAGAAAACTCTTCTGTCTCTGAAAAGATGATGTTTATGATCGGGGATTAGTATCACCAATGGTTGGAAACGGCGAGTTCCGCCCTTATCAGATACTCACGAGTTAGAAAAATCTCAATGAAAGATCGTAAATAAGGGACCAGACGCCAGTTTCTACAATCTTTAGGAAAATATTACTTTACGTAAAACAATCAATAAAAATGCCAGATTAAAAATCTAAATATTCCAAACAATCACTTCGTTGCATGTCATAATGAAGCGTACGTTCACAGACAGTACAGTGATTCCTACTCAATTACTCTATGTCTGTATGGTACAGCGTTAACATGACTCACATTTTGTGCGGACGAAGTCGATGTGTCACTATCTGCTTCATCCTTCAGTGTATCTGAGGCGGATGCAGACCGAATGTCCCCATCATCTTCAAATTTTTTGACCAAGGAAAGGATAATTGCCTTAATGGGAGCTTCCGTTCCTGGAAACGTCTCAAAATTTTCTTGTGTCTTCGAGACGGATTTTGTTTTGAAGTATTCCTTCACAATTTTCACTTTCATTGGTACATCAAAATTTTCCATTGTAGCTCCGGATCTAAAACACATAATACATTTTTTGTTAACAATTAACACGTGCATACATATACCTGCATAAGATTTGAATGCATGGTCAAGGTCATATTCCATAAACTTGTCTGCCCTTATGCTGCAAAAAAACGTTTCTATCAAATAATATTTTTTAAACATAAAATCTATTTTAGCAACGACTCGACCGACCTTCAATTGAATGCAAAAATCAAATTGTTATTTCGTCTTCTGTTCGGAATTAGTCACAATGACATAGTCATTTCACTTGTAGGCTTATTGCATCCAATCGTAACAAGTGCATCTCAAAATTTAGTTTTACCTTAATAAAGATTTTTTGTGAATTGCATATTCTTCATAAGTCATAAATAACCATTTAAAATCTGTAAATACAACGTATTGTAAAGATTCACACTATAGTTCAAATAAGCATTATGCCCCAGTCTAAAATTGGGCTTTCAAAAGACACGATGGTTTTACCTGTAAATAAATTTAATGTCTTATCGGGAGATATCTTAAAGTTGCTTACTCTTCGATTTACGATAAAATTATCCTGAATGTTTTAATTATATTTGTTTTGTGTGTCTTTAGAGACCTCCAAAACTAGCCGAGTAACCCAAATATTTTACCTCGTTCACAAAACAAGGCAATTTACAGAACAGATGTAGTAGGTCTGTGATCTCTTCATCTGGAACGTAACTTCTCTTGTAACTCAAAGGGTGAAAGGTAATGAAAAGCTAAAGGGAGGAAGTGCCTCCCGCAACGACCCTATGGATGCATTAATGAGCCTGGGCGATTATCTCGCATTGTGTAGCGTAATGTAACGAATGAAGGGAATCAATACTGGTGTGCATCAGCAACAGCTTCAAAATGGCCCTCAGTGGACGGACCACAATTCTCTATTCGCCTTTGATGCAAACGAGTATTAAAGTACTTCAGCTGACAGTTCATGAACGGTGGATATAATGACATACAGGCTGGCAATATCCAAAAGCCAACTTGTAGAATTCACATTTCACATATGTGTAGTTTACTTCTAAGACAATCTTGTTTGGTGTATGTAAAGTTCTGGATTTATATTTACCTGTTATTGCTATAAACCGTAGTTTGATGTTTTCCATCGATAATTTTGAACCAAGACCATTGATATCAAAAAATCACGAGGCTTTCCTTGTCCAAGACCAACAATAACATTACATATTGCATTTTCTAGAAATTATACGCAGATTGTTGGTTTTCAAAGAAGAGAAAAGAAATAAAAATTGAAAGGAAAGGGTGAAAAGCAAATCCAATCACATTCTGTTGTTTTTGAAACAGAGAAATTTTAATCTGGTGTAGTGCAATACGTGAACAATAATTAGAAAACATTCAGCCAACAACTGAACCAATACACATTACATAATGAAGTTTTAATACGAGTATATCTACCCTTAGAAATATTTTAATAATAATAATAATAATAATAATAATAATAATAATAATAATCGTCTACTTGTTGCGACATTCAGATCATAAAAATGGCTCTTCCGGCTAATAACTTTAATGAATTTACATTTGCAAAAATTACAGTTGAGGTATTCGGACGTAAGTAATATTAACTGCCATTTTATGTTACACTAGTGGAGCCGGCAATGTCTCGCTATTGCAGTGTATTACACATCACACACTACTGGTCACGTGATTGTTCGCCACTTTTTACGCTACACTGTGCAAAACTCAAATAGATGAAAGACTTTCTCGCAAGTATGGGTTGATTGTATGTCCTGGTTGTGACATGGCTGTCAAGTATTTTATAGTTAAAACGTTCTTCCTCCAATTTGGGCATGCCTTCACTCTGACACGATCTTGAAGAAATTTGATTGACGTGTCTGACATTCAAGTAATAATTCCGGGCGATATTTCACAATTGTGGGGTCAAAATATTATTTTGGAGTGAAGACGCACTTAATCCTTCACTGACTAGGTTGACTGAGACATAGGCGACTGGTTGCGTAGAGTTCAGGGGCGCTTGAGTCGTCGTAATCAACATCAACAACAGATCATCATCAATGCTCCATCACGTCCGATTTACTTCAAAACACTCTTTAAACATTCACATTATTCATAAGAACAAAGTGTGAAAATTTCAGCGAAATCGGCCGAGTAGTTTTTGCGTCTATATGCAACACACACGCAAATTCCTTTTACTCCTCGCCTTACGAATTCTTCGTAAAAAGAGAAAGTTTTGTGATCGTGCGCCAGAAAACGGCGAATTTTCGCCCGAAAATCTCTTTTTGCTGGCGGTTTCTGTATATGTGTGTGTATATATATATATATATATATATATATATATATATATATATATATATATATATATATATATATATATATATATATTCGTATTTTCTTGTTACATTTGGTCGATAAGATTCATTCAAATACTCCAGAATCACACTCTTACAGCGCATTTTCGTTTAACAGATAAAAACAATGTATTGAAATTCAAATCCATATTTACCCATTTTTAATTTGAGCGTTTTCCTAAAAAACTCGATGTAATATTTATTGTGATGTGTCATTAAGGAAGACCCTATCTGAAAGTGGAAGTTAATAGGCAGCATGAATAATAGGTTGAACGAAGGGTATTCTGCAAATGTATCATCGTGAGTCTATTACTCTAGTTTATACAGTGGACTCAGGGTGCTCAATTTGCATGCATGTCTCCCAGTGTGGATGGACAGGTACACGAGTAGCTTGAAGAATTGCTCTCGACAAGCTCTAAAGAGCATCCATTTGGCTTCAAAATGCCATAAAAGACTTGTTTCAGCTAAGTTTTACTTTCTTGCCCTTACTTCGTAAGATAAGAGAGTATTGTGATCACGCGCCGGAACATTCGACAAATATTCGACATTAACTTACTTCGGGCACTTGTAACGAAAAACTGGATAAAGCTTGCCACTATAGAGTAAATTAGTTCTTAGTTGTGTTGTCAGAATTTGTGTTTTGTGGGTCCTTGATACCGAAAAATAGTTTGACGGCTAAAGGTCTGTCTGTCTACCTCTGGTGAATGTTAGCGCCCCAAGGGTTTGGCTGATTTTCTGCAAAAATGATATTCGTCCATCGACTTAAAGGAATTCGAGGCCCTAGAAGTTTGAAAAGGATCAGCAGAGCTTCAACATTTTCTTAATAACTTATCAAAAATTGCTCCAAGTTTTTTGATTAAACTTTGCCCTCAGATAGTACAAAGAACGCTTAAAATAATGGTCCAGCTCTCATTTTCTTTAAAATATCTGATTCTTCGAAAATTTCTTAGGTTCAATTTTTTTGTATCTTCCTGAAACTACAATATGAAAAAAGATATTATTTCCTTAATGAAATCTATTCTTTAAAGGCAGATCTTGAAAAAAGATCACGTACAATTTTTCGAAAGTATGAGTAGTTTTCGAGCAATTTTGCGTGAAATGTAGGCAATTTTTAAACAATTATTTTCCAGAAACGACTCCAATTTTTTTCCTAGTATATATCAGAGACTGGTACAATGTTGGTGTTAGCCCCAATTCTGGCGAACTCCGTATTTTCGAAAGTTACGAAATGTTAACATTCCAAAACTACAATTTTCAAGATAGAGATTTTTGCTTTAAACAAAATCTGTTCTAAAAACTCAGATCATTGAAAAAGGACATGAACAATTTTTTTTGAAAAAGGAAAGTTTTTGCGCAAACTATGCTAGAAGTTAATGCAAATTATATTATAAAAACATTTTCTAAAAAACCGCTCCAAACTTTTTCTTCGAACTGTTTTCATGCATATAACAAGGAGCGGAGTTTTTAACAGTGTCAATTTCGCAGGTGTAATTTTTTTTAAACTTTTCAAATTTTTCGAAATTTTCGAAAAGTGCAAATTTATAAATTCACTAAGCATCATTATTTTTACAACGCATCTAGACATAAAAAAAATGTTTATAACTTTCTACTGAATAAAAGACATCAAATTACAATAGTTACTTTTGCCAGTACATAAATGTCAGCATTTCTTGGACACTGAATTCGTCACTCACTGATAATCAATTAACGGAGAAATAACCTCCCTGACTAAACTATTTAACATATTAAACACCGTACAAAAAACCTAAATGTATTTATTTTAGATAACCTCTCTCTTTCCCTTCACTACAATCATCAATCGCAAACTTATTTATCCTTTTTTCTTCTCTCTCTCCCTCAAATAATACCAATATTTTCCGTTTTCATCGTGTACTGCGCAATTTGCTAGTTCTCTTGAACGGTGGCTTCTTGGGCCAAGGCCGGGACCGTCCGCGAGGCGCAGGGGCGGGGCAGGAGCGATAATGAGGGTCGGGGCGAATCAAGAGGGCTGGCGGTAACTCGAGCGTTGCGCCCGTTTTTAGTTACTTCACCGCGACTCGGCGGGCTGGAACCAGAGGGCGGCCTTACAGTAACCTCCCGTCATCGCCTACGTTTTCGCCTTGCACCACCCCTCTCGCCGTCATCAGCACGAAATACTTACCGTTGTTATCGCTCGCGTTTTCTTCTTTGCCTCTCCATCGTTCCTTCGCTCATTTCTCCTCGCCGAAAGGTACGAGGAACTTTGCATCAACGGCACATGTAATTTCCAAAGTTGCGAATTGTATCGTAATTAAGAAACTTCAGGGGTTTATTTGTTCTGTATAGTATGGCTCCAAACGCAATATTCGAAGCGAGAGCAGACATTGTAATGAGTTGCTCGAATCAGTGGCGTTTTAAGGGATTATCTTAATGTAAATGACACAGTTTGTGAATAAACATGATGTGGAGCGCACGCTCATCAAAAGAGTAGTATTAAGTACGAGGAGAAAAGGGGGCGAAAGTGAGGAACACAGGAAAAGAAAGAGATTAATAATAATAATAATAATAATAATAATAATAATAATAATAATAATAATAATAATAGAAAAGATCGAAAGCACAGAAAACACGACGAAAGCACTTGGATAGTACTAAAAGGAAGACAACTCCTAGGAGAAAAAAACGCTTAACGAATTCAGGTATTTAGACTCAATGAATAATTAAATAACCCAAATTAAAACTACCAGCTTAATAATTTTCTACAAATCGAAATAGACTGTAAGTGTTGAATTTTTATCAGAAGGGGCGGAAGATATGATATAAAGCACCAAAAGGCTTTTTTGACCATATTACGTCTGTCTTCAGTGCCTACACTAAATTTACTACACTAAAATAATGTGTGAAAGAAGAAGTATTTTATAGCTTTATTCGTAATTTCTCTTTTTGTCAATGCTCCTAACTTCTATTCATAAATTGGACGAAAAAAAGGTTTTATCAAGATTCATTTTTATTTAGATTTAAATATGTTAATTAAATATTGAAACAAAATTAGATAACTTAACAGGTTCTTTTGTAACGTGTGTTAAAACAATTCGGAAATATATATATTATAAAAGTACTAATTTTCGTAGAAATTCTCCGTTTCATGGAAATTTCTTTGAGTAAAGAATACATACTTCTACATTATCTTTAGTGATAAGGAAGTAATATACTTCCACTACACAAAACTTCACCCTCAATAAATTAAAAGTATATTCGCTGGCAGCACCGCGAAATTGCATGCTCCGCCCTTTATCACTTCGTGGATTACTCTTTTACTTGACTTCATAGTTCACCTTTTTTGCCAATAGTAAAGTTTTTATGTAACCACCTCAACAAATGTGCGATCACTATTGCATGTATGGTAACTATGAGGATGACACGATATGATGATGATAGGTGTGAAAGGACGAACACAATACAACCATGCCTGAGGCGGGACTCGAAGCGCGGGACGCTGCTAAGCAGGGCTGGCCGGTCGGAACGGACGAATTGTGGGCCGCGGCGAACCGCGCATTTGCTGAATCACACTCGTTAACGCGCGCGTGAAACTGACGCGACGCGACGGTGGGTGCGTGCGCCACGCGCTAACGAGCGGAAGGAACGGAGCCGCACTTGCGTTAGCTACGACGCACACGTGCGCTCGCTCACCACGCGCCCTCAAGCCTGCCTTGGAGAACGGGACAACTGGAGTGTTTCTACACAGGGATTCCAAAGACATCTGAGACAAACGTGAACTACAAAAAATATATTTAAATTATATTTCTGTTATTCTGCCACAGACTAGTCAGCCCTACAAAATAAATCATATCGATTATAGAATAATTATAAGCTTCATAGAGCTCAAATTTTTTCAACGTTTATTAAAATTTATTCGATTAATTATTAACGTCAAGTAAACGAGATGAAGGCAAACAAACCACTACACTTATCTACAAACACTAACTGAATTATAGAGTAGTAATGAATAGATATTAAAACGACCTACCTAAGAATTCGTAAACTTTTAAACGGATTTTTCGATCGAAAATTCTACATCATATTGTTAAGATAATCCTAATACTTTTCTTACCTGAACTTTTTAGTGTAGAGGAAAAGTAAACTACTGGGAATGTTCGGCATTCAGCAACTTTTCCTCCTCTTGGTTATATTACTCAACAATTACTTAGATGTTGAAAAAAAGTGCATGACTTCAATTAAAGATCTACAATTGAATGAAAGTGTGCAGAAAACTTTCAAGCCACAAGAATCAATACGCTTGAAAAATGGCTTGGAAAGTTGGGATATGGCGTAACATTTCTGCAGCAAGGATATACGCCGAAAAATAACTATGTGTGAACGTCACTGGAGAAAAATTAGAAAAGTTCTCTGAATGTAGTTCAACCGAAGTAAGTCACGTTACGTGCTGAGAATAGATTTTTGGACCAGTTGGTACTTTCGTGAAAACGATGTGAAAAGTACTTGCATTTTTTGGGCATTCATAAAAAATCTCCGACTAATGAAACAGCTTCTGTGAGTAAGCTTCTTCACGGACAACAGATGAACCTCATGAACAACAGATGGCCATGGTCATTTCGCTCGTATATTTCATTCCGGATAAAATATATCGTAATAATAACTATTTGGTAAAATTCATCTCCGAATACAATTCTTAAAAATATCTCAACCAATTGAATATGACAAGCATTCATATCTTATTTTTTATTTGGAAATTAAATTACCTCACGAAACATCCGAGCATACACCTTCCCTTTACGTATTTCAAGCGCAGTGCTCCCAAACGCCTCGCAGAGGTTATCTTTTAACAGTGACGGCGACTATTAAGGAGCGTGGGGGATTAAGCGGCGGCGCGCATCGTCCATAGGAGAACCGGATGACATCAGCGCGTAACGACGCCACGCTACAACGCGGAACAGCGCGACCGGCGCGAAGCCAGCGCCTCAAATTAGCTGCGAGGAGGTTTTGCTTAATTTCCAGCCGGGCGTCAGACGCGCAGCGTCTTCCCAGGCAGGTAGGCGACGCATCTCACGGTGCAGATGCCGCCGGTGTCGTCTGTACGACGTTCAGAGTGTCTCTCAGATCTCAGAAATGGCCTTGACGTGCCAGCACCTTCTTTGGTTTATCAACAAGTTATAATGTGTTCGTGATACACAATTGTTTTCGTTGACGTTAGGAATAAAGCGGGAATTCCGAAACCAAATCATTAATGATACTTGCCGTATTGAATCTTCTTCGCATATATAATATGTAAAATCGAATCATCGTAACATCGAATATATAATGTGTTTGAAATAGGAAGGATAAAAGTATTGATAATCTGTATCTACATAACAAAAGTAGAGTAACACTTTATGATTTCAAATAACCGTCTTTTTATAATCTCTTATGTTTATTTAAATGTTATAAAAATTAAGCTTTTTAAACTATGTTTGTCGGTCTTTTCGCTGGTCTTACTGTCGATCGTTGCGTCCGGACTAATTTCTAGGATAGCTAAACCGAGGACGATGGGATTTTCTTTCATTGGAAGGTAGACTATTTTGTCAGGTGTAACGTACGCTGCTTTTGTTCAAATTATTATTTTCTATTATATACGGAATAATGTTTTTTGTTAATAACTTTGATCTTTTATACAAATCAAAATTTTTATTCCAATCTTAACGAAATTTACATGTGACCTCAAAAAAAGCCGAAAATTACTGTGAAAATGACATTTCGAAGAAAAAAAATCCGCATCTCTTTCGTACCTCTTAAACAAAGTTTAAGGTGATTTCTTCCTTTTCTCGCAAATACGGTACCTTGAAAACGAAGGAGATCCACAAAAATTAATTAAACTTTTCTGATGATATATTCTACTAAATGCATTTTAAATTATTTAAGTACAATTGGTACTTGAGTTATAGGTGACCAAAATTGTTAGGTTTTCCGGAAGTATGAAACTATGCATGTTTAAAGCTGCCTGGAGCAACTATGATCGTCGCAAACACGGTGGGGCAGGTGATGACGGCGCTAAGCGAGGCAAGGTGAGGAGAGAGAGTGTGATTATGGGCGGGTGAATCGGGGCTGTGTGAGATCGGGTGGGACGGAAAAGATACGGGTCAGTCTGTCAGAGCAGACCAGAAATTCATTAAATATAGAATAATTCTGTTCTTTTCCTAATAGATGATGATAGATGAGATTAATGAATACATATCAACACACACTACACTTCTCTATTGCACACAAAGGGGAAACCAATATATGAAGTTAAATATCCATCTTGCAGTTGAATAAGTTTACCCATAGTATCGTCGGTACACAAAGGAAAGTCACTACGAGTAAATCCAAAATGCGACTTTCGAGTTAAATCAAGTTCAAGTTGATTCTGTCTAAATTTACCACTTTTTAAAAAAATACTATTTTCTTTTACAGTCGTTGACACATTATTTTTAAGAAACAAGAACCTTGAAAGATGGCTATTTCCTGCACATTTCTAATGTTTTGTGACTTATTTAAATAATAAATAATTGATAATTTAATAATTAATAATAAAAACCCAAAAATAATTTTAATTTATATATCGACGATATTTCTTTCCGAGATACCAAGAAAGCTACGTAATTATGAATTTTTTATTGTTTAAACTACAGAATAAAAAAGTCAAGAAATAATTAAAAACATTATTCAATTTAAAAACTACTTCCTTCTTTCCTACTACGTACTTTCTTCTACAATTCGTTTGTTTTTTCTGGCCCTACAATTTGTATGAAAAAACATAATTCGGGGTCCTAATGGACGACTCGGGCCCTGGTGGGGTATACTGAGGCTCATAGGTATACACCATTAAATACCAGGAAAAGCCCTCCTGTAATGGGGAACCTTTGTAGAAAGGCTGAGTCATCAAGTCCCTTCCCAAACCTCCTCGTGGTGGCCCTGGATGATCTGCGTGGTGAGAACCTACAGAGTAACGAAAAGGGTGGGACGAAAGGTGAGTTTCCGGCGCCTTAAAACGGGAACCATGAGCTAAGGGAAGGAACCCTAACAGAAAACCAAGGGGGGAGGGGGGTGTCCGTAGGTGTAGTGGAACCAACCTTCCTAAGGGATGACAACCCTGAAAAAAAAAAAACCATCTACCTCCAGGATTAAACATGGGGGTTGGACGCAGGGCTAACATCCCGGCTCCATAAAAAAAACTTCAGTTCAAAGCGATTTAAATATGCCTCGGACTGGACCAAAATTAAATTTACGACAAAGGCTAGGAAAACGGACAATGAAAATTGGAACATGGAATATACAAGGCCTACGAACAAAGCAGAGGGAGGTCATCTCAGAAATTGAAAAAATGAACCTGGACATAATTATACTTACGGAAACGAAGAAAAAAGGGACAGGGGAAGAAATTTTGAATGTTTGAATCTTCATATTTGGAGTGGTGTACCCAAAGATTTTAGAGCTAGAAGTGGAGTCTCTTTCCTTATTAAACGTAAATGGACAAAATTCATTAAACAGATAGAGAGTATTAATGAAAGGATAGTAAGAATAGACATGAACGTTTTTCGTCATAAGATAACAATTTTAGGGGTATATGCCGTAAATGATAATGCACTTGTAGATGAAAAGAATAAGTTCTTTCAAGACTCAGCGAAACTATAGCGAGTATTCTGTATCAAAATGAAATAATATTAATTGGGGATTTTAATAGCAGAGTAGGTAATAGAGAACGTGAAGTAGTAGGTCAATACGGAGAGGAAAGTATTAATGACAATGGAAAAAGATTAATCAACCTATGTAAGGAACATGCACTATGTGTAGGGAATACGTTGTTCAGACATAAAAACATCCACTAATATACACGAATAGATCCAGTATGAAATATACAATCTGTAATTGATTTAGTTGTGGTGAAGAATGAGAGAAGAGTTAAACTGAATGATGTGAGAGTATACCGTCAACCAGAACGTGGAACTGATCATCATATGGTAGTGAGCAAACATGTTTTTTCTTTTAGAAATAAACGAAGATGTACTGAAAAAGATACTGACTTTTTAATTGAAGAAAACGATGTAAATTTTAAAACAGACCTTTTAAAACAATACAGTGTTGAGATGCTCTACCGAAACAGAATTAAGAATAAGCTAGAAAACTCAGAAGATAAAAGTCCCGAAGAAATGTACAATCATTTAAAAGAGGCTGTTTTTGAAGCAGCTAAGGAAGTTTTAGGAGTGGAGCAAGAAAAAAGCAAGTTTGTAGAGAAATTTAGCGAAAATTTACAAAGCATGATTAAGGAAAAGAAAAAATTATATTTGGCATGGATTTCAAATAGGAATGATGACACACGAAAGAAATATGTAGAAAAGAGAAAAGAAGTTAAAGAATTAGTAAAAATCGAAAAAAATGAACATTGGGAGAGATTATGTAGGGATATAGATAGTTCATTGGGATATAACAGATCAACTGAAGCATGGAAAACAATTAAAAATATGAGAAAAAACTGTAACAGAAGCAAAATACAAACAATTACTCCTACAAAATGGATTGACTACTACGAAACATTATTGCAAGAAAATAGAGTGGAATACCAACAAGATTTGGAATGCACACATTGGCAAGAATGGGAACCTGTAATTAGTCGGCTTCATGTAAAGAGGGCTTTGGCGAGAGCCAAAAACAATAAAGCTCCAGGACCAGGAAACCTTAGGATGGAACTTTTAAAATACGGAGGCTCTAGTATAATTGAATACCTCCAAAATCTTTTTAACAGAATTGAAGTTAGCGGTGATATCCCGCAGGAATGGAATATGTCATACATCAGTTCCATACACAAGAAAGGTGAAAAACTAGTTGTGACAATTACAGAGGAATTAGTGTCATCCCATCAATAGCTAGGCTATTCGCTAGTATTCTAAAGGAAAAAATACAAAAAGGAATAACTTTCAGCGAAAAACAAAGTGGTTTTAGGAGTGGGAGGTCATGTTTGGATAACATCCATTGCTTACGCCAGATAATAGAAAAAAATGGAATGCACAATATAGATACATATATGACATTTATTGACCTGGAAAAGGCCTATGACAGTGTTCCAAGATGTAAAATTTGGCCAGCAATGAAAAGACTGAAAGTGCAAGAAAAATGGATTAATTTAGTTACAAAAATGAACCAGAATACTGAAGCGTGCATTAAAATGGAGAGGAAAATTACCCGAAGCATTAGAACTAACAAAGGGTTAAAGCAAAGATGTAGTTTATCGCCACTTCTCTTTAATATATATATATATGGAACAAGCTTTGGAAACCTGGTACAAGAAATGTTCTCAAATGGAAGTTCCCATAAATGACAAGTGCTTACATTCTTTGCTTTTTGCAGATGATCAGGTAATTATGGCAGCAGATCGGGAAGATATGGAGTATATGCTTCGCAAATTAAAAGAAGAATACGAAAAATGGGGACTTAAAATCAACCTTAAAAAGACAGAATATTTATGCATAGGAGGAGATGCCTCTAATATTAATGTCGCTGATGACGAGATAGCTAACGTTTCGAAATTTAAATATCTTGGGACTGTAATTACTGACGATGGGAAAATTGATGAAGATATAACTACTAGACTTGCAATGGGGAAGAATGCAATCAAAGCTCTGCATGGCCTTATATGGAATAGTGTTTTAAGGCAAGACACAAAACGACACATATTCCACAGTATCGTGGAAAGTATTATATTATATGGAGCAGAAATGTGACCGTTAACAAAACGCCGTAGAGACAGAATACGGTCGGTAGAGCTCGACTTTATGAGAAGATCTTTGCAGATAACAAGACTGGATAAAATAAGAAATGAAGTGGTGTGGGAAAGAGCTAGGGTTCAAACAACCATAACCAGAAGACTAGAAAATAAAGCTCTTCAATGATATGGACATGTCCAGAGGATGCGAAATGAGAGATGGCCAAAACAAATTGTAAATTGGATACCTGAAAGAAGATGTAGACCTGGTTTAACCTGGAAGACATATATACATGAAGTAATGGAGGAGAATGGATTGGAAGAGGGTCAATGGGAGGACCGAGAATTATGGAATTCGAAAACGGCAAACTCTAAGGGGTAGAAACCGTCGAAGAAGAAGAAGAAGAAGAAGAAGAAGAAGAAGAAGAAGAAGAAGAAGAAGAAGAAGAAGAAGAAAACATAATTCCGATATATTTCCTTATTATTAACAAGTAATATTGCACCATATAATACGACATCAGTTTCCGAATTTAACCGGTTCCAACCTCCACAGCCCGTGAGGGCAAGATCTCCGACCGGCCACAACACGACAAAACAACTACTCCACAAAAAGCTCTTGATATTATCGGAGCGGGAGGAGCATGGTGGAGCGGGGCGTGGCGGGGCGGGGGCAGGGGTTGCAGCCGTGGCATACCTCAGGAGGCGGCTGGGCCGGGCGGCCGCTGGACAGCTGAGCGCGCGCTCGGGAGGGGAAAACCGGTCGGAGGAATCGGGGCGGGCGACCGGAGGGCGGCCTGGCGATGCGTGCCCCAGCCGCAGCTCGTGGGATGCTGCGGCGCGGCCCTGCGCCTCGCCACGCCGCGCCACGCCACGCCACGCCGCGCCGCGCCGCGCCGCGCCGGCCGGGCCGGGGAAAGGTCTGGGGCGATTCGTGTAGCCGCCGCTGGCGATGCGGGAGTATCACGGTGTCTGTGTCCTGTGATTTGGGTGGACACAAGTGATAGATATTCATGTCTGGAATTCTTAAAAATCTACAATGTGCTCATTGCTTCAGTTTTATCTTACTTTTGAAAGATATTCCCGTTTTTTTCCAAAATGTGAAAAGCACATACACGCGCACATACACACAAAATATAATTGTGTCGACAGATTTAATAGTTTAATGTAGTTGGATATGCAAACAATTCTACTGAAACAAATTCTTGTAGCATACTGTTTCACATAATATAAATAGAAGATTATGATGCTTCAAGCGACCTCTACTTAATATGAGTAAACTGTTGGAAGTATAAGATGCACTGTCTTCACTGACAGCAGAATAAACATTGTTGTTAGGAGATTCTTTTTATTGGCAACAGAAACATGATTGACGCATTTTATGGCCAAAGAACTTGTAAATTCCGCATGAAGCCCCCAACTTCACGAAGGAGGACCTTTCAAGCATATACCCACCTTCCTTGCATTGCTGATGGGCGCTGAAACTAACATTCTAAATCCATTTCTATCTGGTTGCCTACCTGGTCGATTTTTCTTTAATAGGACTGTCGACTCCGGTTATAGTGAACTTCTATGGACTAACATTTTTGGTTCACTATATCCGATAATATCAAAATTAAATAAAATGCTCCACAATAATTGATTTAATTAATACAAAGAAACAGCAAAAACATTAAAAGCACGAATTCAACATACCAATATCTTTATTTCACCTCAAAAGATCAATTATTTTCAACGGTTTGCAGGGTACATTTTTAATCAGTAATTTCTCCAGAACCTTCTCCCGTGCTCTCTTCATAATTGATTCAGCATTGTCCACTGTCTCTAATTATCGTAAAGCAGTCTTGACACCCTTCAACGTCTCTTGTACTCGTACTGCTGGAACACCGTCTCATTCTCTGAAGTCCCTTTGATTCGGCTAATAACATATAAGATCTTTTCGGCGGCAGCACGATGCAAGCGGCTAATGAAACAGTTCGCTTTTCCGCGCGGCGCCGGGAGTGTCGCCAGGCTGCGGCAGTCGTGCACTTCCTGTTGCTTAAGTAGAACACCACGTGCTTTGTCTCCCGGAATCTCAAGATCAAGCTTGAAAACGAAGCAAGCAGACGCGCGTCGCCGCCGCCAGTTGCAGTCCACACAGGACACGGCCTTTGTTCCCTCAGCGAAACTGTGTGGCACAAGATCATCAGTAAGGTCCCCATGACAAGTCCGCTACTTCCACCTCAAAGAATACTTCTTCTATTATGATATTTGGAACTGAGGCGATTTATATATATATATATATATATATATATATATATATATATATATATATATATATATATATATATATATACCCCCCCCTCAGTCAGGAGGGATTTAATTTCTAGGACGTTGTATCTCCTACGTTCACTATAGGTGAGACGGGACTTGTGACGTTCATTATAACCGAGTGTTCACCAGTTGAGAGTCCACTACAACCGGTGTCGACTATATTACAAAGAGAGCCTCCTGTGCCCACCGAAACATGTAAAAGGTTGGAAATGGGAATGTCAAACCATATCATAACAATTTTGCTCCTTGAGAACCACTGATGGTCTCCACCGTGCGGCGAGCACCGACCAGGCAGGTCTTCGGATGGAAAACCCGTCTGCGGCGACGCCGCCTCGGGTCCGGTGCTTCCAAGAGGAAGACCGGCGGCGGCGGCGGTGGCCGCGACCTGCGTCTGCGGCGAGAGCTTCGTTCGGAAGCTCGTCAGGAAATCCCCGTGCAAGGCTGTTAATCCCGTTCGTGCGAAAGAGAGACTTCATTTTTCCTCCTTGGTGGCCAACCTGAAACGCTTTTATTTGGTGGTCCACCTTGGAGATGACAAACGTCCCTCACAGTCCCTGCCGGCCGATACACCGGGGCAAGCCACGCACGAGGCGAGTGTGTGTGGCAACAGCGAGGGCAGAGATCTCGAGCGAAGTCGTAAAGACTGACGTGATAAACTACATCGCTGGTATCTCGCCTGATGACCTCTCGCAACAAACAGGAGTGGAGTGGTCCTGGACGCCCTAACACACATCTTGTCAAACAGAAAAAAAACAGTCCACTGAAACAGGTCGATGACACTACGTTTACTAATAATATCACTCAGTTCTAGAAATATACCAGTTTAATATTAAAATTCCACTGGTGATTAACGCCACGTACGTGTATTTCTACAAAAGATAACGATTTGTTTCGCTTTATCTGAAGAATTATTGTTAATCGCTCAAAGACGACCCTCCCATAAGTACGAGGAAAAATTGACAAACGTCTAAAATGATTTTTCTTTTATAATTGCCAAAAAGTGAGTTCTATGTCAGTACGACAGCCTATTTTGTAAATTAAAGAAAGATTTAAGGAAGGAAAATCTATATCAATAATCCTCCAACAAGCACAAGCTATAATTATTTAGAATGTCGACTCGCGAACGGGAGACAAACACCAATCGATCACGGAAGAAGTTTCCACGTCCTTCGTACGTGCTTATAGCCGACTGACATTCACTCAAACCAACAGAGGAAATCGAATTGCGCAGACCAGCGTGAAACCGAAATTCGACTTTATCCAATCAAACACGGTCAGCCCACCTTTCCCCTCCGTAGTCGACAATGACACCGAGAAACCTAACGCCAAAAGAAGTACAAAAAAATACCGTCATCGAGAGGAAGGAACGACGTGACGTCACTCTCCGAGGCGGAAGCACTTTTCCGCACACGCACACGCACGGGCGGCGGCTCACGCAGCGACCGGACCTCGGCGGCGACTGGACGATTAACCCGCCGGGCGAGGCAAGGTCTTCCCCGGCCGCCGCGGCTGACGCGTGCAGGTGGCGGTGGGTGGGCGGGCGCGAGTTTCGCTTTCGCGCACCGCCACCGCCACCGCCGCCGCCGCCGCCAGGGTTGGGGGTGGGGGCCGAAGACGCGGTGGAGGCGCCGCTGGTAGAGGGCGCGCGCCGCCCAAGGCCGGGAAGGCCCCCGCGCCGAGAGGCAGCTGGCTGGCCGGCCGGCGCGAGAGACGAAGGCAGTCGCGCCGCGTTCGTCGACGCGACCAGCTGCACCCCAGCGCAGGGAGCCCCACCGCTCCCGACACCCCGACACCGGCCCACCGCCGCCGCCAACACCTGCACCTTCAGTTCGACGCCGCCGCCGCCGCACTCCGCACCCGCAAGGTACGTCCCCGCACTCTAATGCGCGGCTGCCGCTTACGGTGGCCAACGTGGCACGGGTTGAGATGGGATACCTGAACAGAGTATACTACACGTTTGTGGCCATTTTGTGGACTCTATTATAGAGTCAATTCACCAGCTGTGTTGAAGCAACCAAGCGAATCTCACAGTCGGTAGTCTGAAACGGGCAGTTGAACACGGCTGAATTTGGTCTACCACGTGTAAATGGAACACATTGCCGGCTTCAATTTTTAGTGATACACTGCTCAGTGAAATGTTGACTCACATCACATCACATTTCGCCCTATATAATTTGTTCAGTTCTTAGGTGAATACGATTTCTCGAATTTCTTTATCATCACTGTTGTCGGAAACATAGGAGATGAATCACTGACCAAATTGGAACCACCAATTTGATTTCCATACCGTGGCGAGGACCTGCAGAGAGCTTAAGAGCTTCCTGAGAAAGAAGACGAGGAGTTGGAAGAGGTGCTACGTGTGGCTTTCCGAGCGTAGGGCCTCTGCGTGAAGTGCGCCCTGCAGAGCGACTCCATTTTTTCTCGCCAGCAGTGGCTTACCGCCAACGCGGACTTAAGTGAATTGCTAAGTCGTGTTCGGTCGGAGTTGGCGAAAAGAAAAGCCCGCATGCGCCAAGCGGCCTTCGAAGCGGGCAATGATCGATGGCAGACAATGAGCTCTGTTCGCAGATCCCAGCCGTTCCCTCGTGGAGCTTCAGTGGAGTTCTCTACTGGCACGTGATATAAACAATGCCGTGGAAATTGGGCACTTTTTTTATTAAACAAAACGGGTTCAATTTTCAATTCGTTAAGAAGTAAATCCGCAAGCGAATACATCACTCAGTTTGGAAAAATACTCTTTTGCATCATTATGTTAATAAATTCATTCATTGTGTTACCTAAGAAGAATTGTAAAGCGATTAATTTTAAAAATTTACCCCATATACCCCAATGGGAGGTTTATGTACTTTTTTAAATAATCAATGATCAAGAATTAATTACATCAATACATCTTAAAAGTTATATAATCATTATTCTGCTTACATAAGAAAGTTTTGTGCAATTTCAATATCATAGTAGCCACTGTACGACTAATTAGAAAACATTCATTATTAATGAAACAAATAAATAAAAGCAGTCAAAATATAAATACAGTGAGTTTAATCAATAGTGAGAAGCTTTTATTTGAGAAATAAGCAACCTCCAACTCAAGCTCCCCCAGATTGACTGTATTAAACGTAAGCATTATCTCACGAATATTGAAGAATTTATATTGCGGGAGACAACCGTTTGGAAAATGTCAAAACGAACGCCGGTCAAATGTTAACGACATCAGAGAAAGCTTTCGATGGATAAATTTGCTATTATCGCCTGTTCGTTATGCATGTTTTCTTTCCCATAAAGTTGTCATGGCAAGAAACTTGTCACTTGCTTTAATTTATCGTGTTTTAATGTTTTAATAGATTGCGTGATGCGTCAAACATATTTTCAGATTTTTTCACCAGAGGCTGTTTACAGGCAAAACGTTCATCTCATTTACCGGTAGATTTTGGGAATTCATTTTGACTCTCTGTCGTAGCTTATAACTAAATTATTGCTTACACAGCTTAATATTATTTAGTAATCACTTCAGGCTTTATTATATTTACTGCTTTCCAGACCAACTGAATACGTACATTACAGCGAATTGTATTGGATAAGATACTGTGTGAAATGCCGCATTGTTTCATGATTCGTGAGAGGTTTCTTGTAAAGTGTAAATAGAGCGAGAAAGATGATTACTCTAGATCAACAAGAATAATGTAGCAATACGGAGAATGGGGGACAATACACTCACCATTCAAACAAAGCACAAAAAGATAATTTTTTGGATCATTTAAAACAGAAGTTTTTTTACTTCAGGGTTTCCTTGAAACAGTTTTAGAGATCTTACTAATAGAAATAAACGTACTCATATACATACCTTTAGGTGTAAGTAAATAAAAACTCTTTAATGGTGCCTTAAATGAATATGAAGACATATATTTCCTCAATGCATTGAAAACTATTACATACTGCTATGGAAAAAGTTCAAAATGGAAGACGGGAGGCCCCAGCAAAGTATCAGACTCAGTCAGTACACGTGGAGGAGCTGTCCTCCCCTTAATTAAATCAGGGAGAGGGGACACATAGGCAAAAGAGCACTCTTCTATTAAATTTCCGGCTCAGTGATCAGGAAGTTGGGAAATTCAGTAAAGAAAGGAGGAAGGCAAGTGAATTATTACTAACTTAAATCTACGAAGAAGGAGAAGAACAAAGGCGCCACGAACCGAAGTAAAGCACACAGGGCTGTAAAATTCGGAGCCAGTAGAGGAGAACGAAGAAAGTGAAATTAAATATAATTAAATCAAAATGTGGAGTATTTCCAAGTTGAGCTGTAGATAATTTAACATTGAAAAATCTGCATGTTGAAGAACACTGGTAGATTTCTTCATTATAGTCTACAGTTTCTCTCAATGAAAGATACGGAGTTGTCTGACACATTTAAATTTACGTGCTTCACAAACCGGTTCACTGGGGGACTAGCCAATCTTATTCTGGGTTGACTTTTTTTTAACCGTCTTTCCTTGTTGACGAGTAACGGAGAGGTCAAGCTCGACTCTCACTCGGGGAAAGATCTGTATGTACCTGGCAAGAAGCCAAACAGACCAGAAACCTCCTGCCTGACGAATTCTAATGCTTCTTAGGTAGTTGTCATGAGATATAGAGAAAATATAGCTGATTATGGTGGTGAGTGAAATTTAACACATAACACACATATAAATATTTGCAATGTAAACTGCAAAATTAACGCGCGTGTGATAATTTTGTCCATTAGCGCCTAGCGTAGGTTTCTTTATTCTTGAAATACATTTTCACACAATCGAGATCAAACGCTGAGGTAGAATTTGTGTCGATTTACTTTACTATCACCAGATATCAAAGAAGATGTATATAATTACAAAAAATAAAAAATAAACAAAAATAATTACAAATTACAATAAAGAAAATAAACAAGAGAAAATCTCCAGGTTTCCAAATGCATGTGCGCTAGGCGCTATGATACTAACCCGTCAAACAACGAGTTTGTTGCCGCCGCTTTCCGTTATTAACATGTTAAACCTCACATGAGCGGAGGATTCAAATAAAAGTGATGGTCAAAATGTAACAAATTTGCAAATCTGCTTGTCCTTCTCGTCAGGCCTGGACCAAAATCAGTCTATTTTGACCTATATTAGTATATACCCTAGACTAGATATTATTCTGGACCTAATCAAACTATTTTGAAGCTGAAACAACTTCACAGAGACCGCAGAATGCGTCGCCGAAAACAAACCTTTCGTGATGACCGTGAAAAAATATCCGGAATTCGGACGCGTGAGCTCACGCGAATGAAAGCAAGGTCTCGGAGGGCAACGTGGCGAGAACAAATCGTGAGACAGTGATGGATTTTTATCTCTCGCATTAGTCATTGTGAGCATGTAGGTAAGGGACGCAGTTGCAGAAGCCAATTTCCTTCAGAAGCACTTTTGGCATATGAATTCCACAATCCTCTCTCTTGATATAATACGGAACGAAAATTTGATACTTTTTTCTCTTTATAAGAAACCATCCCCATAAAATCCCGTAACCGTGCTACTGTTGGAGAGGGCATTACCCCCAGCCCTGAATCAAAAACAGACGTTCGCAGATTGTGGTAAAGGGAAAAACGGGCCCTCTTGCACGCCCGCACACTACAATCGTGCAGAATTCGAAACGATGCGTTTTGGGTTCTTAACATCAGGATTTCGTGTTTCTAATCCTGACACGACGTATGTATCTTATGCCGTGGTCTACACAATGGAAATATGTTGGTCATTCTATTGAATTTGAGGTGGGTACCCTCACTTCGAAGCACAGGTTGTCAAAAGCGTTTGAAGTCGGGGTTCCAGCGTAAGACTACTTTCTCTTTTAAAACAATGCCGATTCACCAATTGCAGAGTGTTCGAACGGATCGACTTGATTTGTGCTAACTCACGGAAGATATACAGGAGGGCCAATTTATTCCATCCCATTCCATCGGCCCCAACAAAAGTGATGTGCGTCCCGCGGCGATAGGCGTCGGAAAGGCTGCGATCCCGGCGCCACGCCAATGGAATGTAAACGGGGTATGGGAACAATCTCGGGGGGCAGGCTCCCGAATCGCTGGCACAGGGCGGCCGGGCGCGGCGCGGCGCGTGGCGGCGGCCGCCGTGCCGTGGCGCGCGGGAGCGGGCGCGGGCGCGCCGAGCAGAGTGCAAAGAGCGCGCTTCACGGGCACCGTGTACTCGGCGCTGGACCGCGGCGATTCTGCTGCGCTGCTCCTCTGTTTGTTCCGGCGCGCGGGAGGGTGGGTGGGGGCGAGAGGGGCCGTCGGCCCTTCCCCGCCGCTCCCCTCCGACTCCACTCCCTTGAGTGCTTCCTTCGCGGAACTGGCGCTCTCGGCGACGGGCAAGGGCGACGCGAAGAGGCCGGGGAGTGGGAGGAGGAGGATGGGCGGGGCGGGCGGAGGAAGCGTCGAGAGCGCCGTCGCGCTGACCCGCTGGGCTCGCACTACGATTCGCAGAACGCTCCCGCCGCGCCCTTCACCCCTCCATTATAACGTTCATCACGGCGCATTTAATTGTTCCCGGGAAAACCGTAACCCTCTCGACTCGGGGATTAACTCCTACTTCAAAACACAACGGAACAAGCTTTTTAGCGTTAATACGAGAGCTGTATAGTTTTACCCGCGCTTCCGCGCGCGCGCGTGTGATGCGCAACATTTCAACAGAAGCATCTAGCCTGATTTTCTGAACCTGCTCTCGCGCGTCCTTGCGAAAATGCGAGGCAAACACGGCTCTGAACGTTCAGGGAGCAGATACACATGACGCTTGAATCTTGAGAAGCAACGCGACTTCTTCCTTGGTCCGGCCGGGAAGGAAAAAGAAGCAGCATGTTTTGATGACGGCAAAGAACGAGCGATGAGTTGCCATTTCGGCGCGGCGCGGCGCGGGGCGGTGAGCAGGCGATGTTGAACGTGGGGTCCTCACGTTGCGAGTGGCCGTACGCTCTCAAAAGCGCGAACTTCTATGAACGTTGTTTCTCTACAAATATGCATACGGCAGCTGTAAAACCGTGCGAATATAGTAAAACTACCCGAATAAATAAGGAAAGGAAGGCTCGCGGTAAAGTAAAAATCTCCTCCATTGAATATACATTGTTTCTGAAAGGGTTTACTTTAAAAATTTTCACTGGGTTTCGCATGGCGAGTCTTGTTCCATGATGTGATAGGAAAGACATTAAATATTTCACAATATTGATTTCCACAAAACCAGAATACGCAAAGAAGGAAGGCAATTACTAAAGCTAAATCTAGAGATCTTAACGAAGAAGTGATAACGGCATTGTGAACTGTTAATTTATATTACCTCCATATAATGAATAACAACTTCTATCCATGTAAGCGTGAAGTTAAATGACGTAATTATACCTAAATCAGCATTTATTGGGCAAAAACATTACTTTCTGATTACTTCGCAGTAACTGCATTAGTAGTTATTTGAAATCACTTAATTCACATTATTTTCTTTTCATTCAAATCTGGTAACATCTTCTCGTGAAGGAGCAAAGCTTCTCTTTGGCTACAAAATATCGCAATTTTATCCCAGGTCGTCCACAATTTATATATGTTTACATATTTTGAAACACGCCAAAAATATTCCAATATAAACTACGCATCTCCGTCACGCGCGACATAATTTCCACCCACTAAACAATCCCATCAGTCAACATCCGAACAGGAGAAGCACGAGCGTGCAATGCATTCAGCCGCACGCGTGGAGGCGCCGCGCGTGCGCCCATTGCTTGACACCCGACGCAACGCGGCGCGGCGCGGGGCAGCCAGGGAGCGGTCGGTCCGTTCCGCAACGCGCGAGCTACGCGTGCGCGACGCCGGCCGCTTGCCAAACGCACGACGCCGCACGACGCCGCGCCGCGCCTCTGCCACGCGACCTGCCGCCGGCCCACCCGCCGCACGCTGGCCTAAAGGCAAACGGCGCGACGCGGCGTAGACAAATCAAATGAATTAATTTATGCACTTTGGCTGTCTGTACTAGGATTTATTGAACCGTGCACTTGACGTAAATCAGCTGTTCACGGTTTCATATAATGGGGGGCTTCAAAGTCCCCTTAGTGACGTCACTATAGCAACATATAACCTCCCAATTGGATGAAACCGCAACAGCTGAGTTACGTCAAGCGCACGACTCAATAAGTCGTACTATACAGTCAAACTTTGCGACACTGACATGCTTTTTCGCTTGATGGATACGCACATTTAAATGGAAATTTCAGTTCATTACTATTTTTTCATTAGTATTTATAAATTTGTTTCTTCATATTACAATTATCTATTGGTAACCAAACGGCATAAAGGATTCGTTTGATTATTCATCAATATCATATTGAAATAAGGTAATACTTAAAGAACTATTAAAGGCGAATTAATAAATTAATTCATGCCGTACATGGCTGCGATGGCTACCTCCCTGGAATAGGGCAATAGATAAGACAAACAGATTTTCACTTGGTGGTTGTGTGCAAAATAGGTCTTCATCCTATGTATCGTCCATATTCATAATTGAAATTCAAGTTTTATTATTGAACAAAAAGTAAAAATTATCTAGTTCAATATACCTCAAGAAGAAAGAAATCTGGGTTTGTGTTATATCAAAAACCTAATTATTGTCGATACGGTGAGATAATGAATGCTTCGCAACACTTATAAAATACACCAAATTTTCAGCACACGTTAAGACTCGCGCAATTATGATACAATTAACAACATGACCACAAAAAAAAACTTAATGGAAGTGGAAAAACATTTAGTTGGCACGCAAAGCATTTTCGCACATACACAAAACGGAAGCAGAACTCTTTCGGGGTATGTTGACATTACGCACCATCAAAATGGTCTTAAAACAAACAAAAACACTTGAAAACAGGAAATGAAAACAAGGCATTTTAAATTCCTCATTGATTATCACTCGTTAATCGTAGAAAAGGTGTCAACCATGCGATTATCGTGACGTGTCTGTTCATTGTGTCTGTGCACCCCCGACCGCCATTGCGGCAAGTCGATTCCCCGCGCGCCTCTTTGGAGCAAAGGCAGGCGCCCGGAGTGTCGCTTGCCACCCGGAGTGTCGCTCCGCCGCGACGGGACGCGCCTGATGAACGGTGACGCACCCGCTGTGCACCTGGGCGATTCAACCCGAGCGACCGGACCATCCCACACGGCGCTCGCAATCTCTGCCACACACTGCCATTCACGCGCCGTTCAAACGCAAGAGCACGATAAGCCAATAATGCACATAATGCTGGTTTTATGCGCTTGGGAGTTTTGGTAACATCTCCATGGCTTTAGTATTTCAATTGGGTTTGTTTTGATAAATGACTGTTATAGAAAATATCGAATCAAGGATTTATCAATTAAACAATTATAAACAGCAAACATATATTCTCGCAGAAAAACGGCATTTAAAAAAAATTGCTGCAACATTACAAGACTTTCTCTATACTACGTAAGTAGTATGCGAAAAAGGAAAAAAACAGTTAAAAACGCAAATTTTCGCTTTTATTGGTTAGAAGGGCTACAGTAAAAACATATTTAAATGTAAGCTATGCCGTGAAATTTATCAAGGAGACAAATTTCGTCTCTGCAGTAATTCATAAGCAACGAGAGTCAACCTTCTGGAATATAAGCAAAAATTATGAGGTAGTAATTGACGGTACAAAGCGGGGAAAACATAGATTTGCAAATGATGTAGTTGTATAAGCAGTCTTCAACAAAATTACAAAATAACTAAAGAAATGGTCTCGGGAATTTATTAATACTGGCCTCACGATGAATTCAACACAGTAAAAAAATATGACAAATGACGTTCTTTTGTGCCAAACTTGAAGACACTGCCATAGATTACGTTAGATTCATTTCATCATTAGGGCAGATATTATCTTGCTCTACATATGGGTAAGAAATAGAACCGGAACAGATGCCGATAGTTTATGGACAACGATAACGAAGAGCAGAGATGAGTGGAAAGCAATTTCAAATAGGGTAGAGAATGCATTAAATCTTTAGGATATTTGGCTACAATTAAATTCGCCATTTCTGCGACTTAACTTTTGTTTTATGAGTTAAACACCTAAGACATTAGTGCAATTAATTTCGGTGCAAGAGCTTTGGCGAAACGTCGAGTTCTAAAACTAACATTCCACACAAATGAGGATTACTTGATAATATATTTTACGTTTATCGCTTTGCACGAAGAACGCTGCACCAGGAATAACGCCGGAGAATATTCATTCGAAGCAACTTTCACCCGCGTCGAATGCCAGGAAGATGCCAGCGATGCAGCTCTCTCCCTCTCTCTCTCTCCTGCCTGCAGCGAGCGCCTGCCAGCGACGGCGCGCTAGGTGCAGAGCCGCGTGCGGCTGGGGCCGCGCGGAGGCGGGCGAGTGTCGTCCGGCGACGTGGCGCAGCGGGCGGCGAGCGCTCGCTAGGGACCGGGACTTGGCAGTCGTCGCGGGAAGCCATCACAGAAACACGTCTCCGCGGGGCGCGACGCGAGCTGGAGCCCAGTGAGTCGGAACGGAGACGGGTGGGGTGGGGCGGGGCGGGGCGAGGCGAGGCGGAACGAGACGGGGCGCCGAGGGACGTGGGTGGCGGTGGTAGAGGAGAAGGGAGCTGCACAACGGACGTAACCGGGCGGAAGATGGTGGGGTAATAGAAGGGCGGGGAGGTAGGGTAGAAGTCGAAGAGGTGACGGGCATGGCAGAGATGGAAGGAAGACGAGGAGCAGAGGAGCGAGAACGATGAGTCACCCCGCTCCCATTCATGCCAGTAGCCGAGTCTCAGGCGTCCTTCTCAGCCCGCTCCCTGCCGCGCAGGGGACGCCCGCACTCCTCTGATCCAGAACTACCACCGCCCCATCCAAACAATCCACATTACTCATTATAGAGTTATCAAGTTATAATATGGCTAGGCACGTTGTAATGAATCCATAAATTACAGAATAATGTTTCAAACTATAAGATGCATAAAGAAAAATATAATGCTTTTACAATTCTTGTTTCTCTTCATCGACTGAATCGTTTTCGATGGGAAACCGTAGAGTATTTTGTAAAGCACAATTTTGCGTAGAGCACAATTGTTTGTTTGTTGTTGTTTTTTAAATATAAATAAATTCTGTTTCGATCTTATTGATATTCCAAACAACTCAACTTCAAAACAGGAGAAAAGTCATGTCTCCATAAACTTTCGTAAAAAATATACCAACCTCCCTTTCCCATACTTGAAACCAGAATTAAAGCGTACATCCTTCCGTCTTGGTGAAGAAATCGGCCATACTGCATCAACGTTTTGCAAAAGGTCATAAAATGTCCTACTAAATATATTTTTATTGATTCTGAATTACGTTCAGAGTTGCTAATGTCGAATTTGTAAATCCGTTCCGGCGGAGAAGAGCAGGGCGTGGCGGTCGGGAGAGAAGACGTGCCGGTGGCCGGTGGGAAGGGGAGACGGAGCCTGGCTGGCGTGGCTCGTGGGCGGGCGGGGTTTTGTGAGACAGAGCGGAGCTGGACAAAGTGGGACGTCCCGGGGATGTGAATTAAATTACTTCTCATTTACACTATAGATATAACTCTTTCCTTGATAGTGATAAATAAAGGCCCGGGAAACTCCTGGTTACTTCCGCTAGTAAATAAATATAAATGCGTAAGAAATGTGAAACAGGATTAAGGCGAAATGGAATGCACAATTTCAATATTACAATAATATATATTTTCAAAAAACAAACATTTGTCCACTTTCTTCCGTCTCAGATTCGTCACCATTATTGATTTAGTCATTATGCTACCTCGCAACTGAAAAATATTTGTTGTAAAACATCATCTTTTCCTGACTTTTTCATTATTTTCAACAAAGTTTACCTCAAATATGACAATAATTAGCTCATTTTGTGATATGAAAATCTGTACACTTTCTAGATTTCTCGTAAATTTGGAAATAATTCATTAGATTTTCTAATTTATTAATTTTTTTTAATTATAAAAATTGACAAATAACGCGTGACAAATAAATGGATACGCATTACTGTGTTACAGGACATCGTAACGAAATAATTAGCCCAAAATAATTAGAACGAGTAACATTCAAAGGTATATTTTAAATACGAAAATTAACGCTCTTGCAAATCAACAAAATTGCCTTATTTTCAAAAGAAGAGAAAACAAACACAAAAAGAAAGAACTAAATTGTTTTCAGTAAACAAGAACGCACAGGAACTTTTGAAAGTGACTCCTACAAGAATCCATAATTCTTCAAACGAGTTTTAAAAGGACCGAGCGTCTGAATAAAGTAAATAAAATTGCATTTTTACAATGCATTACATTTTAATGTTACCTCTTACCCGATGTTATATGGTAAATTTTAAACCAAAAGAAATAATTTAATATTATAAGATAATAAAAAATTTCTTTCGTTGTAAATATATCGTGTACCTTAATTGCCTAAGATGGTAACATAATACACAGTTCGAATTAAAATGTTTTAAGAATTCATTTAGCACGAATTAATAAATGTTTGTTCCACATCTCTATCTACTATATGGTTGTGAGCATTAATGCAAAAATTGGCACATTCATTTGTAATATAACTAAGTATGATGAAACGAGAAACTAGAGCTTAAGAAAACTCGCGCAGATTATACTTTTTCCTCATACGTCACATTTAGGTTTTACTTTAAAAATTCTAATCCTAATTAATGAACATAACAATAAACAAAACATTTAACAACAAATAATTTAACTAACTTTTAATAAATTAAAAGAAATTGAAATTAAATGTTTATAGAATAATTCGATGAAACTAATGTTTTAGTTACTGAGACCGAAAATTCCTGAAAGCATTTGTTATTAACAAAGAATTGTTCCTTTTCTTTTTCACATTTCATTTGAAGAATGTTACACTAATATATAAGAATTAATATACATTATTTTCAATGCAGTGTATGGCCACTTTTTAAATCAAAGTAACGAGCCTTGATTTATTGTTGGGCGACAGCGACGGGGCAGGTAGCATCCAGTGGCAATTAGCAACCAAGAGTGAAGGGCCGTGAGCAACGTTTCCAAGAACTGGCTCTCGCGCAGCACCGCCAATCACAGCGACAGGCGACGAAGCAAATCATTCCCTAGAGCTCCAATGACTGCTTCGTCACACGCACGCCTGACGGAGCAAGAGGCGAAGCGCAGCGCACGATAGGGCGAATGCGAAGGCGGAGGCACAGCAACGCGTGCAGCTTTGATGACGGGGGAGAGGCGAGCGAGGAATGGCATGCACGGAAAGCGGTGGAGTGACTGGGTCGGGAAGAGGTGAGTTGGTAGAAGCTGGGAAAGGCGCTCCCCACCAGATGGATTTCCGAAAAGAGAGTATTTATAGATTCTGGCATTAAGCACTTACACCTTTATTACGGTTAGTGAAGTGCATACTATATCTCGAGAGATGGTGGAGTCCGTAACTCGATGGAACGTGGTATTCAACGCCAACTTACACATTAGCTTTCTGGGATTTGCTTCTTCAGGTATCTCCCCCAATACCGCCTCAGCCGGGGCAAGCTCTAAGCCGTCCTGCACGGTAGTGTAGGGCATGTCAGTATGTCTGTGTAAGGAGAAAGGAGAGGAAAAAAATAAAGAAAAAATTCGCTCGCACTCCCTACTTTGTTTGTTAAGGTGAATCCGCCTGATATTGATCGGAGAAATCACGGGAAACTCCCGATCAAAGCAGCCTTCCGATAGAATTCTCCTCCTCACGGTGACTGAATTCGAGGCAGCTACGTAGCGAGCGTCGAAAACCCGCCAACCTCTCTCGAACCGTTGGACCTCCGGGCGGGTGGTCGCGAATAACGCGGCGGGAGTGGCGCGGCGGGATAAGAAGGGCGGCGCCGCGAGATACGGAGCGCGGAGGGTGAGGCGAGGCGCCGCAGCGGGCGCGGCGAGAGCCGCGAGGAGCCGCCAGAAAGGCTGACTGGGGCTGGGGCGCGGGCAGAGGCGGAGTTTCCACGTCGATACTGCTCGGGGGCCAACTACAAACAGTCCGTTTGCGGCGCTTCCCGCGGCGGCGCGCATTGTTCGCGGCGGGAGCGCTGTCGGTTGCACGGAATTATACTCGACGCAGCGGCAGTTCCGGCAGCGCAGCGCAGCGCCGCGCCGGGTCGACTGTTGAGCAGGGGGGAGGAGGAGGTTATCTTCAGAGCTCTACCTGCGCAGCGCCCTGATGGCGGGGTCGGTCGCGGAGTCAAAGCGGAAAACACATGCTCGAATTCACGCGGCGGATTCTAGTGGGAAATGTTCCGAGGAAGTTCCTGGATGGAACACGTACCCTGTAAAGCCACCGATACTACGTTGATTAGTGCACATTACTGATTTCGAATGACAGATACTAATAAGAATGAAGATCGAGAAATATGAATTTCACGAAAAAATAAAACCACGAAAATGCTTATTGTGAACGTAAATTTGCCAAACCATCAGTGTCAAAAACTGTCAAATTATTATTTACCTACATATCATTATATACGACATTACTGCTGCTTCAATCAGTTCTCGCAGTTGTCCATTCCTCAATAAGCACGCTCGATATCCCGCGCGAAATCCGATCAGAGACGAAATTGGATTAGCACAGTTCCTGCGCGCGTAACAGCGCCGAGCCGATCAAGCCGAACCGCGAGTTGCGACATTCTTGAGAGGCGCAAGTTCACTCGGCGCCGGCCGACCGTGGTTCGGAGGCCGTGCCGGCCGTTGCCTCTGAGTGGGCGGGCGAGCGCGGCCGAGCGCGAGGGCGGGGACGAGGGCGGGGGCGCGGGCGCGTCGCCGGGAAGAGCCCCCAGGAGCGTCTTTCCCACGACCTCCGCCAACGGCACTATGCCGTAACTCCCTCCGCCGCCCCGCGCCCCGCCCAGCTCCTACGCCGCCGCATCGGCTCGCTTCCGCGCACCACGCGCTTCCACGCGTCGCGGCCCGCAAACGCCTTCGCTCTTCGGCGCTGGAGCTCGTCTAACAGCCGAATTGGGCTTCGATGTTCTCGTTAGAGATTGCTGTTGCCGCTACTTCGAGTGCGTGGTTTCAACGAATTCATTCATAAACTCTCCAATCGAAAGAAAATGGAAGACTTATTTCTGCTTTTATTGAGTTTAAAATGGTCAACCACTTCCGGTGACCGAAATAGCGCTATGAGAGGAAAATTGGGGGCACATTAAAGTGCGCAATGGCATACATTAAAACGATCCTTGAAATATGGAAGTCTCCATCTTTCAGAAAGAATCACACACATTATTTGCGTTATCCAAAAAAATATTACTTCATGCTCGTCGATTAATAAACCACAACCAATTGCTGATTGTACCCCACAAGTGGATCTCCCAACACTGACAATCGCATGTGGAATGTAAGTGTCGGTCGAAGTGAGTATGCAAGGGCACGCGGCTTTGGTGGTACCGGGGGCCACGAGAAAAGTCTTGGGGAGAACGGCTGAGAGGCCTCAGCGCCTTGCTTCGAGAAGAGAGACCGTCAACGCTGGGAAAGCAGTACAAGCACACTTTGTACAACTGTAGGCCTTGGCGGGCCATGCACTTTCAAGGGAAACCTATAAACTCCCGCCCACACAGCCAAATCACAGGAAGCAAACCTCTCTTTCTCGGAAATTTCTTGCGAAAGAAGGAACCAATTTTTAAAAAAGTCTCTTCTTTCAATTCATGTTCTTTCTGTCTCACTTTCTCTTTAGGGACTAACAAATGTCGAATCAAATGCTATTATTATCAATTTCCTGAGTAAAATGTAAACATCTTTACTTCTTAAAAACGGCGACTTGTTTGCAATGAAATACGATAAGCCAAAGTGCACCAATAATTAAGAAGGAAACCCCTAAAATAATGTTAAAGAATTTATTGTTTAATACAAATAACCGAGCAAAGGCAATAAAAAGAGGGAAGAATGCTAACCTTTTTGAAAAACAATGTGTTTAGTTTTCTCGCGTAATTATGCACTTTATTCCGCGAATAGATAACTATTAAATACAATTCACAAACATTACAAAAAGATGTCTTCCTTAGTTTCGCCATTGTTTTACTTTGTTCTAAACATACAGAAATAACATTGTAATTATAAAGTACTCAAATTGTCATTAAGTGACAATTATTAGTTCCACCGTTTCTTTGAACAATTCTGTTTAGAAAATCATTGAACACTTCATAACACTGTATCCAAGAGTATACGGATCATACTTAATTAACCGAATTAAATGTCTCTACAAGTTGAATTTATAAGTCTCCTTCAAGACGTCCATTTCCAATCAAGCTGCCCGCGGGAGCTTCTAACCGCCCTCCCGGCGCTGGGGGAAAGCCCCACGTGAGCAGTGCCATGTCGACACGGCGCAGGGGCGGGCGCGTTGGCCAAACGGCCGAGATGCCTTATCGATGGGTCCGGAACGCCGCGCCGGCGAGCAGGGCGAGCGCTTTCCTCAGTCGCGGGGAGGGCGCTGGCGCGGAACCGACCGCGGCGCGGCGGCCGGACGGGTGGATGGACTGCGGAGGAGGCAGGGTGGCAGGCGGAGAGCGGGACGAAAATCAGGACGAGTGCGTCGGGCAGAAGGAATAGGAGCTGGACGGGGAGCGGCATTGGAAGTGGGACGGGGAGCGGGACGGGGAGCGGGACGGGGAGCGGGACGGGAAGCGGGACGGGGAGCGGGACGGGGAGCGGGACGGGGAGCGGGACGGGGAGCGGGACGGGGAGCGGAAGGGGAACGACACGGGGAGCAGGACGGGGAGCGGGACTGGGAGCGGGACGGGGAGCGGGACGGGGAGGGGGATGGGGAGAAAGACGGGGAACGGGACGGGGAACGGAAGGGGAGCGGGACGGGGAGCGGGACGGGGAGCGGGACGTGGAGCGGAACGGGGAGCTGGACGTGGAGGGGGATGGGGAGCAAGACGGGGAACGGGACGGAAAGCGGGATGCGGAGCAAGACGAGGAACGGGACGGGGAGCGGGATGGGGACCGGAAGGGAAACGACACGGGGAGCGGGACGGGGAGCTGGATGGGGAGCAAGAAGGGGAACGGGACGGGGAGCGGGACGGGGAACGGGAAGGGCAGAGGGTCGGGAAGCGAGGGAACAGGATGCGGAGAAAACGCGGCGGGGCAGGAAGGCGGAGGGCGGAGAGGGGGCGGGAAAGGCGTGATGGGGAGGAGGGGCGGCGCAGCGAAGGGCGCGGTCGGCGGACGCCGCGGGTGTGGGCGTTAGGGTTGCGCGACGGCGAAGGCGAAAGTTCCGCGGAGCGGGGTTGTGATAGGCTGTGTAGCCAAGCGAATCAAAGAGGTCGCGAAGTGTGCGCAAAAAGAAAAAGCAGGTAAAAAGAAGATACCGATAACAAATAAGAGAGAAAAATACTAAGAAATCTTTTAAAAGATATTAAAAGGGCGCAAGAGGTTAAGCAAGCAAAACAAAATCAAGAGACTATTGCATAATAGAAGAAGGTGAGTCATGAAAAAAGGCAATAAAGAAATAGTCAAAAAAAATTAAAAAAAGAACAGCCCTTCCACAAATGTTGTAGCCTTTCAAGTGTATCACGGGGGCGTTCGATGTCGAGAAATGCGAAGCATAAGAATGTTATCGCACAGTATCCCGAGCTTACCTCGCCCGGCAACGGGAGGAGAACAGGTCTGAGACGCTAGTGGGCGGGGTGAGTTGCGTATGGGAGCAAGGGGAGACGTGAGTGGAACACGGTCGGTGGGGCCAGGGGGGTGAAGGAAGAAACGGAAGAAGCAGGACGGCAGCGGCGGCGAGGGCAGGCGGACGGCGGCATGTGTGGCGCGGCGCGCAGGGAGCGGGCGGGATGGCGTGCTCTCGGGCGCAGGTGCGGGTGGGGCTCGTGTAATGCCAAGGATCGGGCTCGCTCGCCGTATCATGGAGGCGGCACCGTTAGCGACCAACCTTGGGGTGCTGCAGCCCGCGCCGTCTCGGGTCGCCCCCGGGGACTGCTACACGTGCGTGCGAGAGCTAAGGAGGCAAGACACTGGAGTATTATTTTTTTTTCCTTTTTAAGATTGCTAGTTTTTTTTTATAAAATGTTAATAACATATTATATTTTCTCGAAAAATGTAAGCACTTCTATCTAATGAACTCTTATTAACTCAATAGATCGCTTTTACGTTCAAGTTATACTTAAAAGGAACTCTTGAAGGATATGAAATGTCTCTATCCTTCTCAATAATCACCGTTATTTGTATCGGTTTCAAAAAATATATCTTCACATAGCTAACCAAAAACTAACAGCATCTTTTGTATGGTGGAAACACAAATTTATATTATTATTATTAGAAAGCTCGTAAAATATATTTTTAGAAGGTCATTGTAAGTTTATAGTTCTAACATGTATTTAGAGTTAATCTAATAGAAGCTATTTCTGATGAAAACAAGATGTAAACTTCTGCACAGTCGTGACCTTAACTCTTAGTTGTTGTTTTTTTCCTTTTGGCACCACAAAGAAAAACCGTGCGACAGCTGCTGCAACGGACAATTGAAATGAAAGGTGTTTAATCGTCCAATAAAACAGTAAAGTTTCCACTGTCTAATGTTTTTCTTAACAGGGTAACGAAACTCAACCTTGCTTTACGTTCCATTAATCGTCCCTCGCATTGTGCATTTCCTCTTCAACAGCGTGGACACAGTTTGTAGCCCGCCGCCCTCTTTTGAGTTGCAATAAAACAAACAAGACAAGCAATATAATTAGGTCACTCGGTAAAAAACAGTGAGGTGCAAGTAGGAGAGATAGACAAGGTGGCAAAGGCCGAGTCAATGGAGTCTGTGATATTTGTGAGCGGACACGAGACTTTAAACCTTCATTAGAGAAAGGGTTTATTTAACAACGATCTTGGTGTCTTCTGAATCAGAGGACACTTCCTAAACTGTGAAATGCGCGAATAAAGATGGGGATAATTTGTCACTGTCAACACCCCATCATTGCAAGATTAGTCCCTGATTTCCTTTTTATTTGAATACACCGGGAGGTAGGGACTTCCCCCACCCCACGCCGTTGCCCTCGACGCAACCTCTTTTGTCTCCGCGGTTCTCGCGACCGCACGCTGTCCTCGGGCGAGTATGCCCCGCCCCGGTGACTTCGTCGCAGATTGAGAGGAACTGCGCCGAGCATCCTCCTAAATCGCGGCCTTGGATGCGAACCCGTGACCGCCGACACTCGCCACCAAGTTGCACACCGACCTTGTGGCCTTCAGGCTGAGACGGCTTCTTTGTCGATGTCGTCGGCGCCTTTGCCGTGCTTTGGGGGAGTCGCAGCTAAATGTAGTAGACACCACAAGACAACAGTTTCTTCTTTATGACATCAAGATGAAAGAGAGGATGTATTCTGCACTAGGTTTCACAAGATATTTGGTTGCAACTTTTCTTTCGAAACTTGCAAACCTCCTCGTAAAGAAAAGTTAAATTTTAAAAACTTATCCAACAAATGCCATAATATAAATTTTGAATAACCTATTTTAGATATTTTAATAATTGAAACCGGTTTAGAAAAAATCAGAAAGGGAATTTACATATTTTAATACATACTGTTTACAAGCTCGTAAAACTAATCAATAGGCGACAAAATATCATTCATTTTCAAACAAAATATTTTTCATTATATTCCTCAGCGTTGATGCGAGTTCAAATGCTTATATTAAATGCAACAAGCGAACGACCGTTCTCATATCACCCCAAACCCACTTCTCCAAAAATGACTTCGCGCTTTTTACTTCCGTGGCATAATAGTTATTAACATTATGAGGCTGATAAAGAGCGAATAACCAACCATTATCGTTATTTGTGATATCTGCCATGAGTCATTCAATACTCTTGTAATACTCCTTCCTTAAGTCAAAAAAATATACAAAAAAGAAATATATTTTTTGAAGTAGTTCTCATGCGAATCCTTAGCTACAACTCATTTGTTTCAATTGTTTTTACGGACGGCGGACGGTAAAATCAATAACGATTGCCGGTCGATAAGAAGGGCTTCCTCTATTCGGTAGCGTTTAGTCGATATAACACAAAAAATAAGTAATCATGTCGTTCGTGGGCTGCAATACTCAAAAAACTGCACTCAAAACGGCAACTCAAAAAGCCAAGTGTTGAAATAAATGAGTTTGATATTGAAAAGCATCATTCTTGCATTCACACTTTTGGCATTTGTTAATGGAATACTGCACAGTAAGATACGCTGCTGTTGCTGCTGGAAGGTAGACCAATCTGCAATATTGGAGAGCATTAACTCAAAATTTGTATATTTAAGTTGTGCCAACGCAAACGAAGGGCACCGCTGCTTCGCAAACGAAGGGCGCCAGTCGCATCCCTCAAGTAGCGACGGAGGCTTCCGTTAGCGAGCGACGCTGCCAGAGCTCTCTCCCCGTCACGGCTACTCTTTTTTTTTCTGCGGGGTGGGGTGGGGTGGGGTGGGGTGGGGTGGGGTGGAGGGGCGTCCGCCCGCCACCGCCGCGCCGCCTTGTCTAATCCACTCGGCTGCGCCGTCCTGCGGCCTCAGCCCAGTGGTAGTCGGAGGCAAAGTCTTTGTTCCACACGGGCGCGCGGCGGGACTCATCGTGCCAGTAGAAGGCCGACTTATTTTCTTTTATTCGCACGTTTTTAGCGCTTCATACCCTCTCTGATGCGACGCGTCTGTTTGCCAGGGGACTAATACGAGTCTTTTCATATTTCCCTACGTTCGAAAAAAGGAGAGGGGAGATACGAGCAAAATATTCGAGATTACCAACAGATGCGAGTTCATAAACACTGTCGTCTCTGATATGTTCTCGCTACATCAAAAGAAAGTCTTAAACAAAAGTGTCCGTGAAACACTTCAGGAACGCGGCTTGTGTTGCACGATTGACATTTCTGTTCGCAACATTCCTGGGATTGACGTTTAGCAATGTTAGATCGCAATCTTACATCTCTTTCGAGGTGTACAGTGAGTCACAATGAAAATCGCGGAAGATGGAAAAAAATCACGGACACTTCTAGCAGTGAAGTCGGATAGTAACAATTAGCTTTACAAAGAAGCAACCGAACGAATTTAGTTAAGTTTAGTTCGCCCAGCCTATTGGAAAGAAGATTTAATTAAACCAACATGTCAATATGCTTTTCAGAGATAATACTATTGCATTGCGAGATAGTGGAAGGAGTAATTTAACGGATCTAGGCGTATGTCTGTAGTTTTCCTGCAGCGTAACTCATTGAAAACACAATTATCTCAGAGAGGAATCATTAGAGTTTATGTTACAGGTTTTCAAAAGAATTCACATTCCGTTTACGGTGTCAGACCAGGCGGATGACGGCGTGACTGCCAGGCACTTAGCCAGAGTTGAGTTATTCACTATGAATAACCCAACTTCCGACATGGAAGGCGAGCGACGTAGATTTTATATTACGCAATATAAATGAGATCTGGTGATGTAAGTTTTATGCTAGTCTTCTCATGTTATTCTGCTCCACTCTGACTAAAACGTGGATGAGAAACACAGCATAACCTGCCATATTATTATTCAATTAAGTGTGCTTAACAAAGTGTTAGCGTACTACGTATATTAAAATTATTGCCGAATTGAACCAACCCTTTTATACAAAAGTAATAAGCTCGCAAAAAACTAAGATGTCACCCTAAAACAATATTTTATCCTTTTTCCTCTTATTTTCTTATGTAATACACTGCCATGTGTATTTTAGAAACTCGTTCGTGTATAATTACATCTGCTTTTAATTACTCTGCTTTTCTCATCCTCCTCCTTTCCACGAGTAATCGTTAATCATGCGCATCGTAATTGAAATCAGATTCTTGAATGGGAACCACTGGAGTGTGAGAACTCTAAAGGTGAAACCACTGAAAATAAAGATTGATTGTTATAAATTTTAATGGCGAATTAAAGGAATAAATTGTTTCGTGATTCTGTCGTATTCTACACAAAATAACTAAGACCATTTTCATTTATACTTAAATACTGCGTATAATCTCAAATTATCCATAAGGTTACTCGAATTATTTTTATTACATTTAGTTCTCGATCTGTGGAGATAATTCACCATGTTTCATTCTATTTCATGAATATAAACATTACCAAATAATAAGAGTAAAAAATCGTAATACTAAAAAGTATGTGCCACATAGAAAAAACACAGAGAATGTTTTGCAGGATTTGCAGCATTTCAAAATGTGCTCACAGTGAAAGTGCAATTATTTTCCAAACAAGAGACTGCATCTTGTTTCTTCTGTTAATGCAGTAGGCACCGCATTTGACAGTAATGTGACACGCTCCGATTTCATCTCGGAAATTACCGCAATAAACCCACTTTCCGCGCGGCATCCTGTCTTCCACTTTCTTAGCGCAATTTTCTCGAACAACTACAAAAGGCAGCGAACGCCTCGCGGTGCACACGAGCCATTTGCACCTCGCGTTCTTTCTCCTTTGCCGCTAAATGCGCCGGGGGTCGGGCGCGCGCTTTCGCGCCGAACGCCCCCCGACCCGCGCGCAGCGTCGGGGAAAAAGGGAGGGGAACGCAGGGTTTACAGACGAGCAGTGACGGCTCGTCAGGCGAAGACAGTAAATTTCAATTTCACTTCTGTTAAAAATTATTTTGTGCGCATGTTAAATGAAAATAATAATTTCGCTTCTTGTACGTCTAAACAAAAAGAGCTTTTTATATTTGTAATTTTCATATCAAAAATGATTTAAACAGTGGTCACTATTTTTGAGGAATTCAATACTACTATTTTTTGTAGGCGTTTTTTGGTATAACATACGAAATTGAAGAGTTTATAAAGCGCCGTGTCTCCATGTATCACGAGTTTTCGAAAAGAGAAACTATTCGCATTTGGCCTAGGAGCTGAAGATAGAGCTGAACGGTTTTCGGATATTCCGTGTATCGTTTAGGAGAAACGCAATACTTGAATACAGTATTTGGCAGCATGATGGATAAATGCTCACGTACCCAATGCGTCCGGGGTCAGTCACTCGAATACCTATTGGAGTAATGAAAAAGTAACCATTAAAAACAAACAAATTTAATCTTTATTAAATGCTTTTGAATTTTAAGTAACTTCAGTCAAAACCATTTAACGGAAAGTGTAGCTATTTCCTGCGAATCTCACTTAAAATCCTTGAAGTATAAATATATTACGCTAGGCTTATGTAATCTGAACTGTTTGCACACAGAAGTATGGATTTTTAGCACATTTGTAACACCCTGATTTTTTTCACCACAAATCAAGACACATTCGACGCTACGATCATTTAACGCTTGAGTCCAAAAAGTTCTAGTGCACTGGCGGCGTATGCGGTGGCAGTCGTTAAGAGCAAAAATACGACGTCCCAGATTCTTATTAATTAATTGCAGTAATATATTGCGCGGCATCCATTGTGAACAGGTTGGTAGAAGATTAACCTTCCAGCCTTACGCATTGAAATGAAGCGTTACGTCATATCGTACTCGTACAGTTCGTCTCTACGGTTCTAATGCGTTGAAACCACGTAATAACGTGCCTCTAAACCACAGAAATCGTAGGCGAATTAAATATCAACATCATAAACGAAATAGTAAAAACGTTTCGTTTTTCATATTTTCTAAACGTAAAGTTTTTCGAATTTCATTTTTCCTTCCTTCCCAAGCAGAAAAAGAAATTCAGTACATACTTGTCTGACGCAAACTCATCTGTCAGCACGCGAACTACCAGACACGTCAACAAACTGGCGCACCAAACGTAAGAGTTCCTCTGAGGTCGGAGGATACGCTAGCAGGTGGCTGCTGCGATGGGCGGGGCAGGACGATGAAGGTGGGCGTGAGGGCGAAGCCGACTCGTGGTGCACGAGGTCAACATGCCACAAATGTGCTAAAAATCCTTAACAACCGATCCTTAAACCGTAGCATGTTTAAGTGAAACGAATATTAAACTTAATAAAAGAAATTGATAAAATCGTCTTTCGAGTTTCATTATTCCTTCCTTCCACCAAAAGAGAGAGAAAGGGAGAGAGACAAAGACAGAGAGAGAGAGGAGGGAGAGAGAGAAATTCAGTACTACATACTTGTCAGTAAGCTCGCGAACTACTAGGCATGTTGACAGCAAATTGGTGAGGCGTTCGAATTCGCCGAGGCCGGGGAACACGCCTGCAGGTGGCTGTTGGGAAGGGCGGGCGAGGCGGGCGCGGGCCGCGGCTGCTCGTTGGGCGTCGGGGGCGTGGAAGCGCGGAAGGGGCGCGCGCGCGAGACCACTTTATTGCTCTTGTTTGTCGTGGGAAACGGCGCCGCCGGGGAAACGCAACCTTCGCCGGAGGACGCGCGGCGTAAAGCAGAAGCCCCTTCGCAGTGATGCCCTGAAGAATTCATTTTCCAGGTCTTATTCCGAAATGACAAAAACCTACCACGTCGCCGACAGTTACTACACCTCTTTCACGCGACTTTGTGACCAATTTCGAGCTATAAGTGCAAGAACAATGATAATTCAATAGGACCTTCCTACACGTTCCGTTCAACACTTTTCAACAGTCTGTGATATTCCTTAGCCACTCTCCTAAAACTCCTCTACCACTCTCTTGTATTATATATTTAAATATATATAATAAATAAATGAATAAATTTTTACGGTAGCTCGATCTTAAATATAATAGTGATGGTAGCTGTTAATAATCAGAAACAAAAGTTAACATACAAACATAAAAATAAAATATCTATAGGATATTATTCTGATAAAAAAAGAAATGACTCAACGCATCCTTCATTTTAAGTACACAAATCAATGTGTACATCATCATTGACTCAGTTTTTTCGAGCAAAGAAAAGTAGAATGTTGCTCACTAAAATATATTTTTGTTTATTTTTTCTTAACATAAGTTTCTTAATGTCAAATGCAAATTCATCGAATAACTACGATCCTGAATGATATGCATGGGCTAACAATAAAGTACGATACTCTGTTTCCTTCTCTCAGAAACACCATTAAAAGCGGCAAAAACAAAGAAAAGCTGGGAGTTTGCATTCATGCGACCGAGAATGTTTTTTCTCACAACTTGCGGTAGCAAGAATAGTGTGAGAATGCGCAAAAAGCAAGAGAGGGTTCCAAAGTAAAATATTTGAAAATGTTATCTTGTTTATTTAGACAAAAGTCTTAATATTTGGACCACATCCCTTATCTCGCATATCACAAATACTCAAATTGGAGGCAACGGAAAGAAGAATAACTGATCAAAGAAGTCGGATACAAAGTTTTGTATGTGACCAGATTAAAAATAATCCCGTAACATTTTGCAAATGGCTTCCCCAATTATTTGTAAAAACGAAAATTAAATAGAAAGAGAGTAAGTAAGTAATTTAAATAAAAGAAAGTAATTTAATAGGTAGAGAATAAAAATCTATGTTGAATCCTCAATATCTTTTTTAAACAGGATCTGCAATAACACACTCATTCAAAAGTGCGTTTAATCTTCCAACAAAACACGATTTATAATTTGTAATAAGAATAATATGTTTGTATGGCAAAAATTAAAATCTGAATAGATCATACAAGGACGCCCTTGCAACGTCCAGTTTCTCACAAAACTCTCTGCAGCTTAATGCTGTATAATTTCTTCTGGATAAAGCAATATCCTAGAATATGCTAATTTTAATTTTTGTACCTGATTCTTGAGAAGGAATCCTTGAGTGACTCGCTATATTAAATAATATAATTAACGTACTGAAATTAAATAAAACCTCTTAATGACTTGACGCCTCATTAAAAAATCAGCCTATAACTCGTCAAAGGCTTCTTCAAATGGGTTTTTCAGAATTCGCGGTGTACAAAGGCACAAGCGTTAAGGGAATAGTAAGTTTATGGAACATTCATAACTACAAACCACGATAGTAGCGAATGAGTATTTTTTTTTCTTTTTAAGCACACTGTAATAAATACGAAATCAATCAGTAGTACATTAAAATTATCGCGCGAGTGTTCACACTTCTCATTTCACATATATTTACGATCACCTGCCAAAGTCAATAATTCACTAACTCGGGAAATGAGAAAATTTTAGTACTTACTAACAGTTATAAAGTCTAATATGAATCACGACTCAGAGTATAAAAATAACTTGGTAACTCTTACAATTAAATCTCGAACATTCACGATGTAATTGATGGGCGTACATTACGGAAGAACATTGTCTGGAGGTCCTGAAAAAATGCCAATCCAAAGAGACTCCTTGTTCTCTTTGTAGAGAACGTTCATCGTCAACTGCCACCCACACGGTCAATTCAATGGCGAGAGGTTTCTAATTTACCAGCGTTCCTCACTTGGTTTCCTTTGTTTCGGTGCTTCCTCAAGGACACATTCGCGTTTCGCGAGTAATTGCATGGACGAACGGGTTCAGCGAGCAGGTCAGTGGTTCATTAGCAGCGTATGGCGAGAACGAGCGGGAAACCTTCACTTACAATTACGAGTCACTACGTTCCCTGAATACTTTTTTCCTCATTAGCTTCTACTCGCACATTGTTTATATTATTTGACTTCGGTGTATGAACACATGTCATTAAAAGGCGATACTTACTGCGCCGGCGAGGATAGAACAATAAAAGTTCTGATGGCAGGAAAGATAAATACATTTTGCGGTTAATTTTGCATTCTGAAACCTACAATTCCCTCACAAAAAAGGAGAGTAAAATGTAAGTCTTGATTCATGGGTCTGTACATAATGATTATTACCTAATCAAGTTTATACACTTTTGTACGTATAATTGAGAGTGATTCGTATCATAATTGTTTAAAGAACCTATCTTCATCATCTAAAAGACAGTATAAAAAATAAGTACCATTCTTTAGATAATAATTTCTTTTTCTAATATAGTAATCCTACAGCATTCCTACTACAGAAAAATTCCGTTAATTCCTTCTTGTGTATAAACTCAACATTCTTCCTCTCTACGAATTACACTGCTCAAGAATGTTTTCTCGGTTTAATGACAGTTAAATAATTAGAGTCCACAGGATTACACATACAAATAGCCACATAAACATCTGTATTTACCAAGCATAAATTCAGTATCATCATCCTATGGTCCTGAGTAAGATGTTAGAATATACAAAAATAGTAACGAGCAATCCTGTATCCGAAAAAAAGTCAAATCTGTGATCACTGAAATCGCCATTCGTTAAGTCTAAACAGTGTCCAAAAGTTAAGTTAAATCCCTGGATACAATACAAATAAGTCAGTGTTATATTAAAAAGTTACGGATAGCGTTGTTTGAAGACATTAAATGTTTCCGGTCTACAAACAATCAAAACAACATTATGTATACTGGTAAGTGATGCACTCAATGTCAGGAAGCAATTTCAGAGGTCATAAAGTGCATTCAAGCACGGGTAAGACATGAGTCATGGGTCGTTCCATACCTCCGTTTTCTTGCTTTCGTTCCAAGAAAGTGACCTCGCAACGGCAAAGACCCAACTGATGTTTTTCCCTTTTGTCATGAATATCCTGAAATTTTTCCAGTTTGAAGAAAACCCAAAGGACTTTCCATTATATTACTACACACAATAATACATGCTATGAGTTTTATTATTGAATTTTTTGTGAACTTCACGACATTATGAGAGTAATTACTTTACGCAATGAGTAGAAATCCTTTTAAACGCCGAACACAATTTTATTCATAGGTTTGGTATACGTTAGTGACTTCAAAATAGAAAATTCACCATGTTCCTAAACCACAGCAAATTCGTACAAATGGTAAGACTTAATTTGCTATTAGTTGGCCCAGAGAGAACATTTCGCTCTTTTTCAATGATTGTTGTAGAAGTGAAAATAGCTTCATCCTGGGAACAAACATCGAACGGAGCATATAATACAAGGAGAGGATTTGAGACATATCTTTGATCAAAGAACTATGATAATCAACATATTTTATTTAATAATGGACGATACTTTGTTTTTAAAATATTGGATATTTAGTAACGAAATACGTATTGCAGCAAAGAAATGAAGTTGTTAGATATCACAGAAATCAACTAAAGTATTCTTGGCTATCCGGGATGAGCCGCGTCTCAGTCATGACAGAGGCGGTCATGACAGACGCGGTTCATCGCGGATAGCCAAGAATACATTGACTCCGGCCGCGGAAGCCTACGAACCCATCGACTAAAGTATTTTTATGAAACTTAACACGCGTTTAATCCATTTCCGCGCATACCGTAAGGTCAACGATGAAACGCAATGACCAAGCGCTTTGCTCCGAAGGAAGAGGGGCGAAGCGGAAGGCAGCCAGCAGGGAATTCGAGCGGCCGCGTCCTTCCGTGCCGGAGCCGCTTGGCCGAGGAAACGGTTGAGCGGCGCGGATATGACGAACACGTCCGCCGGCGAACGAAGGCGTCAGCTGAAGGCGAACCAGAGCAAGAGCGCACGGCGCAAACGGAAACGGAACCTGGGATGAGTCGGTGTGTGAGAGGATTTAGTGTTTCCGGTCGCGTCAACTACTTTGGTCATCAGCCCCGTGAGTGAAGCGCTTGTTGTAGTCGGATGTGGGCGGTGTTCCTTTCCCGCGCGAAAGTCATATCGATATACGGACATGGAATCATGCGGGCTTCTCCATCCAGGGATCTCTTTTTGCGGGGTACCACTCCAGCCGGTAAAAATACGCTAAGTTCCTGACTAGTCTCCTGACAAGTGTGGTAGTGTAGTTCTTGTACGTGTGTGACTGTAAGGGAAAAGGAGGGTTCCAGAATGAGAAAGGGAAGGTCGCGTACGGTCTGTGGCTCATTTGTGAATGTGCTGCTACGGCACTCGTGTGGTACTAACAAAAGAAACCATGTAACACTTCTCAGCAACCGGCCGCTAGAATTCTTCTTTAAGAAGTGTTCGATACAGCTAGGTAGCTAATGTCGAAAACCCGCAACCTTCGGGTCTCGAACCCTAGGATCTCATGGACGGAGGCGCTCCTGCGGAAACGAAAGTTGTCACCCGTCGTTAGAGTCAGCCGTTAGAGATTCATAAATAAATCATGTCTATTCAGTATACGAGGTCATGACCAGTTAGGATTAATTGGAGAAAATAGAAACAGTTTTTCACTTCTGAAAATTTCACTAATATTGTAGTCAAACACTTTTTTTAGAGTCTAAAGTTTTATGTTAGACCCTACCTCTTGGTGTGTTTAAAAAAACACATGTCAAAACAAACAAAAAATTCTACGCCATTTTTACATTGACACCGACCCGTCATCATTTGTTGGAATGATCAACACTAAGGGACAAATGTAAAGAATGTGTTTACAACCAAAACAAGGTAAACATTTGGGGAGGCATCAATTGCGCTACACGTAGATAGACCGGAGCTTGGATCGATTCTTGACAAATACATTCCCAATTGCAAAAAAATTAAATGTGTTGAGGTCTGTATTTAACGTATTTAATGTACACAATCACCCCCGTTTCATTTACCGGAAATCAACTCTGTTTTTATATAGAGGAGTGCAAATTGTGCACCCACGTTTTAAAATAAAAGGACACGTAGCACGGATTGGGAATCTCCGAGTTGTGACATCATTTTTCGCCTGAAATTGTCGACTGGCATAAAAATAATTATGCAGACATGTTTCCATCAGTGTTAAAATATTCGTATTGGTGAGGAGGCTGGTGTAAATTGATACTACGAGGCAGCTACAGAAAATGGACTCGAGTCCCAAGAATCATCGGCTCCTGACTCGCATGAATTTGGTTGGTTCTTCCTTATGCTTGGTCGAGAAAGGACTCGAGTGGTCTCGTGTAACGGTTCAGCAAGGAACCTGCCTGAGAGTCTGCGCCAGGTGCATGTCCTTTCGCCAATGTAGAGTAATAGGCATCAGAAAAAGTAATGACGAGAGGAAATGGATATTACCAAAACGTGAAGATTTGTTGTTTATATGAGAAACGCGGGCTGCGATAGCTAAGGGGCAATATCGTTGCCTCTGGGGCTCGTTGGTGTTTCTAGGGTGCAGCTCGCTGCGGAGAATTTTCGACCCGTGCTTCATAGCTGGGTCGAATTAAGCTACTTTGTGTAGAATTCTGCTCCCCGCGACCATTCTTCCTTTATCCTTAGCCCCTCCTCTCACCTTACATACTGACTTGCACAAAAGGATTTCACATGTCGGCACTTTAGATATTGTCCCGGCTGGCGCGCTGGTGAAGGAGATACAAGGCGGAAGGAAATCCGTACGCCAAAGTCGCTGGTCTCCCTTTCCATCCCGAGAAAAACACCTCTACCTCTCAGGATGTAATATGCATTACACTTGCAGGACAAATGTTTTCAGGAGTTCAGAATCAACACTCACTCAGTTTTAAGATTTAAAATATATTATTTATTTACTCCTTAAACTATATTAATTTAATCAATTCCACTTAACGCATCCCACGCTGCCGAGCACGGACGTGACGATTTCCGCCGCGTGGCCGCTGAAGGCGAGCCAGAACGGGCTCACGCGGCGAGGCGCAACACGGCGTGGCGCGGGGCGTGGCGGGGCGAGCGGCGAGAGGAGGGAAGCCAGGCGCGGCGGCGATCGGGGGCGGCGGATGGCAGGCGTGTGCTGTTCGCGCGGGCGGGGAGCGGGGAAAAAAATGACGCACGTCAATGCCGCTGCGGCTGACCACGCACGAGAAACGCGAGTGAAAGGAACCGGAGGAAACCAGCGGACGGAAAGGAGCAGGGCCAGGCCGGCGCGGCTGGATATGGTCTGTTCAACAGACCCGTGCAGCTTTTGGAATGTAAACTATATATAGCTTTAGGGCAAAATTGAAATAAAAAACCCCCTCAAACTCGAACCGTGAGGTTAGGAATTTTTCAATAAAAATAAAATTGAAATGGAAAGGAATCTAATCTTAAAAGTTACAATAGCCTCTCCAAATCCTTTGTTTCAAGTAAGCTCTATTATTTTAACCTGAGATGTAACTGTACCGCCATTAAAAAGAAACAAAATATATATAAAGGACAATTCAAGGGCGAGGGCTGAGTTTACATACGTTAACCGACTCGCAGACAAGGGTTCCATCATTTTGCCATAACACACTGGCCTCGAAACATACAAAACGCAAAAATTAGATAAATATCATGTTTTGGCATTCACAAAGATAGGCTTATGCCAAATCAGATTATAAATACAAGACGGTCATTTGTCGTCCTTCGTCTCTTATTTAGAACGAACCCGAATGTACGCTTCCACTCTACCTGCCAGAAAACTTGAAACACTGGGACCGCGCAAGTAACCTAATAAGGCCTGCAGTCCCGCGCCTTGGGGTGAGCCGAGGAAGGCAGGTGGCAGGAAGCGAGAGCCCCGCGGCATCCGCGGGACGTTGCGTGTCGCTCGCCTTGCCTCACTCTCCCGCGCGAATGTGGCCGCCGCCGCCGCCCGCCCGCCCCACGGCCCGGAGAGTCCCCTGGCGCCGACGCGACGCCCGTTCGCCAAGCCATTCCACTTCGCTCTGCCCACGAGATCGCTTCGTCACAATCGAGGGGCTGTTTCCCAACGAGTTCCTGGCCGGTGTCATGGTGGGCTTGGGATATGACTGGCACGGAAGGAAGATACACAGTTTGTAAGCAGGATTTTTCCAAAAAAGGGCGACGTTGAAATATACATCGTGTCATCGCGAAAGGGCGAAAGCGTTGATTGGTTGATTCGTGTTTCCCGGAAATATCAACTGCCAACGGCAGTGTTCCATAAGTGTAGTGCATGTTTTATCGCGGGAGGTGGCAGTGATCTTTCTCTGCTGGATGGCGAGATTAGACTCCGACGTAAACGTCGGCATGCGGAATTTTTCCTCAACCAGGTGTCTCCCACCAACGTGGCACCGCCCCAGCCGCGACAAGCTTTAACGCTACCGACGCGTGTGAAAGTGCAGTACATGTTGGTGTAAAGGTGTATGAGCTAAGGGGGAGAATAGAGAAAGGAAGAGGAAGGGAAGATAACGCGCTGTACATGACGGTTTGATAGGGTACTGCTCCGACATTCGCCTGGTATTGATCAGAACGGTCGACCACTTGAATTCTCCACCAGACAGCTGCGTTATTCGACTTGTCTTTCAAGGTAGTGTCGAAAATTTTGCCACAGGCGGGACTTGAACACAAGGACCTTCCGGTCACATGCTCTGCAGTGACAACAATGGATGTCCTGACCCACCTAAGCCGGTACGAAAGCGTTGAGACGAAAAAGAAATCACATTTACAGGACGAAGTGAATAGGTAGTTAGAAGTACATGATAAGAAAGCCAGTGGATTTGATGAGGAGAGGCACTGCAAACTGCAAGTCGTCTCTTGCGCGCCTTCACCTACATGCAAGACACAAGGAAAATACTCCACACACTCGCGAGGTTCATGCAAGTGTCTTTAAATGTCCCAGGCGTACAATGACCCAATGACTTTCATACGTGTCTTTCGAATTTTATCATCGGAATCCCAGTCACGAATAACAAGAGAAAACGTCCTTGCCTTGCGTGGGATTTAAATCCGGAGACCTATCCGAGCGGATACTTTAATGATATTCCAGAAAGAAATGAATTATCTTTTTGGCAAGCTACACCGCATACTCTGATTTCTTATACGACTATTTCCATAAGTTCATTTATGAAATAGCACATTGTTGGAAATTAATATTATCAGGAAGCTAATTTCATATCGCAATATTCACATCACGACTCAATGTCTCACGGTTCTCCATATTGAAACCTTGACATTTTTACCCACCAAGATTGGTATCACTGTAAGTCACGTATCTCTTCGTGCGATGCTATGAAGGAAAACATTTCCTGTCTCATACACTTGACAAGAAAGGAAAATAAAAATACCACTGAAAGGTAGAATCGAATCTTGTGGGGAAAAAATATTTGCTCACGCTAGACGACAGATGTAGAAGTGCTTCACCAGTGAAGGTAATCGTCATAAAAATGTGGTGCTTGAAGTCCACCGCACGTAACACGAGTATGAACGGTATTAGTTTTTATACCTGTGTAGATAGTACATTAACTATTACTATATGTTAAAAATAACTCTACAGTTCATCTCAATTCGTATAATTATGAAACGTGCGGTGGAATTGAAGCTGTACATTATCATGTATTAATACAATTAGGCCTTGCAATAATAAATGCCTCGTTCGTACTCCCTAATCCTGTTTATGTTACAAAACATACGGCAATTTCGGTTTTACGTTACGTTTAAAGTTGTGGTAATGTTTATGGACAGAAAATACACGAACAACAATATGGTATTTTCGATTCATTTTCTTATGAAAGAGAATACAACTTTACGTACCCACATTTATTATGAACTGGTTAAAGGAGTTAAACACAAGACTAATGACACGTTTAAAGGTCACAACAGACACAAAAATGTGCTCCAACCAGTCCGAGATTTTTTTTAAGTAAACAGCGGTCCAGTTTCAGTGGTTGTGGACCAAGCTCCTTTGTGGCTACACCAACCACACCTTAAGTGCACGGCCTTCTGCCACACGCCGCCATCCCGCGCTGGGTAGACAGGTGGTCGCATGGGTGGGAGGGTGGGTGGATGACTGAGAGGGTGGGGGATGCGAGCGCAGCGCGCAATTACACGCGCGCAACCGGAAGCACGTGAAGTGCATTCCTCACATTTCCCCCGTGGAACTGGATTATTCAACAGATCCCAGAAATTTTAATTATAACTGCGATAAACTAGTCGGGGCGCCGCGCCGCGCCGGGCTGGGCTGGGCTCCGGTAGCGGCGGCGGTGGCGGCGGGAGGCAGTATGCGCCGCCGTGAATCACGGGGACGGCTCCCGCTGAAGGCACGGGGCAACTTCGCCAACTTGTCACCGGAACTAAAGATAGCGACGAGCAGCGGTGTAACTGAAAGAGCCAAGGGGATGATTACTTCACGAAGCTCCATATATTTTTTTTTATTTTAAATTAAACTTTATGATAGTTCACCCAATCGACTCGCAATTGTCTCTATGGTAGGTCACCTGTATTAACATTAGCAAATCAATGTCTTCCAATACATTTGAGATTGCTCGAGAAAGCTACCATTGTGCGAGTCGATTTATCAAAATGCAACCTTTCTATATAACGGTGGAATATCTCTTGTGAAAGGTTAGTTTCTACGTAATGCCGAGGCAGTTAAAAATCGATCAACTGACTCCCCTCCCCCGACTTAGCCTGATATTGAGGGATTTTTTTTAATTGGTTCCTAGCGTCAATAGAAAATTTTGATTCCCATATTTGCCGATAGGAAGCGCCACAATAAAGGTCTCAGTAATATTTACCCATGCCTGGAAGGCATATCCTGGTTACGCGAATAGGAGATCAGAGTAGCTCAGGGTGTTGCCTCCGACGGGAATTTTCATGTTAAATTTAATTTGTGCTTTACGAGTGTACAGTGAACATACATTTTAAACATAGTACAGGTGCGCCGCTCGTCCATTTCCGAGCATAAGCTTATAAACGTTACATGAAAAAGTATCGATTAAACATTTGTTTAAATAATTGTTTCATTAAAAATTAGGTTTAATTATCATGTTTTCTATATTATATACAGAATGTCCCGAAGGGAATAGGCTAAAATTGTGCTAATTAATGTCTTGACAAGAGGAATCGAATAAGTCATTGATAACCTGGTGGCAAAAGTCACCAAAATCTCTTTTTCGTTCGTTACTTAAAAAATACGTTTTTAGAGAAATTCTTATAGAATTTTCTGAACGGATTCGCCAAAAAAATCAAACAAAAAAAACAACAACCTATCATTTCACAATTAGGAGTCCGAGACGCGTCAAATGACAACTCATCTCTCTCGACTGGTGGACCAAAAGAGGTCTAGCTCTGTGTGACGGATAAATGGAGGGTGGTTGTTTATCGTATAAGGATTAGGATAATACTTGTCCGAAGATTCAATTTTACCGGACATTTTGCCACGGTTCTTTTACACACTGGAGGCCATAGTCACTTTGTATTTTACGCCCTACAAACGTCCACATATCTCAGTGGAGCTGGTCGGAATGGCCGAGATCGCTAAGGCAGTAGTGCCTCGGACCGAAGGATCGCGGGTTCGAGTCCCGCCTCGGGCATGGTTGTATTGTGTTCGTCCTTTCACCCCCCATCATCATATCGTGTCATCCTTAGTGCCATAGTTACCATACCGTTACTCGCAATAGTGGTCGCTAATGACCTAGAAGTTGATGCGAATAAAAAAATACATCTCAGTGGGGATATTGAACTCGCGCTCTGGGGTAGCGGCCGGTGCGTTTACCACTCATCAAGCGAGCTTCGCCCACTGATGTTTGAGGCGTACGTTCGTTCTAGTGTGCCTGTAGTGGTAATGGTGATGTCCCGGAGAGTATAGTGTTCCACGAGTTTAAGTATCGTTACTGCGGAACAGTTATCGTCGCAGCCGAAAAGCCCTGTGTGCAACATGAGATCGCGGTTGCACTGCGGAACAAAGGCGACTTTCCACCTTGACCTTCACTAAGACCTGCGGTTACTTGCAGCGGCTGTCCGCATTTTTACATGCACGCCTCAGGAATGGTATTAAAGGCGCAAATGGAGCTACAAAGGAAACAGTGGAGTAAAAAGATCAGAACTTGCACTCTCTAAATGTCCTTTGAATGTCACTTTTACGTAACTTCCTATTTAGTAGAACGTTTAAAGAAATGCAGCATGAAAATTGCCAGGCTACCGAACAACTAAATCAATATTCTGCGGCAAGTGAGGGACTTTTTTCCAATTTATTACTCTGAAATGTAACTGTTCAGAACATTTCTTATATCAACATTATTGCATAAAATATTTGCTACTTCAAATTTTAATATATTGATTTTCAATATCAATTAATGTAACGAAATTACTACATTATTCTTAAACAAGCGAATGACTCATCGTCTCACACTTAAACACGCAATTTTATTGACTGAGCATTAGAAGAAACCCAGCCGGCCAGCCGCTTTCGGTATTTCCGACCCACATTCGACGCATTATTGGCCCGGCCGGCGTATTGCAGCACGACAGTTATAGCCACTCTGTGAATTGCTGTGCGGCGCGTTACAGCCGCGACGTCTTGTGGCGCTTTCTAGCGCTCTGTACGAATTCCTCCGCAATAGCGGCCAAGGCTGCGGCTGCGGAGTCGTTGACCTTGCTCCCTGGCCGGCGAGCAGCGTAGCGGCGCCCTACAGCCCGCGCGGCGCTCACGACCGATGCTTCCCTCGCAATGCCGCGCCACTACGTCGTCCGTCGCCCGCAGTGGCCCTCGCGAAGCCCTGTGCGGTCCCACCGGCAACGGTGGTTCACGGCACCAACTGATGCCACTGCAGAGCCTTTGACCGGGAGGTCCTAGGGTTTCACTCCCGGCGACGGCAGGATTTTCGACACTACTTAGCTTCATTCAGCTGTGGTCTGGAGGAAAATACTAGCGGATGGCTGCAGATCGGCAGTTTTCCTTGCTCTCTCCGATCAACACCAGTCGAATGCCAGAGTAGTACCCTGACAAACGGGCTACGGATCGTGCGCGATATTTCCTGCCTCTTCCTTTCCTACACATACTTACACTCACATGCGTTACCCTACCACACATGCCGGGAGCTTAGAGATTCTCCGGACTGAGGCGGTGCCCCGCTGGTGGGAGATGGCTGGTTGGGGAAAATCGTGCAGGTCGTCGTAGGTCGGCGCTAGATCTCGCCATTCACCGGGGGAAGATCACCGGCTCCTCCCGCGATAAAAACATTTACTACCCTTACGGGACTAACGGTCTTTCATTGACGGTCTTTGAATCACTAATCTATCAATTAATCGTGCGATCCCTTGAGTCCCTCCAGCTGACCTCAATACATCCAAGAGTTAAATGCAAGGGCGGACGCCCACCTACGCAAACTTGGACAGGTGCCCAACCTCTGAGTGGTCGCAATAAAGTTTCAAACCAAAATGTTCATAGTTCAAAACTATGTTTTAACTCATCCACCAGAGTGGCATCGCCCCAGCCGGGAGAAGCTCTAAGATCCCGACATCTATGGTAGTGTAATTCATGTGAGTGTGTGTGTGTGTGTGTGTGTGTGTGTGTGTGTGTGTGTGTGTGTGTGTGTAGGAAAGCACAAGAAAGAGAAAGGCATCGCCCTGCTGCTCGTCTCAGACACATTTATCTATTACTTGAGGCGTGCTCCAGCTGAGCGAAAATGAGATCTGGTTAGGTTGGTTTTTGGATGGTTTCATTGTGTCTGGCATACAGGGAGGGTTATTTTTCATGACACAAGCACATGGTTACTATAGATTGTACGGTTTTTAAAAATTACTCACCTAAACAGAAACAAAAACTAACTTTAGCAAATGAATCGTTTTCGAAAAAAACTGAAATTTGACGGAAGTAATTATCAAGAGAACCAATTTTCCTCTGCTTATTTTAAGTTACAATATTATCAGCAATATTAAATTAACATTAACTACATTCAAATTAAACACTCATATAATTAGACCATTCACTTCTACAAAATTGCTTTGCCTTTTGAAGGTTTCCCAAGTCCTTCCGTGCAACCACCCCACAAAAAATCGCATCTTCCTCAAGGCATGTTTTATGCCAAAAGTTGGTAACCTTCACACATCTTTTAAGGCCCCAGACCACATTCCACCCATTAAAATAATTGTGAAGCCCCTCGTTAAAGCAGTTGACACACAAATGATATCTTACTCAAATAAGCTAATGTTTATGCCCAAAAAGTTTAAGTATCCCCTTTAAAAATTTCAAAAATACTCAAGTTACATCAGCCAATACAACTGACTGAATAAACACATGTAATATAAAATATTTTTAGGCGAAAGTTTCCTGACATATATTTTATGTGTTTTACACAAGAGCGAATAACACACGAAAGATAAGAAAGTGTTCATCAGAGCTTCGATCGTTAGCCTCGTCGAATTTGAATTGTCTTAGGCAATCAATTACCCGGTTGCTCCAAATTTTGTTGGGTTATTATTTGTTCATGATTTGTTATTTATATTAAGAGATATGGAAGTCAACCAGATCACCGAATGTTTAACTTCATTCATTCGAAAAGGTTTTGAAGTTCGTACACCAGGAATTTGTAGTGGCCGTAAACGAAACAAAATTTTGATTCACTCGAGGTCTCTGCACTATACAAAATAACAAAGAATGTAAGAACACGTACGGGTAATGTTCGAGAAAAAAGCAATGAAAAAAATTAATGAATTATTGAAACTGAAATCCTTTGTCTCACTACTACGAGCTGAGTTCCGGCGCCACCCTACACGTCGATTTGAGGGAGGTTCCCCGCAAGGTATCTCCCACAAGCGGGGCACCGCTCCAGACGAGACAAGCTCGAAGCTCCAGACTGATCTATTGACATGTGAGTAGTGCATGTACGTGCATCGATCTCGAGCGGTTTGTTACGGTAATGCTCCAGCATTCACCTCGTAATGATCGAATAAACCACGGGAAAGTACCTATCAGAATTGCCGGCCACTAGAATTTTCCTCTAGACATGGGCTGAATTCGATTTAGCTATCCAAATAGTATAAAAAATTCGGCATCGTCGGGACTCGAACCCTCGAAGCACACGGCCAGTGTCGCTGCAGAAACAGTGACAATGCCCGCTAGGCTACAGTGAGCCGGTCGGTACATTGCGAATGGGAGCACTGTGCGGCGGAATGCGCGCTGCGCGGCCGGCGAGAGGACGGCGGCGGCGGCGGCGAGACCTGAGCCGCCCGGGAGGCGGCAGCGCCTCTGTGCGCGTCGAGGAGGAACAAAACCGAGCTGACGGCCGTAATGGCTCCCAGCAATTAGGCCGGCCAAGCGCTAAACGCGTCCGCTTTGTGCTTCATCGTGCTCTGCTGCGATAGATGGCTCCCGGCGCGCGGCGCTGGGTTCCTGGACGCCCAGATGAACGAGCTCAAAACAAAGCCCCCCCCCCCCATGTGCATCCCGTGTTACAGCTGCGCGGACGCTGCTGCAGCTAAGGCGCGTGCTGACTGCTCTGCTGCAAGCGCGTACCGCCACCGTTCAGGACAACTCCGTTTCTCTAGTGTGCAAGTACACAAAACCAGACGCGTTAATTGAAACAAGAAGGGGACCTTCAGAATCATCGAACTTACAGCTGCACTTAGAAGCATAAGCGCAATTCGTCATTCGATTAGAATTATTACGTTTCTGAGAATATGCAAGTCAAATTTTTCAAACCATACGTTATTGTAATTAGTAATCGATTATAATGGAATATTTCGGAATCAGTACAGATAAAATAATTTGTTTTAGTAATACATTGCACATAACGTTTAAAATAAACGTATTGAAATGCCTTCTAATTATTTATGAGATGCCAACAATCAGTACTTTTGTAGAATAATATGGTGCGTCTGATTGAATATTAAATATCTTAAATGAATGAAAAATGCAACACACTTTTTGGTACGTGATTTCATCACAAGCTATCAGTAGATGTCAAGAAGTATACATCTGTGGAAGTTCCGGCATGGGGTTGCTTTTCATTTAATTAACTAATAAACAATTGTAAAACACAAAACGTGGAATACATACTTTTTGTGTAGTCTGGTTAAAAAGATCAAAACAGATAATTTCAATAAAATTGTCATTCCCATAAATTATTATATTCCGACGTATTCAATGAAATCACAAGCTTTGAACTCAAATGAATTTAATTTAGTGTTCTATTTAATTATCTGTATCTCCAATAAACAGAGCAATAAAATATGACCGTTAGGCTTTCAGAGACTTCATACACGAACGACATTCATTCAATTCACAGAGAAATCAATAACAACGCTTCTGCTACAGTTGATGTATATGTGTAACACATACGTTTATGCACATAATTTGCGCAGCTAGTATGTAATTACTTAGAGTGCGGTAGTTTTATTACCGCTGAATTAGAAATAGCAATCGTATAATTGGTACAAACATATTGTTAGATACCGTCATCTCGAAGTTATGTCTAAAATCGCAAGTATCAGAATCAAAAGAATTTCAGTTCAGTATGCTTTCATTTAATGAGTAATAGTATATCGTCCAATTGAATAAAACAATTACTTTGCATAAAATACGTCACTTTATTTTTGAAAACCTTTGATAACTCATAATTGTGTAAGGAAGAAACAAGATAATTTTCCCTTTTTTAATTATCAGAAATAAGTTTTTAACAATACTTCTAAAACGGCGAACTAATTACGTAGTACATCTTTTTCACAAAGGAAAGGGCCTTCAACGAGTATTCTTAATGTCAGTATTCTTAATGACACTAAACCTAAAATGAATCAAAACATTTCCATAAAAGTGTTGGAAGTGATTATGGTCGCTGTTATGTTGGGTTGAAAATAAAATTTATTGCTATTGAATGAGGAATCGTAGAAGTAGGAAGGATCATAAAGGTCGCACATCATTCTGAAAAGCTAAACAGTAGATTACTGTCGCGTCTTCTCTGCTTATCTCACTCTTTAAACAGTTTTTAAAGTATTTTAATTTTTTATTTACTACGTATTTTAAGTTAGATTAGGATACAAAAAAAATGGTCAGTTTCCCACCAGCTCACAGATACACGTTGAGTGCCATCGCGCTAGCCCTAAAAAGGTGGATCAGACATAGCCTGTACTATAATTTCTTCACGTGCATCTTACCCACGGTTTCATCTGTACCTACATACTATCAATTTTAATATAATAATATTAATACATAATAATAATAATAATAATAATAATAATAATAATAATAATAATAATGTTCTCGAAAGACATAAAAAATGGCCAGATCACCGCTAGCAGACCTAGACGCTTCAATTGACACCTCATTTGAGCGAAACCGTGGATCCGAAGGAGTCTAAACGTGACGAACGGACACACGCAGGTTACGATAAATATAAATTCACAGCGAGAACATCACAGATTCTTCAGACCCTCGTCGAACAGTGGGAACCACCGACTCAACCACGTGGCGGCACGCGGAGCTGCACACGTCCTACTTCCTGGAGCAACATACGAGCATGCTTCATTACGCACGCCGCCTTCCCAGAACGGCGAGGCAAGCCAGTGGCGGAGACTAAACCTGGACACCGCGTCGCCTTGGCGCCCACATCCGCGCAGCACGGGGCGGCGCGGGAGTTTGTGTGACGTAAGGGGGCGTGGAGATCAGGACACTGTCAACCCAGCAGCTTGGAGGGAGGGGACGCAGGAGGCAGGCTGTTGCCATGGCTTTCAGAAACGGGAAGTAACTTTGAAGAAATAAAAATCGCCTCTATCTTGTGGATGATGCATTTTAACCGAATATCCAGTTTATGACTAATGGATTTCCATGCATCTGAATATAAAGTATTTTACACATTTTTCCTTTCAAAAGATCTTTATCTCGTTTTACCATTTATGATGATTAGTTTGCCGCTCTAAGCTATGTACTAGAAAATGGCTTAGTGAAACACGAGAGTTCTGAAAATACCAGTATTTCACATCATTAAAACAACTTTCTCACACGAAGAAAGTGTAGTGAAGATGCCATCTAAAATTATAATGGAAGTTGAACATGTTCCTGCTCTTTCTTTATTTACCTTTATTACATTTTCATTGTATCAGCCTACTTGTACCGACCATTAACTCAAAATGAAGTCACTGAAAAAGACAAACCTCGACTACATAAAATGCAAAGTTTTCCGTATCTTCATTGATATTCAGTAATATTCATCTTCTTCAGCCATCAAAAACGAAAAGCTCTACTGAATGCATGCCGTTCATAATTAATTCAAAACAAGGTAAATACACTAAACGACAAGGAAGAAGATGTTGAACAAATAAATCAAAATTGGAAATATTTCTCATAAATTTCTCCATACCAATCGCCATTCACCAATGACGCATTTCGGTTACCTAAACCGCAAACTAATGACTTCAGATAGCGTCTTATTCTTTCGCGGCCAAGGAAAGCGCCAATGACGTCATGGGGCCGAAATGGGGCGCGTGTAACGCACGAACGAGGAGGCTCCTCGAGGACCGGTCTTCCCGCGAGATCCCAGGAGGCGCGCGGGTGCACACGCGCGTGCGTCACGCGGCCGCCTGGCTTGCCTCTTGGACCACGCGGCCGCCCGCGGATGACGTCACGAGCAGGTGCGCCCCGCCGCACTCCCCCCGGGGGAACCGGTCGCGCCGCGCCGCGCCGCACTTCGTGGAAGGTGTGCTTGAGACGCCGCAATGAGCCCCGCCGCCGCCGCCGCCGCAGCCCGCGCAAGCAGAAAGAGCAGTCGCCTCCTTTTTCCCGGAGGGGCTTCACGGTGAAAAGGAATCCCCACGACATTCTCTTTTCGCTAACAGAGAGTTCCACGCCTTACATACCAAAGACGCAAAATGAATTTGGGTTCCTTAGAACTCGTTCACATCATCCAAAAGTAAGTCGGAGCGTAGGTTTTCGTGACCAGAGTCAGTAGCTGCTTGGCTGTCTGGGAGGCGGCCACGTCTTAGGTACAGCTGCCGAAATTTCGCCATTCTGCGACCTTCCTCAGGGCGAAAGGCGACCTTCCTCAGGTATTTCGCCCCGAGGAAGGTCGCGGAATGCCGGCCGAAATGCTGGCACCTGTGCCGAGGACGCGGCGTCTCCGTGACAGCCAAACAGCTAGTTAAGACATTTCCGTTGATGTGGTTGCTCCAGTATGAAAAACTTGGATGTGAAGCTACACAGAACCTGGAACCGCAAACGTTGGAATTGTGAAACTGATTTCTGAATGAAGTTTACAACAATATAATAAAGCAGTTAAAAAGGCATTATATACTTTTCCAAACACGTGATATTCGATTTCCTTTCTCATAGGCAAAAATATATTTCTTTGCATTTCAGATTCTGGCTCAAAATGATTTTAATACAGTAAGTCATCATTCCTCCCATGAACTTTATTTAAAGACGTCTGTAAATTACCAGAAAATATTTTTAAAAAAATCAAACGTTCAAAAGCAATTCTCCTTAGCAAAGCATTGAAACGTAAACATTAATCAAGCAGTATGACAATGAAATTTAAATAGTATAAATTCAATTAGTCGCTTTTTTCGCTAATTTCGCTTTTCATATTTCTTCTTGTTTCAATTTTTACCTTATTCACACGTATCACATTCGATTCAATGAACATCATTAAGAAATATCCGATATATCTATTTATTTCATTTTCCCTTTCAAATTCGAGATGTCGAGGTTCCATTGTAAAAACATTTCAATAAAGTCAACCATAAAACGTTCGATTTATTGTACCAACAATAGAAAGCATACTTTGAATCATAATCATTGTGATATTCCTCAAAAACAAAAACACAAAGTATCACCAAACTCGTTAGAAAGGCAAACAGAATAACGCACCTCGCCAAAAGGCGACACCTGAGTGTTTCTCCTCCTCCTATTCCTCCAGTCGGTAGAACCGTGGGCGCGTGAGGGGGAGGGAGTTCCTTCCCAATTAGAAGCGACTGAGCGGTGCGGAAGGAGGGTGGGGCGGCGACTGTCGCTGCCAGAGGGAACTTCGATGAAAGGTCGCGCGAATCGCAAAGAGAGGGGGAAAAAGTAGCGACGAGATGAATGTTGACGAGAAAAGGAGGCGGGGAAGCCGACATCAAAAAGGAAGTTCCATACGGCCATCGATTCCCGCTTTCCGGGAGAGCCGAGGCGACCTTGCAGAGAGATTTCCTCTGCTTTCTGCACGCTGGCTGCGACGAACGCGCTCTTTCTCTCGGTCGCCGATTTCCTCGCGACCCAAAAGAACTCCGTTACGTGACCTCGTCTCGTACGAAAAGCGCAAAGTAATTTCATTACGCTACCCGCAGCATGGGGAAGTTGCATTGTGTTGTGGTTTGCAAATGGCGCGGACAAGTCCAGTTCGCTTCACTGCTTCTCAAATACTTTCAGAATAATGTCAAACTTTTCAGAGGGTTTCCAAACACATTTTATTTTTATGTCTGTTTTAAACTAAGAAAATGTTGACTAGGTGTAAACATATAGAAAAGATGAAATTGACCTCAATTGCGTACAAAATATTTGGATTTAATGGCGTTCTCGTCATTACCCACGGAAAACTCTGTTTGAACACTGCGTAATACCAAGCAATTACCCACGAACTCAAATATGTTTTTCAAGGACTAACTTACTATAATTTAACAGAAATTGCGAAGAGTGACAAAATGATGACAATAAGTACTAAGTAACTACGAAAAAATGAAAAATGCGTAACCTAGTTCCCACATCTGTTTTCGAAAACAATGCAAAATATTTCATGAATGTAATTAATCGACGGAACAGTGTTATTCTTACAATGCCGCGGAAAGCAGCATTAATGCAACAAACACAAGCGTTATGTTTCTAGTGGACGATGCAATTCCATGACGTATTACTCGATCTCAGTCGATTACCTTATTACGAGAAAACAAATATTGGTTGCAGAACATTTAAAATAAGATAATGCACTGTAAATATTTCATTTATTACATATGGAATTCACGATGATGTCATTTCTTGCTATTTCTTACGACTTTGTTGATTCATACTTAATAATCCAAAGAATGAATACAATATTTTCATGTGGGCATTTCCGAACTCGTATTAATTCCCCTTAATCTTTCCTAAAAGACGTCTCTGAACACGGATCAGATAATCATAGGCCCCATTCACACTATTAGAGGTTCCTCTCGATACACTTGTTGCTTCAAGAGTGCGTTGAATATCCCCGTGAATGGCAATTCCCAAACATCGACTATTGGTCCTGCTGAGTCAGTACAGTCTTAATCGTTGTCTGTTAGAACTGGTTTAAGAAAAAATAAGGCAATTGATTCGTTTCTCGTAGTTCTTACTGAGCAAATTCGTCAATGAAAGTCTTTGTAGGTATATACGGCTTCTCAGCCAGATATTTCAGTCATATTTAAGGCTCTAAAGGTAGAAAAAGGGGCGTAGGGTCGGGGGAACGGTGAACGAGCTGGACGGGAAGACAGGGGGAAGGGACTGGACGTGTGAAATGGGAGTGACGGCTGAGCACAAGGTCTGGGAGTGTGGACTGAGAGTGAGGGCTGGGCGTATGAAATTAGCGTGACGACTGGGTGCGGGGCCAGATCGCAGAGGTTGGACGCAAGGGCGGAACGCAGAGACTGGGCTCAGAGGACGCAGGGGTTGGGCGCAAGGGCGGGGCGCAGGGGTTGCCATGCGCGTGCAGGCCACCCGCACGTTCCCAGGCGCGGGCCTGACCTGCTGGCCCACTTGCGCGCCACGCGGAACGCAGTACGCCTCTCGCGCGCAAAACACAGGCCCGTCGCCGTCCACCCGCTGCAGAGAAACACGGAAGGGCGGTGGCAATTGTTAGATGATAGATGAAAAAGAATGTCCACAATGACAAAAATTCAGGTTTAGTTGGTTCCTGTAACCTGTAACGTCTTTTTTCAACGAAATGGATAGCCCCAAAACTCATGTTGTTTTCCTTAGATGTATGGCAGAATGAGATGGACGTTTTTGCACGATTAATAAATCGTTTGGCTTTATAAAGAACATCTGAAAAGAAGGACTGTTGAGGAGAAGTTATACGTCGGAAATATCTTTAATAAATTTACAATAATTCAAGGTTAAATCCACATATAGAGATAATGCAAAAACTGAAGATACCATACGAAACACAGCCAATTAACACCGAGACGGATAAGCAGATCGCCAAGGTCTAACATTTCTCTATGTTAGTGCACTACAATATATTTTCTCAAGCAATTAAACACGTTTCCGTCCATGTATCTCGTCGCCATATCAGCTTCTCATATTAATTTTTTAAATTAGTACAATAAAAAAGATTCACCAAAAACATCCGTGGCATACGTACAGCTGCAGCGTCTGAATGCAGTGAGAACATGCTCTGTAATGCTGACCCGCTGAAACGAAACCCAGATACAGCCAGTCATTCGCGATAGTTTATTAGCACTTGACCATTAGACCGACCAGTCCAGCAAAAATCACCTCTACTCACAGATCGACAGTACATGAACACATTTGGGAATTCTGAAATTTACGTCAAAAAATCTCCCGTGGAACCCCAAAAAATGTTATACTGCGACATTCGTCTTCAAGTGTGCGAGAAAGCGCAAGCCTTGAAACTCCGAACAAAAGAAATAAAATAATGAGTTGCTAAAATAAATTGACATAAAAGGGGAATACGGTTGCAAGGTTATTATTGCGACCGTGTTCATTCGCTTTCTTTGCTTCCGGATTAATGAAAACGTATCACAGACATCTTCAAAAAAAGTCATTTTCAATGATTAATTATTTTAAAAAAATCATATGATAATCATTCAAAACTACTTCTGGGTGGATGTTTAAGAAACTAGAATTGATTCTAAACTGTTATATATTTTAGAGGAAAGTCTTAAGTCACTTTTAGTCAGATATCTCTTAACGGTGCGTACCGTAAGGTCCATTACGGTCGGCCATTAAGGTCCATTACGGTCCATCACTTCTAAAGAACCAGAGAAACAAAATATTATTATCAAAACTTGGCGGTAAGAGACTGCGTCGCTGCAAGGGCGAAAAGAATGAGCTGCCCAAGAGATGTCAGCCGCCACACACAAAACGCCCTCCTCGTTAGCGTGCTGCGTTTTCCTTCGGTTCGCCCGCAGTCCAGTCCTTTGCGGGAAGGAATTGTCCCGCGCTCGCGTCTTTTCCCACAACGTCGCGACTCGCGCTCGCTGGCCGTCGCCGCCACTTAACGTCCTTCCATCTGCTGGGTGAGCACGAACAGGGCCAGCGACAGGCTGATGGCGCGCACTCGGTTCGGGAGGCGGCCGACCGAAACGAGCCACCGTCAGCGCGCCACGCCACGCCACGCCACGCCACGCCACCCACCCCGACCCGGGCTCCTCTTTCGAGGCCCATTGCGGCGTGACGCCTGCAGCAGACATTTTGCGCGCTCCCAACATTCACGATGGCAGAGATGTCTAAGAGCGTATACTGGCACTGCGCGTCGGTCGGAGGGCTCGCGGGTTCGAGTCCCGCCTTGGACATGGTTGTTTGTCCCACGTCTCTCATGTATGTGTCGTCGTTCTCGCGTTCTGCTAACCCCAGATCCGATGAGACCGCAAGTGTGTTGATGTATAGTGAATGGTGAAATATGCGCCCCATTGGGACGTAAAGGGTACCCGGCTGTCGACTGGATAAAAGCCCTAATAAAAAAAAATTACATCACACGGCACACTGTACCTTTACAAAAAATCAAACATCCATTTTGTGTTTATTGCGTTGACTGATGTAGATTCAACGAGTACAAAATGTACGTTAGCTGAAATTTGAATTAAATTCAAATGAAATTCCGAAAGTATATTAAACGAGTATAAAAATAAACCTTTCGTTCAAATAGTTAATGAAAATCTCCTGAAACACATATTTCCTTCTTTAATTCATACATACGAACCCATATTCTCTCCATACATTTATAATTCAACAAGCGACGAAAAGTCATGAATCAACAAATCTTAAGTACAACTTCTTTCAAACTTGCGATATTAATTACAATTTGTATTATATTTTGCTTCCAGTGCTGTCCAATAAAACACAAACATCTTGAACATCTCCATCGGTACTACAGAGCATATTATTATTTTAATATGAAACGTACTCAGACAAGATGTAAATATCATCCCTAAATTTGTGACTAGGAAGACTGCATTGAAATGTTGCAGCTCACCAGGTCAAAGGTTGTTTTATTCATTAGCACAATTTTTGTTACATATTAATATTGTTAAATTTTAAATCGTGACTGTATTTGGAAAAGTGTGCGCTACGTTGTAGCACCCACCACCAGACTTTCAAAACTAAACAATTACGCTTGTCTGCGCGCTTTGTGTATATAGAGTGGCTTCCCGTGCTGGAGACCTCTGCAGTAGTAGTGAATACTCTGTTTACAAGTGCTCAGTCACAACTACATAGGAATATAATTTGCCTCTCATACACGCAGATTCATCAGGATCATCCTTAAGATTTTTCAATCGACGAATCCAATGCTCGAAGATTCAAGAGATCCATTGGTGACTACTTCGCTTTAACATTTCTCTTAAGTGCACTTTATCTATGAATACAAGCAGCGCACCACGATGGTACATTTCACCTACAAATCATCCCTTTACGAATTTATCTCGCAACCTTCAACAAGGTCTGAGCAAACACGCCGAGATGCGTCTCCAAAGTCGCACAGAATTATTCCCTGAATACAGGAGAATCGAGGATCACGAACAGTGTTAGTAGAGCGAATAACAGCAATGCGCGTCGCGCCAGTGGGTCCTAGGAAGGCCATACGCTTTGAGGAAGGATCTGACGAATTCCGTCTCTGCGTCACGGGCTTCGAGAACCACTGGGTACAACTGAATCAGACCTTTTGTCAAAATATCTAATCTAAATTACCTCATACCCCTTCTGAAGAATTCTTTAATGAATTTGTTAAGTTTCAGGTAAAGCTTTCATTTCGATACAAACAAATGTTAGTCAATTTATACAGAACAATCCGTACACCAACATATAAGGAAATTTAATATAATAAAATATATAACATTTTAATATATATATATATATATATATATATATATATATATATATAAAATATTTCACAATCATTTGTAGATTATCTTAGAAACATATGAATTATAAAATTAATTTCATACCATGGAATAGAAAAAACAAGTTATATCTCCATTAAACAATCAGCGTCATTGGCGAATTGATATTAACGCAAGGTTTCTTTTTAGGCGCTCATCAAATGTTAAAAAATTGTTTGAGAAAATAGAATCGAGTCTATGTATCAACATTGTTTCAAGATTTGAGCGTCTCGTGTGTTTGCGGACACGTACTACGATGCGGACGCGGAAAATAAAGCATTCAATGAAAGTAATAGTGAGACCCTGAGCGACTGGATTGCGTGGCGCACGGCGTGCGAGTATTACGAAGGTAATGCGATAGCTAAGCCACGCCCTCTGCAAAGCCAGCCCGTACTGTCCGCTGGAACACCTGTGTGCCTAGCAGATATCCCTGAAATGCACTCGGCTGATTAATGAGTGGTTATGAAATCGGTTTCACGTTCGCACGGTACAGGCGACAATGCGAACACAAAATAAAATGATGGACTGAGTATAAAGGAATTTTAAGAAGTGTTAATGGAACAGCAGATTGATATCATGTGCAGGTTACTCAGATTTCTAAACACTAAGAAATTCTCCTCAAATAATGCATTTGGATGTTTAAAATAACAGTCTTTCTATCGTACCAATAATAATACATATAAGAACAAAATAGCTGCACTTGAATTGTAATCTCGTTTATGACGAGACACATAAAAACCACTTCAATGTATTTAATTAAGAAAATAAGTAGCCATTAAATTTTATTATGGTACATTTTCCTTAAACAAAGATACTCTTGCAATATGAGACCAGAGCTATCACATGCAAATTTACTTATCAATATCAATAGCAAAAAAATAATCAGAGATAAAGAAATAAAAATCTGTTTGAAAGGATAGAGGATGAGTGAAACTAAAAGTTTGCTTCTAAAACAAATCTCACCCTAATGATATATGGACAATACTAAAGGAAATAAATTTGTAATATCTCAATTCACCATAACGCAATGTTAGTTGTGTGTCATTTCAGCAGTTTGCTCCACAAGCAATGCTGCTATCAATAGATAAAAGGTAAAGATATACGGACCTGTCAGAAAATGAAACAAAACTACGAAGAGAGTGATTGGAACGGTTTTATACTACGGCCATACCACAAGATACTATTAGAACGTAACTCAAAACGTAATTGTAAGCAAAGCGCTGGGGACGGTTGCGGAATTTAAGTGGCACCGTCAACACATTAGAACATAACCAGTAGCACTTCGGGAAAATGGTGTTGCTGTATGGAATTTACTGTTTTCCAGAGTCTATGTTTGGACATTTTTAAATGCCAAGAGTTTCCAGAAATATTATTTGCTGGAGAATTGCTTTGCGCTACTGATCATGTGCTGAATGCTATTAATACTCTATATGGATAAACGTCAGAGCCCTTGCGAAACGTCAAAGGGGTTCATTTGTTGGTTGACTGATGTTCTCGTGCCTGGCAACTACTATTTTCATTAGTTCCGTTAGTCGTCATTGTTTCTGTTGAAGGAGGTAGCGGTGTTCCCCGTTGGATGTTCCGACGGGGAGATCCGACGCAGCACTACATATCAGCTTGCGGGGGAATTACCCCTTAGGTATAAAGGGGCACCGCCCTCGCCGGAACAAGCTCTATGCTTCGTCATGTGTGGTAGTGTATTAAATGTATAAGCGCAAGTAAAGGGAGAAGATAGGGCCAGAGGAGGAAAGAAAGATTGCGCCCGGTCCGTAACCCATTTGTCAGGCTACTGCTCGGGCATTCGCCTGATACTGATCGGAGAAACCATGGGAAACTACCGATCTCAGCAGCTGGCTGCTACGATACTCCGGTGATAACCGTCTGGACATAAACCTAGGACTTCCCGATCAGAGATACTGCAGACACATCGCGGTAATGATGGGTAGGAGCTCAACTCCGTCGGTAATTTTTTCCCCTTTTTTCGGTAGATGAGGCAAATTATTAAACATATTTTTGCACAATAGTTGCTGACTTTATTAAACAACGCACTATATTATCGTATAAATAAATGGAAAATGTGGCGCTGAACGTTTGGGTAAGTTACCTTCACATTGACCATAATGATAATAGTGTTAAGATAAACATAAAATTAGTTAAAGTTTGTCCTCAATTCAAGACTGGCATAACCTTGACTCTTCGAAAGGTTTTCCAACGCTTTCAGATGCCCGTTCTATAAACAGAATTGAGGCAATCTAAACCGACGACCTTGTCCACAAAACGACGATGGTCTGCGAGTTACAACGTCACTGGACCAATAAATACGCCTGATCGCTTACTGTCACGGCATGCGAAGCTCGGCGAATCGCAGGGCCACTCAAGGGGAACCCCAACACCACACCACCCTCGGGGATTCCCCGACCGCTTTCTAAAGCGCTACTCGAAAAGCCGTCACAAAGCCCAGGGGGAAGCGAGAGCGACAACAGCAATTTCGATCAAACGCAATGCTGGAACTTGTATCATTAGGGGTCGGGTTTGAAATCTGCCACCTTAAAAAAAGCGTTGTTTATAATGTTCACAATATCACTGAGTACGGTATTGTTATCTGAAGCTATTGTTCTTTAGAGCTTTTTCGAATTTGCGACCGTGTTTAGGATTTGAGAAAGATGAAGTCAGATTCGCTTCATGGCAACCATTTTTGTAAAAAAAAAATACTATTCCTTAGGGGCTAAACGGTTAATATTTTGTCCTTTCAGCGTTCTAGAAATATTGACCCCCCCCCCCGATAAATTTTTCTCAAGCGGTTCCTCCCCATCTCAAAAAATAAAAGAAGCAACTTCTGCCCTAGCTCCCCACAGGACGAAAGAAAAGGTGGCCGAGGCCAGCAGGTACAGCCGGGGCGGCAGACCGCAGGAAAAGGGAGCGAAGCGGATGTCGCGGGGCCCGGAAGGGAGGAGGCCCTGTCCACGGTGCGCTGCGCAAACGAAGGTTTTGCCGCCGTCCTTAACCCTGAATGTTAGAACGGTGGCGGCTAAAAGCGAGTACTTTTACTTTTACCGCGGCGAGAGCGGCATGACGCGCGCCGCAAGCACCGTTCTGGCCCGCCGCGCCGCCCCGCTCGGCCGGTTGCGTCAGCGCGTCTCGAACCACGAACACTTTTCTATTCAGCTCGGTTACGTGATATCAAGCGTATTTCGCGAGACACTACACCGCACTACTAGTAAAGTCGAACGTGGCATCATAGAAATAGGTTTTAGTAGCTCACGGCAACTGATGCCCCTGCAGTGCCTCGGACTGGGAAGTCCTAGAATTCGAGTCCCGACGGTGGCAGAATTTTCGACCCTAGCTAGATAACTAGGTCGAATTCATCCGCTGTCAGGGGGAGAACTCTACAGGCCGGCTACTCTGATCGGTAGTTTTCCATGGTTTCTCCTATCAACACCAGGCGAATGTAAGAGCATTAAACTAACAAACGGGCCACGGATCGCCCGAGATCTTCCTTGTCCTATTCTCACGCCTTACTTATACACACTTACAATACATGCTTTGCTCTATCACACATGTCGGGAAGCTAGTCGGGAGCTCAGAACTCGTCCCGGCTGGGGCAGTGCGTCGCCGATGGGAGATTCTTGGTTGGGGATAACCCAGCAAGCCGACCTGTAGGTCGGCCCTGGATCTAGTCATTCAGCTGGGAAAGATCACAGCCACCACCTCCCGCGATAAAAAAAATGAACTACACTTATGACGTTAGCAGTTGACGCGCCTGGAAACACTGATCAATCAGTCATTATATAATTCATCAACAGCCCCTCACTGATACTGACATTCTTTATAACTGCACTGATGGTCACGTGCAACATATGACACCACGATACCACAGAATTATTCTTCCATAATGATTGATAGAAGGAAGAATGAACATGAAGATATGATTAGCATTCCTTTCTTTGAACGTAGGCCATCTTGGGCGAACTGGGGATGTGGCACTCTCATTTATTTTCTCATTCCAACCCAAGAATGTTCGCACGAAAACAATGAATTTGACTAGTTATAACTGAAAATTTTTCGTTCAAAACATCAATGTAAAGACACTATTATTTTCATGAATTATTCTTTCATTAAAATTTGAATGTCTTCTACTCCGAGAATTGATTTTAAGGAGATAATTTTTTAAAGCGTGATAAAAGTGAGCTCTCTGCTTTGACGTGAGTATCCTCACTTTGGGTTGCTCAATAAGAGAATTAATTTTGAAATCCTCACGTGTTTTTTGACACGATTTGTATCAATCCTTTGTATACTCTTTCTAGTGACGATATCGAATAAAACTTAATCACTCGTAAACACTATCGCTAACCCTGAAGGGGGATTTCAGACATTATTAGCTGTCGCTACAGCCCATCTGACTGGCCGAAGAATATATGTTATGTTGCAGAGCGATGCGCCCCGTGGAAATAACTGTCTGCTTGTCTGATCCGAGAATATCCGCGCGCACTGCTGAACGCCTGGTCCGGTGACCGCCGTCAAAGGTTACATTTCGCGGACCGTGACGCGTGATGAAGCATTAACTATCGTGGAGTGACGATAGGTTTGATCAATCGCCCTGTCATGGGCTCGACAGTCCGCCTCGTCCAAAGCGATTCACTTTGAGGCACACGGATAGCGAGCGCGTCAATCCCCCAGGGGGAAGTGAGAGAAGTTGCTGTGTGCTTGCAGAGGCCTCTCATCTACAACGAAAACATCCGTCATATCCATGGCCTTCAATTGTATTGAAATTAGCTGAATAAAGGTAACCTTAATCTTGCTTCTGAAAATGTTTAATTTAAATTACTTTTATCAAGGATTCATAAAGAATTTTAAACAATTTAATTATTGTCTGGAAAACTTAACCGCATAAATATAAAACTGTCATGGGCTACAGGTGAATCTCCTTTGACCGAGTTTCGATTATTTGGGGATTCAATTATCCGCGGTTTGGTTTACAATGAAAATTATAAAAATAATAATTTAAAAGAAAAGGTCAGAGATATGTCTCTAACCTGTAACCACGGAATGATACAGTTTATTTAATCAATTCGTTAGGGAATGGATTCCGAAATGATTGCAGAAAATACGGACAGAAATTATAAAAGAAACACAAAATAAAAACAAAGTAATAGCTAACATACTACAAACAAATTTGCATTATGTGCTAAATTGACTAATTACTTGACATGTACATTGTAAATTATAATATGTATTGAATTTCACATATTTCTTCTTAGTTTACATTCTAATTAACACTTTTCAAGCATACAAAATATTTAGTTTATCCGAGTTTTTCAATTTTCTTTGAATTCCCTTTCCTGTCATTACGCCCGAATAATGGAAATTCGACGTAAACTACATAAGAACCACCATCAACATTTTGAGATGATCTCTTTAAAATATTAAATGCCCTGGTACCATTTGGGAGTAGCATTCACACAATTTTCAAAACCTGCTTACCATTTAAGTATTTCACGTCGTATTTTCTAGGAATAAAACGTTAATTGTTTGCAACTGATACGTTAAGTTGCATGGTAGTTAATTAACCCAAAACCAGTCGTGCCTCTAATTAAATTGCAAGTTTTGTAGTTGTCAAAAATATATGAATTGCACGAAGGCTAGAGCAATCTTATGAAAAGAAGCAGTACCGAAAAACTAATACATGTACCAAATGATGACCCCAAACATTACCTCCGCCTCATTACAAGCGCTTCGGTGGGTGGGTGGGTACGTGTAGCGTCGGCAACATTGTTCGGGGGCGAAACCCCATTAGGCGGACGGAAGACAGGGGAGGAAAGAGAGAACGGGTGCGTGACGCAAGCGAAATTGACGGCAGGCGCTCAATCTACAAATAAACATAATTTTCTTCCAATAGTTAACGGGGATCAAACGCTTACTAGCGGATGGTTATTTATTATTAGAAACGAAGTACGAATACTAATAAATGAAGTTTCTTTTACAGTATTGCAATAAAACTACGTTTAAAATAGCATTGAAAGCCAATCCTTATCAAGAAGTGGTAAAAAGTGCAATTAAAGTGCATACATTGTTCATATGAAACATATTACATGAACATATACAGAGATATTCGAAATACGAATGCGATGCAAAAGAAAATATACCCAGAATTAAATGGTAACACATCCCAGTTCAAAGTAGCTCGTTTCTCTCTTGCCATCTGTGAGAAATTTAATTTTGTTTGATGTGTAATGTGTCTGTCAATTTCTAAGAATTTTAAAGCTTCATATTTTATATAATATAATTTACATCAATACTTGTTTTAAATAGTATTCTCGTTTGTACGTGTCACGGTGCACCCAAACGAACTAAAGGGATTCTGAACGGTAATAATATTGTTACTTTATATTGGATTCGAGTGCAGAATAGCAGTTTCTCCTGTAAGCATCCCATGCAACACCATTCATATCTCCCTGGAAAATGAAATACTGATGAATTTTGCGTATATTCATCAAAGGGTGTAGGCTTGAATTGTACATACTACAAGAACAATTCAAGGATCAACAGTTGAAATTATTTCATCACAAATGAGAGCGCAAAAGCATGATACTTTCTCAAGAACCTTATTATAAGAAAGTAAACACAGTTTTTAACTCAAGTAAACATTTTTTGTCAAACACCATCTCACTCAAGTTACCTGTATGCGTGAATACAACACATGTTGAGATGCGTCTTCCCGATGTCGGACGACTCATCTCAAGGCCGTCAGGTAGAACCGTTTATCTTAATGACATGACGTAATGTGCATGCGAAGGAAGAGATGGAATCGCATTGGGCTGGGTCATTGTCAAAAGAGGAAGTCTCACGGCAGGAGCTGCACTCGGTATAAAGGGGCAACGAGATATTGCCAGAGTATCTGTCAAGGAAGTTCAAATTACATTTTAAAAATCGCGTGCGTTTGAAATCATTCCCAAACCCATGAAGATTGTGAAACTAAACCTGTCTAGCCTATGTTTATGACAACCAATAGAAATCACAGACATACAACCTCTATCACAATATCTTCTATAATGCGCACCACGCGCACTCGTGGTTGGGAATCAAAAGATCGAATTTCTCACATTCTAATACATTTACAGTGTATTAGTATTCTTAGTTGTAATATGTAAATTGTAGTGTTCTGACACCAGGTTCTATACCTAGACCCCTGCAGAAATAATAAATCTATCTACTTAACGTCAAAATATATTCGTTAGGATGGCACGCCCACAGAGAACGATATAATAGTCATGTATTAATGTTCGCGTGAACAAGAATAGTCACTCTTCGAGAAGACTAATTATCAAGCACAGGAAGGAAACTTGTTTTTATGCTAAATGCTTCTACGCGTTCTGCTGCGCGCAAGTAATTGCGTTCGTTATGATCATCAGAGCTGACATAAATATTATTTCCTGACAAAACCATGTGGGAATGAAGCCTCGACTTCGCGCAAAATCATAATGCCTGCAACTTCAGGCGTTATCCAACGTGCAAACATGAAACATAACGGACGATCTTTTCAAAACGCAATGAAAAATAAATTAATATTGTTTGTCTTAAATGTATAACAGAATTTGCTGAAATTCCTATCTTAACAGGCACAATAAGAAGGCATCACTCATGTTGAATTTTGATTTTCCTTGGATGAAGTGTAATATATTGCTTGAAATGTGTTGCTTCCAGTTCCAAGTTCAGGATTCAATTTCAAAATATATCTTGGAATCTTTCGGTACCTTTTTTCGAAACGTTAGATTTTGGCATTTATTTTTAAAAAATATCTCGAAAATAATATAATGTTTCACACCATTAAATAACGCCAAAAATTAAACAAATTGTCTAAAATGCATAATTTATTTAAACGCTTATTAAAACCCGCGTTTATTTTTCAGTTAGAATTGTACGCTTTCCACGATTTTACATTTATGGATTCAATTTGAGTTCCTTAAAATCGTTTGCGAGAACCTAAAATAACGAATACTTCTTTCCGCAGATGCTGCCGGTTCTGGAGAAGCTGCGATGGCTCTACCAGCCGTACGTGCTGGGAGTCGTGTCGGTGGGCTACGTGCTGGGCGAGCTGGGCCACTACCTCATCGGTGTCACCAGCAAAGAAATGGCCATCGACCTCCACTTCGGCGACATCACCTGCCAGTTCAACAGCTCCGAGTTCACGGTGGAGGAACTGCCTGTCAAGTGCCCCGAAGCCAATAACTCTGATGTGTAAGTCGCTCTGCACCTTTCTCGATTTTTTCTCATGCAAACCTTTCTGAATGAGAACAGGGAGTGTACATGTAAGTGTGTATAGTATACACACGCACATATAAATTCTTACTTCCTCTCCTGCCACACACACACACACATATGTGTATGTGTGTGTGTGTGTGTGTGTGTTTTGCAAATGTATGTTAGACGTATTGTTATCTGGAGCATCTCTCAAAAATACCAATAGAACATAATTCAGATGTTGTGTGGGAAAGTTGCAAATGTCAGTGAAATGAGACGCAAATATGATCAGAATTAACAATTGTACTAACGTACTGAAAGTTTGCAAAAAAATACTGCAGTAGCAACAGGGCAGCAAACATGAAATCTAGAATATATAGATGGCACATGAATACGTTTCATTTACACTCACCAAGGCCTTCAGTGAGGGTCGAACACTTAAAGATCAAACAAGCCTCCTCTGAAACAAAATAAAACGTGAGAAAAAAAAAAGTACATTTAAATGATTTTTGTCAATGTGTCAATTCAATCAAATTTAAATCCTCTTTTAATCATATTGCATATGTAGCATTCTCTAAAAGATCTTAAATATTAAATTTGACTTCAACATTAAATAGCATTATTACGACTCACGATTTTCAAATGATTGTATGGTGCCCCACAAATCACAAATAATATTTTAAAGAATGTGAGATGGAATATTTTTACCTCTTTACAGTGCTTCCAGAAAATAAGTCTAATTCAAGTGCTTGGAATAATATAAAGATAAGTTACTACCTCCACAACAAGCCTCCCGTTGTTTGTAAATATTAATATCTCTGTTGGCCGTTATTTGTCTCATTTTGTAACTGCCTTAGGCTTTTCATCAATATGAACAGTACATATACGAACAAGATAAGCCAAACTTTCACTAAATTCAAGAAATATTATCTCAAGCTCTTCAATTCTGTACGGTATTCCGACTGCATTCAGAAATGCAACTTCTTGTAGAAAATTACTACTGAATCAATTCCACAAAGGCATTGACCCACACCCAGTGCTGAACAACGGCACAAATGCTGAAGGCCCTTCAACGCGTCGTCTGATTACAGATGTGAGTCGCTGGCTTTGAACGGGACGCCATATTGCGAGTGGAACTACAACGGGCTGGGGCTGGACTACCAGGTGCTAGCCGGCCCGTGTTTCATCGCCGTGTTTACGGTGGCCGGCGTCATCATGGGCATCGTTGCCGACCGCTACAATCGCGTGCGCTGCCTCGCCGTGTGCACGCTGATCTTCTCGATCGCCATCGTGCTGACGGGCGCCGTCAAGGAGTACTGGCAACTCGTACTCCTCCGTATCATCATGGCTGCTGGGTAAGGGCGACATCTCTGCTTTCAAAATCGTGGGGATGATCCACATTTACATACTGTTTGCCAGAAGGGTATTTCAAAGGCAAATATGAAGTACAATAATTTGTTTAGATTACTGTTCATCTTTCCATTCATTTATAACTAGACCTCGGATTTTAGGACAAATGCCTACTTAGTTCCTTTAGGATGTTGTGGAAAATAATTGCAGATGTTCACGGATCATGAAAAAACCGTTTTACTAAAAGCATTTAATAGTGCCTCAAATTTCCTAAAAGAGTGGTTGATGCCCATTTTAATATATTTTTGCCTCAAAACTCCCTAAAACAAGTAATTTTGACGAATTATTACATTTTAATTATTAATTTTTGAAAATTGTTTTACGGAAACGCAAATATTTTCCCGAATTTCCCCCAACGCTAAAATTATCTGAACGAATACGCAATTGACTATGACCTGAAATTTCTCGCCCAACACAAACTCTGCAAGTCAATATAAAGAGGATGTTTCACGCTCGTCCCTGATCAACACGCATTTCTTAGGTAATTGCACCCATTCCTGGTGCAGCTGCGCTGTTGACATGTTGAAGCTTATCGCTGCGGCACGTCGACTCCATAATCCAGGAGACAAAAATACAGGTCTGGCAAACCCTACTGTCGGAAACACGGCCCAATGATTAAATGGGTCGTGTGGTACTGTTTTTGCCGGGGGGAGGAGAGTTAAGAAGCTCCGGAAGAAATGGGCATAAGAAATGTGACATATGTTTCCTCCTATAAATTTGCGTCACTAGAAAATTCATTTTCAGCTTTCAAAATGATTTTAACAGATAAAACACAGCCTTACTACAAAAAAATTGGAGAAATATTGATTATATACTACACTGCTAATTATGAAAGTGAATAAAATAATGTTTGTAGTCTGTCTCATAAATTAAAAATACATGACTTTACTGTATAATAAAAAGGGCCTACTTTAATCTTTTTGGGAGGACTTTTAGACACCGGAAACATATCATTTTATGTCTATTGTTTTTTTGCCTTATTTAGTCATTTTATAACCAAATTTAAGTGCCTAAAACGTCACTTTTCGGGCTTAATAGTGCCTAATTTCGTAATTTTGTTACCTATTTTAGGTGCCTAAATTATCAATTTTTTGTGCCTAAAATACCGAGGTCTAGTTATAACAGTAATATAAGAAGTGCCACGATTACAGTTCGAATAATAACAGTAAAATCCGTTCAAAATTTAAATGTGTTACTTTATGAAATGTAGATTTAAAAAGAAAGAATTAAGTTTAAAAACAAAAAAAATACAATGATTTCTTCGATTTTATTTTCATCCTCCCAATTTCATTTCATTTTTTTGTTTTACTAATGCTAAATATTCAAACACTTTCACTTCTTTTGAGTTACACTTATCTAATGATTATAAATATTTTCTAATTTCTTCAAAACTGTACTACTGTGGGATTACTTAAGAGGTTAGAAATATTTTTTATTTTCCCTTTCTTATACATTCGCTCCTGCTTGAATTTTCCTTGATTTGTACTGAGCTTTGCTGTACGACAAAAATAACTTCCTCTATGGCAGAGAATAAGCAAAACATTCGACAAAACTGTGAAGTGTAGTAAGCTTATATACAATTTGTAAGCCACAATGTAATAAAGAAGGAAACAATCTGTAATCACTTGACCATCTCCTTTCAGTCGTCTATTGTCACAAGTCTTAGACAATATCTTAGACAACGTCTTAGACAATATTTACAATTCCACAATTGGATTTCTCTTTCTCTGTCTTTCTTTCATTCTTTCTTTCTTTCTCTCTCTCTCTCTCTCTCTCTCTCTCTCTCTCTCTCTCTCTCTCTCTCTCTCTCCTCTCTCTCTCAATAGAAATGATTAGCGTCTAACGTATCGAACTCGACGTCCAAAAATCACTGTCTTTCATAAACGGAATAAGTTGTTAGAACTAAGAAAAGTAACAAGAATAATTCTGCCTCGAATTTCGGCCTACACCTTTTGCATTCTACTTCATTGACAATTTTACATTCGTTTTGTGGATCTGAATAACACCAACAACAAAATGCTGCTTCTACTATGCAGAACTACATAATTATTTTCTCTTTGCCTCGTCGTTTAATTGGGTTGTGAATTAATGAGGCCTTAATTTTGCAGGGAGTCCGGCTGCAATCCGCTGGCGACGGGCGTCCTCTCTGACATCTTCCCCGAAGAGAAGCGCGGCCTCGTCATGTCCATCTTCAACTGGGGCATCTACGGCGGCTACGGCATTGCCTTCCCCGTGGGACGCTACATCCCAAGACTCAACGCTTGGGACCTGGTGAGTGGATCCGGCGCCCATCGAGCTGCTTGCGTCATACGCTCAGGCTACGGTACAGGACTATCTGCATAAATGAATACTTATGCCAATTTTTTCAAATAAATTCCACGGAATATGTAACCAACTAAAAATATCCGACTCAGGACCATTCATAATATTTATTTTGGTTTAGAGACCCTTCAACGACTTAGAACATATAGGTCAATGAGTGATCTAATGAGTGGATGATACCGGTAAATGTGATGAGAAAATGGTAGAAAGAATGTCAGAAGAAACAGGACAACTCCCAGAAAACCTGTCAAAAGCCCACTTTTAACATTAAAAATCCCACAATATTGGGAATATAATCGAATTACAACGGTGGTAGTTGAATGGGCTAGTCTTTAAGACCTTAGTAGTAAATAAATAAAAAACATATATAAAATTTATACTACAGCCGCACTTCAGATCAAGTACAGTAAAACGATTGTTTCACTGATGGGCTTTTAAGAAACGTTTTCACCAATTGTTCATTCTTCCAAGAAAATTCTATCACTCAATGCTTTGGAATTACAAGGTTCCAACTGACAAAATCGAAGAAAATAAGTTGTTAGAGTGGCAAAGTTCTATCTGACTTCCACTCCAAGAAGATGATACTCCTGCAATATGTGAACAAATAGCTACTGAAAAAAATATTTACTGAAGTTGGGGAGATGATTGAATAATAAGTTAATTAAACTTAGATATCAATTTACAGGAAACGCCTGAAATGTTAGTTGGATTGATTGAATAGCGATTCCACGCCCGGCAACTGCTAAGGTCATTAATCCCGTTAGTGTAGTGCATATTTTTATTCGCGAGAGGTGGCGGTAATTTCCCTTCACTGGCTGGCGAGATGCGGCGCCGACCTATACATCGGCTACTGAGGTTTTCCGCAACCAAGTATCTCCCACCAGCGGGGCACTGCCCCACCCGGGACAAACTCTAAACTTCCGTGTGTGTATGCCAGTGTAGTACACATAAGCGTATGGGAGTAAGGGATGAAGATAGGAAAAGAAAGATAAAAGAAAGTTCGTGCGCGGTCCGTATCCCGTTTGTTAGGGTGTTTGCCTAGTGTTGATCGGAGAAACCAATGGCAACTACCTATTAGAGCAGCCGGACGCTAGAATTCTCCTCCAGACTGCGGCTAAACTCGAACTAGCTGTGTAGCTTCAAAATCCATGATAATTAAAGATTTAGTGGATAATGGAGACAGACGAATTCTTCACTTTAGAGGTTGTTTTCTTATGTTGCTTCCGTGTGAAATATCTTCTTGGTCAAATTCGATCTGTCCTAGTAGTAAATACGCTAGGAAAAGCGGAAGTGAAGTCCCCAACCGGAACAACATCTAAGCTCCCGACAAGTTAAAGTATCCGTGTCATTCCAAAGGGTCCTGTGTCGCCATGCGCCTTAAAAAACCAACCACTAACGCCTTTTCCCCCCGCAGGGCTGGCGCGTGTGCTACTACGGCGCAGGCATCATCGCGCTCATCGTGGCGGTGATCACGGGGCTGACGCTGCGCGAGCCCGAGCGCCAGACCATCGGCGAGGAGACGGCCAACGCAGCCGCGGCGGCGCCGGCGGGCGACGGCGGCGAGAACGGCGCGGCGCAGGGCGCCGGCGCGCCCAAGCCCTTGACGGGCGCCGCCGCCTGGAAGGTGCTGCTGCAGCCGCGCCTCATTCTGCTCTGCCTCGCCGCCTCCGTGCGACACACCGGTAAACCAAAGCCGCGTCCTCTTTTCTTGGCATTTTAGGGTCGGATTAACTCGACTTTTATCAGCTAACAGTGTTTCCAGGTCTGGACTCATTATTCATACCCGGGGGTAAGGGAAACATTTGTATTCCAATCACAGTATCTAGCAAACTTGGCTTGCCCGACCTTTTCTATCGTCACACCGCTTTAGCAACTGAGACGATTACAACACTATTTTTGGCCCGACCGAGCGATTGCATCACTTGTTATTCGGGATTTTGAGAAAACACGCGTTTGTTGAAGTTGTAGCTGTGCCGTGAAATCAAAACGTCGTAATGAAGGAGGCAGAATCTTAAATACAAAAGTTTGCAAATCTATATTAGTCGAATGGGGTCTGTAAAAACACAGGTCGTACCGATAGTTATCGGAGCTTTGGGATTTGTTCCGTAAAATCTATGTAAGATCTTGTCCAAACTTGCGAGTCATTCGAAAGTCTGGAAAACGCAAGTTATCGCTTGATTGGCAACAGTCCATATTTTGCGCACAGAATTGTAGAGGCACTCACCACCACTAAATCTGCTCCTTTGGAAAGAGGCGACAACCTGGAGTAAATTTTATATTTAACATACATATAACATGTTAGTCGAAAATAATTTAGGGGTAGTTTCATAATAATAATAATAATAATAATAATAATAATAATAATAATAATAATAATAATAATAATAATAATAATGGTGATGAGACAGGATGCTTCAATTACATTAAGAATGAAGTAACCCACACACGCGATTACTAGCTAAATAAAGTTGGAGGTATGAATGTAGAGGATCGTTGCCGACTCTGTAGCCAACCAGGTGAGACAGTTCGACACGTAATGAGTGGGTGCTCCGCTTTTGCACTAACGGATTATTTGACCCGGCACAATGACCGTCGGGCCCTGGCTGTAACGTCAGAAATGACAGAGAGATTCTATTTTAGACATTTAATCTGGACACAAGATCTTGTATAACATTGCAGGCTCCACTACCGCAGGATCGAAGCCAACGGATCAGACATAACACTAGTAGATAAGATAGCCTGTAAAAATGTGTGGTTGGCATTGATGTTCCTCTAGACGAAAATATCGCCGCCCCAATGCCAATAAGCTAAAATATGATGACATAGTGTTTGTAATCATGGCAAAGTCTTTGCAAAAGGTCTGATCCCTATTGAACTCGATCACGTATCTGCTGTGAAAAGGGACGCACTTGCTGTAAAGTACTTAATACACAGAGCTAACTCATATTACATGTAAAACGTAAATATGTTTCACTGTTAACAATAAATAGTCCCTTCACAAAAGACGGAAAGCATTTTAGAAAGTTTCTAACTTTGTCCCACACTGCATCTCGTCACCATACCACAATGCTCTATCCCTGTGTCGGTCGACGAGGCACCTCATATTTTAGAGGTAGTCATTATTTGCAACCCAATCCATCAGTTTACAAGTTTTGTGTTTTTCGTCGTTTATATCCGAAAAAATAGATATTCTCTTCGATACCAGCGATATGCTCACCAATTCGACTCGCACCAAAACGTAAGAGACTGGATGGATATTGTAGAACAAAATTTGTTGACAATCTCTTGTACTCGTAGAGTACTGAAGTGGTTCGTGCCACGATTACATAAGAAACAAATATTCATCCCTTTGTGCAGAATACGCTGGTGTGTGTGCCTGTGTGTGTGTGAGAGAGAGGGAGAGAGAGAGACAGACAGACAGAGGGAGAGACAAGGAGGGAGAGAGAGAGTATACATTTCGCTTTGACTCACAATGTATATAATGTCAATTTTAAAATGAAAGAATTTATTTCTTTCGCAAGTATACTACATTTTCAGGAAGAACAAAATAATAGAATCAAGAAATATGTTTTTTTCCTTTTTCTGTTCTTTAGGGGGCATGTGCCTGGCGTATAACTGCGACCTCTACTACGAGTACTACTTCCCTGACTACGACCTTGGCTGGTGGCTGTTCGCTATCACCATTGTCGTGGGCAGCGTGGGAGTGGTTTTCGGCGGGGTGTTGTCCGACAAGTTTGTGGCTACCATGGGCATCCGTTCGCGCGTTGCCGTGCTCGTCATCAGTCAGGTGAGTACACAACTCCACAAACTGAACATTAAAAGCCTGTCTTTCAGTACTTTATTCCAAGATCACTATCCAACAAGTTTCATAGGCTAGAATTGTACATTCATCAGATACACTTAAATGTTCATATGGCTTACTTCGGCCAAAAGGTAGAGTGAATATCTTACTTCACAAAATAGACAGACTTTTTCAAACAACAAACAATTGTATTTGGTACTCTCTAGATGTAAGACTTCAAATCAAATTCATACACATGGAATTCAATATCCAGCTTATTAATGTTTTTAATATTTCGAAAACACATACACATCTATGAAGATAACACATTGGCTAGTGGTCATGACGTCTGACCGCTGCAATCAGCAGCTGTGACTTAAAAAACATGCGGTTACTTGGTATTTTAGATAGAATGAATTCAGTCATGGCATTCGCAATGTTTTTATTGGCGATTCAAATCTGTTCATTCAGATATTTTAAGAAATGCATATTTCACGGTATCCAAATCGATTCTTGAGAAATTTAAACACGATTATGGAACAGAACATAATTGCTTGTGGGAATGGAGGAAAAATTGAAAAGTAATACGAATTTTGAAGATTACTTCCATAGTATTTCAGAAGGTAATCAAAATCGTTTGTCTTCCTCATTTGAGGTTATAATTCAACGTTGTGTGGTAGCTTTTAGAGTGAGATAAAATGTTCATAACTCCTAGAAAGATGTACGTATTTTTAGAAACCATTTTGACAACAGGTTTCTAATGCAAACCGCTAATCCCGTAAGGATAACAGAACGATTTTCACATCGGGAAAAATAAAGCGATTCATTAGCAAAGTATGAAGAATGAATAGAAACGCTCTTTAATAACAGTTAAAAATAAAATCATATACACACAAGAGCGTTCATCACAACAAACTTTATATTTAATAAAAATAGTTATTTGTTATACGAGTGGCATAAGTGACATTTTATTTTGAGAATTTGGAAATGTTGGAACACGAAGCCGATAGGTCGTGTAAAGAAACCTTACAAGGAAAATAAAATCACTTATATATTGTGTGTCATACACTATCTTCAGACAGCTTTACTGATTTTCCTTTTATTTTAATTTAAGTATACTGGCCACTTAATTGAGTACAATGTAAAATTAAGATCAGTAGCTGATCAGACGAAAGTATTTTGTTTTCTTTGTTGCTCTGTTGTATTCAACTGAACATTGGAATACAGGCTTACTTTTAGCACTAGTGCTAAAAAAGAACTTTTAGCGCTTTGTGGGTGCGCCAAAAGTAACAGGTTTTACTAGTGGCTGCCCCAAAACTACTTTACAAACTGCAATGTGATCGACAGAGCGCCTTGTTGGGCTTAAGAACGTGTAAAGCTGTGCGGGGAATGCCCTTCCATATCCTGGATTTGTATTTTTATCAAAATCCCTCATGAAAGTATCCTAAATACGGTTTTCACATACAAGTATTTTTGTTTCAGCTTATTGCCACTCCTTTCGCTTTTGGGAGTGTGTACTTCGGGCCTCTTGGCGCTATGATTACTCTGGGCATATCCATCTTTTTCGGTAAGTAATATCAGAGTTTTAAATCAAAGTTTTCCTATGAAATTGAAAAACCACAAATACACGATAATAACTTTTTTGATTTTTTTCACAGCTGAAATGTGGTTTGGAATTGTTTTTGCGATCCTTGTGGAAATTGTACCATTGTCGGTGCGATCAACAACAGTGGGCATATTCTTATTCGTAATGAACAACGTAGGAGGCAATCTCCCTATTCTCGTTGAACCGGTTTCAAAAGCAATTGGCTACAGAGAGGCGTTGTATATCTTTTACGCTGGAGCGTATCTTGTCAGTAAGTAACGACAATGTCTATTAATGTGCATCAAAAAAGCAGCTTTAAATTGTTCAGCGCAGATACGAAAACCTGCTTTTAAAAGCGACATGCAATCGACTTCCGATCTGTTTTTCTGTCTTCTTATAATTACAATAAACTTTTTTCGTTACAGGTTCTGGAATGTTCCTAATTACGATGTTCATGATGGGTCCTGGAGCGAAAGACAAGGAAAAAGACAAGCCAGCTCTGGACGCAGGTCACGACAACGTTGGCTTCACACTCGAACAGATCGCTAACGGCAACGGCGTTGTCAACGGCATCAGTGCGATGGAAAGCAGCAGACTGTGAAAGGCTCAAAGGACGATCTAATAACCTGTGCGCACGATCTAATAACAAGGCTGCCAGCTCTGGAGAACTGAGTCAATGGATTTTCAATTTGTGTTCGCGAGTCGTCTTGCAACACTTACGGGAATTCCCTGTCATTGACGTTCTCCATCAGCGCGCCTCGAGCTACAAAAATCGGGCATACGGAATGAGAGTCATTGAGTTTCGAAAGACACTTGCGTGTTTCACACGAGCTCATTCGCGGCCCGATTGCGGCGAGAATGTGTGTTCAGAAGACTGCGTTTGAGAAGAGCTGCGGGCCGTAGGTTCTGCAGATTTCTCTAAACTTATAGCCCACGATGAAAAGGATGAGCCTTTTTTCATTTTGTGGAATGTACAATATTCCTAATGTTAATACATCTTTCAATTCATAAGAACGGATCGAAAGACATTGCTGTACATAATTATTGTTTGTAATGCTAGTTAGATTGTAATAGGATTTTGAAACTTTCATGACGAGCTCCAATGGTAGCACAGAATAGGATATTTCACAATCCACGACCTCACGTCAGGGTATTAGAGGCAGGTCACACAAACGAGAGAGCATAGGTTTTTACGAAAATCGAACATTCCAACTGTTTAGTATAATTCATAACATTTACTTATTTTATCTATTTACTTAACTCGAAAAAAAATGACTGTTTTGTAGTCTCAATCTAGTGAAAGAATCCTTTCAAGATTTAACTTCCAAGCTCAAAGCAATTGAATATACATTTCAGTTAACTATGTGACAATTTGTACTTGGCGAAGTACAGAACGCAATATTGTATTACAACTGTCAAATAAATTTAAAAAATACTAGAAACAATTACTCTCCTGTCTTAATTCCATCGTTTGCCCTCGCTCTTCCTTTGCAAACCTGTAACTTCTCTATAGTTATAATGTACCGTAAATATTTGAAGAAATATTGACAAAATGACAAAAAAGGCCATTTCCATTACCTTGTCCTCCAGATATAAACAATAATAACTTTTTGGGCTATTTTTATGAATTGACTTTGGTTTGGAAACAAAATAATTCAGGCCAAGTCGCCAGGTGAAATCCTACTCTTTAAACCTCAATTAAGTTGACAACTCAGTCCATACAAAAAATACCGAATGAGCCAACTAAAAGTTAAAGGCACTAAAAAGTGAACAGGAAAAGGCTGTAGCATGGAATATAATTTTGTCCTCGTAACTTAACACGTAAGGTATGTGAAGGAAATTTGGTCACGTTAAGCGCCTCAAATTTTCCGGTTTATAATTTCAACATTTGGTCAAATTAATGGCATCATGATGCATCAGTATTTGAAATGTGCATACGAAAACGTCAGTATTTGCTTGAAAACTTACCAAAAAAATGATTAATCAGTTTGAAATTTAGGACAAGTTAAAGTTTCTTTGTCTTTAATAGTCAGTCCTACACTTTGTGTACATATTTTCCATACACATAGCAGCGTCGCATTCCTGAACTGCCTCCTTACAGCAAACATGACAATACCACCTTTCCCCATTTTTCCCTGCAGGATTTCTTGCCCCCAGAGTTTACATCTTTTGTTGAGTTTTCTTCGTGGAAATGTATTTCTTCTTTTCAGGATTGTCTTTATTATTTTTCTTTGTTAGCTGATCCACTTTATTATTTTGTCTGGATGTTGATGGATTGTTTTGAACGTCGTCTGATGAGTTGAAAATAAATCCTTTTTAAAACAATAGCGCGGGCGTTTATTGCTGGAGAATGAAGTTGATATGGCTGTAAGAGCTGATTATATGTCCATCACCCGTATTGACAGCAAAAACATGTTATAAAAACTCTCCCACGTTAGTAAAATATTGAGAAAATTTAACGGTAATCATTTAAATGGATTGCTCATTAAATGCACTAAACGTCCATGCATATTGTCAAAATATTAAATCTCTCTTTAAGTGAAACTAATAATAAAATTAACTGGAAAGGCGTTTTAAATTAACTGGAAGGACAGAGCACCTTCAGCACGTTCTTGACAATGGAGGCTTCAGAGTACGAATGGCGAGTGAACAAGGCTGTTAGAGGGTTAACGTCCTTCTTACGCTTTCCCTTTGTCATATTACCTGTATTGGCCATATTTGCATCATTTACCTCACATAGGGACTACTTCAAGGGCATTAATTGGACTCGTTTTATATATGAATCGCCCAATGCAGGAAGAGTTCATCTTACATTTTCACAACTTTATAAAGAGATAGAAACCAATTTGAAAAATGTACTCTTTTTGCATTGGATGGTTATCTCATGATTTTTTTCATGATATTGTTTCTAACAATGCTTACATCACAATTATGATTTTACTAGCCCCGGTGCGAAAACTCTCGCGTGTTAATCCCTACTACTTCCTTTTCCATTTCCATAGTCTTTCCATTAAGAATGAAAGTTGTTTATGAAACGTGTTTATTTGTTTAAAAAATGTATGAATGTAAATTCGTACTTACAGAATATCAAATCAAAATAAAAACAGAGCAATAGATATTGGAAACAAATTTTCAATAAAGATTTATTCAGTATTGCATACAAGTCGATATGCTCTTCGAACAATTCACACTTACTTGAAAACAACATTTGAAGTAATTATTCAATCTCCTTTGATAGTTAGCTTTTCACTTTCCTTGATAGTCACAAAAATATTAGGAAAGGTTTTTACTCTTGAGAAAGCCAAGTAAAGTTTTCCATGCCAAAACACAGGATCGGGCAAGTACAACCCTACTCTTTGCAATAATATTTAACTTTTCTAGATTTGTGATTAGGAACAGAGGGGGTTTTGGAGGGGCAGGGCGCCAGCTTGCGGGTGGGCGAAAATTGAAAAATTATTTGTATACTAAAAAGTATTGGATTATTTTCTGCGTTTTTACGTACCTCAAGAAAAGCAATTCCGAGCCAAAAAAAATAATAAAGCTATTATTTTCACCTTTGAGTAACAAATACTATTTGTTACCATCAGAAACAATTCAGTAGGCTTGACTTCACTTGGATACATGGGAATGTTGCTTAAACGATGTTACGTATTGAATATCTTAGCGATCCGACGGCTTAAGTTTAATATCAAACGGTGTATTATTTACAATATTAGTTTACAGCTGGCCATTGATTTACAGACTTTCAGATACCGCCAACATTTAATTCGTGCGTTTGGATTGTGATCGTTGGCAATTGTCAAATGATTTGCGCTTTTCTTTCTATAATTTTAAATTTGGTTCCTTTTTTTAAAATTAATTCGTGTAGTATTGTAAGCTAGCACATTTCGATTTCTGTTGTTCATATTTCAAGCTATTTTACTTTAGTTAATTTAAAATGTTTGTTCTTTGTGTTGTGCCATAGCACAAGTTTTCCCCTACTACCTCCCCGTACCCGTGCGAAAAACTCGCATGTTAAACTCCACTCTTCCCTATCCTTCTATTTCCATTCCAAGAGGGAAAGTTGTTAACGTAACATATTTATTTGTTTAAAAAATGTATAAAGATAACTAAAAAAGTATTGGATTATTTTCTGTGTTCTTACGTACCTCAAGGAAAGCCATACTTACACGATATCAAAAAAAAAAAACAATTCAATTGATATTGAAAAGAAATATTCAATAAAGTGTAAGTGCAAGTCAAGTCAAAGTCAGTATTATCGAGAGATTACTAGGAACAATTCCCAACACATCCTTAACAATATTTGAAGTAAATATTCAATCTTTTTTGACAGTTTTTCGCTTTTCGTGATAGTAAAAAAAAATATTCAAAAAGCTTTTTACTCTCGAGAAAACTATATGACTGAACACACTGACTTAAAAGTTTCACCGAAACACTGCTGATAATGAAAATACTGATACAGGTAAAACAAACCAAACTTAACAAGACTTCTTCACTCTTCACTGTACACCCACATTCTTCCACAATTAGATACACAGCACTCGTCGACCTCGGCAAAACGTTAAATGTTTTCACGACACGCATAAGAAGCGATTTTCATCGGCATCAAGCAAACATTAATAGTACTTCTAGTTGTTGCTGCGAGAACGAAAATTGAATTAATAATTATGCAAATAAACCTCGTCAGTCTGCGTAAGAAAGCGTAAATAGTAGAAGATAGAGGAATCTAAGCCTTCTCAGCGTGACGTCACAAAGACGGCAACCATCACCAAGAGTTGAAATATAGATGGCATTGGTAGTATCGATAAGTGCCGAATCAGCAAAAATTTAATAGAATGTCTCGGAATATATCCTGCATATTACAGTGTGATGAGCGTTTCGTTGCGGCAATTTGCCTTACAATTTTAATTTTTAAGGCCCTAGAACGTTTCGTTTAGAAGTTATTTAACAATATAGCTGGCTGAGCATTTGACATGAATATTTGGATGCGTTTTTTAAACAAATTCTTCATATTTTTAAAGTCAAAGTGCAATTCTTCTCGTCTCCGTGAAATTCTCTTTTTTTAGAGACCTAATTTACGAAGATCGGTTGCATGTGAGAGCCGCACAAGGTATGGGGAACTTGGATTGAAGCTGCCCTGTTATATTGTGACTATTTGCACAACGTAAAGAAAGTATAGGATACGCTGGATAAAAGGGAAAATGCAAAATACCGGTTTATATAAAAGTGTACAATGCTGATGGTGCCCAGAGCAAGTTGGCCTTAATTAAAGTTCATTTTTAAAATTTATTAAATGAATTTGTGATGTAAGTGAAGTACTAACTGGAACATCTAACAAAGAACTGCAATGATATTCACCTGCTCAAGTGGCTTCATTTAAATTCTGTCCCTTAACTTCTTCTGAAGTGGAACGTACGTTTTCTAGTTACAAAAACATTCTAACAGACAAAAGAAAATATGTTAGTAGAAAACATTGAAAAAATGGGGTGTATTTTGTCAAAACAATTCGTTTAAGTAAATATAGAGTGAGTGAATAAAAATCATTTAAATGGGTATATTTGAAGTAATTTATTGATAATGCATCATTTCTTGTGCGTATTGTCAGATTTATTGGTCATTTTGTCAGTTTTTTGTAGCAGTTTGTTAATTTCTTGTGCATATTGTCAGGTTTTTTGTGCATATTTCACTGATTTTAGGTACATACATGCATGCATATTTTAACAATTTTAAATGCATATAAATCCACCCTATATTCATAACTATTTCTACAGGCATATGGTATAATGAGAAACTAAGCTGAACGTCAAAAACGAAAATAGTGGTATTAATGCATTAGTTACCGGTATTCTAAAAGGTTCCTGTAGCATGTAGGCTTCTGTAATGCAGGCAATGTCCCTCACCTCGACCACGTTTTTCGTCCAGCTTCACTTGAACCATTAAGCAAACGCTGGAATTGTCCCTTAAGCTTGCTTCTGGACAGTAAATGTGCCTTCACTACGTATCAGCGTGTCTTCTTAAACGCGCTGGTTCCGCTAGATGCGGTTGGAGTGAGATATTTAGTTATTTCGAAAACAGTGCTATCAAATAAAATCCGTAGCTCGTTTGCCGATGCAAGTACATTCTATTTCACGGGCATGAATATTTGAGTTATCAAATGTCAGACACACTTTCTACTCTTTTCCACATTTATTTACAATTCAACCAAGCACGGCCGGAGTAAGCTTGACGTAGGCCCTATGCACAATTTTGTCGTACTTCAAACTTCCAAAAAATATTATGAGAACCTATTGTAGGCACATCATGTTCGTAGACCCTAGGCACTGTACCTGAGCCTATTGGTTAATCCGGCCCTGCATTCAAGTTTAGAGTACAGCGAGAACAGATTCCGGAACTAAAGAAAACGTGCGCATATTGTATTTCTCTCCACCAAAACACAGTTCTTAATGTTAAATGAAATAAACAAGAAAATAAAATAAATATTTTCGTACTTTTAAAGAACTCCTATAGTTTATTCAAATACATTTAAAGTACTACATAAGAACACTGCCTTCGAATGTAGGATAAGTCTCATAATATCTGTGACAATCCATTATTACTTATAGTGTTTTTGTATATTTAGCAAATCATGAAATATAAAATTTTAGCATTAAAAATTTATGTCGGTATAATGTAAGTTTTAAGGGCGGAAAATAGATTCGGAGACATTTAGATATTTATTTTAAAAAACTTCAAAATTTTCAAAAACCAAAACATGCAATGATATTTTTAAAATGCTATCTACTTTATTAAACTAGTGTATGGCTTAGGGAATGGATAATGAAAACGTGCCCAAAATGCATTTCTCCCCGTAACACGACACACACAGTTTTAATAATTTTTGACGTAAATAAACAAATAAATGCATTGAATTCGTTCACTCAAAAACTAGAAAACATAATCAATGTGCAAAAACATCACAAAAAAGTATTTGCTTTTTAATATCGGGCCCCCTAAAAGCTGTATTTACCACAATCTCAAGACCGATTTTTTCGCACGACAACGATAATCTTTATTCTTTCAATGAACGACAAATATCGTGATGTTAAGCCCATTCATTACCGAACGCTGATACAAAAGTACACTCTAGACCGCCCTAACGACTGATGTAAGTACTAAATCGTAATACCAGCAGAATCCGCTAGGTTAAGCGTATTGCATTCGACAACGATATATCGATAGACGCTACAATCGAACGAATTCTGAAAAGCTCAGAACAGCTGATGAAGTGAACTGAATAGTGAAAGTTTCACGTGGTTTCACGGTACGTTTTAAACTTGAGCATGCATGACGTGCAGTTTGTTTTTGTGAACATTTTGAAATGGAAAAATTAAAAGTATTGCAGTTTGTGTGTCATTTATTTACTTCTAGATTGTAAAATCTTCGGGAGAAAAGCACCGAATCAAGTTGTGGTTCAGGTTATGACGGTGTGAAAACAGTTCAATTAGATATAGAAGACGATGTTATCTGTGTCAAGAGTACATTTGCAGATGTGTAGTACTCTTATTCGTGGGTACACAAGGCTGTCGTGCGTACATTTAACGAAGCATGTTCGCGTTCAGCAAGTACTGTTCCCGTCGTCACGACATCAAAGTACAGCATCTATCGAAGCATCCAAGGAGAAAGTTTATGTCGGTGAACTGACAGTTCCTATGAGAGGCGTGAAACTATTTTCCTTAATTACTAGCGTAAGTGGACTAGTAGCGCAGCCTTTCCTTATCCAGAGAGCGACTGAAATTGGATCGCATGCCCTCGTTGTGGCTGCCTATGGGTTTATAGGATTTTTCACATTTGTCACACCGATTCTGCTGCATTTAGTAACTAGACAGTATGTTACCGAAATAGAATATGACAGCAAAACGGGGTGTTACACTGCATCAACGATCAGTTTATTCCTCCGAAAGAAATCAATAACATTTACTCCTAATGATGTAGTTGTGCCTGATATCCCACGATTGTTTACTACATTTATAGCTAAAGGCGCGCCTCTGTTCGTTGAACCATCAATTTTTAAGGATATTTCTCATTATGGGAAAATAATGGGCTACGATAAACCTCTCGATTTAAAAATGGGAAACATTGATGCTCAGAATGTAAAAAAATGAGAAAGTGTTTTAGTTGAGGCAGCAGTATTTAAACATACCTGGATCGTAGAATTAAGAATGTTTTTAAAAAAACGTAATTTTTGCTGTGTCGAGTGTTGGAATGTTTTGTTTGCAATAAATTATCTGTGAACACTTAATTTTTTATTGTATTCCCGACGTTTTCCTATCCTGACTTCAAATATTTTATAATCCACGTTTTAACAGGATTCGGTAACTGCAATGCAAAACGCCGAACGTGAGGTCACGTCATAAAATTAAAAACTACCTTCCTAGATTACTTCATTTGCAAACTGAATACAGTTAGCAGTTAGAGCTGTCAGGAAAAGTATAATATATCGAATCACTTACAGAGTTCTCAGAAGTCTGAAAACTAAACTATTACATTCGGTGCAATACGTTGTAATTAATGGCGCATATTCACGTCATTCGCTTCTTGGCTCACGGGCAGTTTAAAAAGCCTTGGCGTCATGTGATAGAAATTAAGTTCGTCCTCGCCAATGCCCTTTCCTGAGCCGACTCACGGCATACATTGCGGAATTGGAGGCTGACGTTTTGGAAGTAGCCGATATTGATTCTATTTCCGACGAAAAGTAAATTCCTTGATAAGTACTAATCGTTTTGTAATGCATGGTGCTTATCTCACATTTTGCTCACACTTAAGTACATCGCATTTAATTTTGCCGGTCGTATAACAAACTCAACCGCACAACAGTGCCAGTTTCAACTGCATGTTGCGTGCTGCCTGCGTTTGAGTATCCACAGACTAGCAGAGTAGCGAGTAAGTGATGCATGCAAGCAAAGCGGTCTCTTTACACGCAGTTGACTCGTGTGATGATTGACTGATTTCGAAAGGTATTACCAATATGTTTGTTTAGACAATTCGAGACATTGACTAAGCATGAGGCATCCTTTTAATTACATGCATTTTATTTATCTGAACAAAGGCAATAAAGTTCTTATTTTATCCACAGAAAAGTAAGGGTATTTTGCAAATATGGCCTCAGAAAAAAAACTTGTATTAGGTATTGATATTGGAACAACTTCCATCAAAGTTTGTGTGGTAGATCTTCACTCCAAGGAAGTACTATCAAAACAGTCCAAAGATACTCAAGCAAATGTACCCAGCGAATTAGGATACGAAGGTAACAAACAAGATGTACCCAAAATAATTTCTGCCCTCAACAGTTGTGTTTCTCGTTTACCTAAAGATCAACTAAAAGAGGTACGTTTCAAAGCAGAACATGTATGGCATTGGTTACATAGAATGTCTAATTTCATTGAATACTTGAACTTTATTTCACTGAACTATTAAGACAGATGTAATTGAACACAGGTGACACATATAGGAATATGTGGTCAAATGCACGGTGTGATGCTATGGTGCAATGAGGAGGGCAACACTGCTTGGGAATGTTCTGAAACGTACACTGGTTGTCGATTTGATGTTGCTGCTTCGAAAGTATCTGCCCTTTACACTTGGCAAGATTCTCGCTGTGAACCTGCATTTCTTTCTACGCTCCCAGAACCATGTTCTCATTTGAAAATTGTGTCTGGCTATGGCTGTGCCACACTCTTCTGGATAGCAAGACATAAGTAAGTAACAAAATTTAAAATATTGAAATAATGTTGTAATTTTGAAATAATTTTTATTCATCTTTTTCATCAGGCCAGAGAAATTTGAAAGATTTAATTGTATTGGCACAATTCAGGATTTTGCTGTGACAATGTTGTGTAATCTGAAGAAACCTATAATGTCTGTTCAAAATGCATCAATGTGGGGTTACTTTAATACAACTTCCTCAGAATGGAACATGGACATTCTTCAAGAATCTGGATTTCCTACTCATTTACTTCCAGAAATTGTTAAATCAGGTGAAAATGCTGGAGTTTTGGCCCAATCTTGGTATGGCATTCCAGCTGGCACCACTGTTGGTAAGTGTCTTGTATCTTCTGCATGTTTTATTTCATTTAAGTTCCAAAGAAAACACTAATGTAGATCAATTAAAACAGGTGCAGCTTTGGGCGATCTTCCCTGTTCAGTATTAGCTACTCTTGAAAGAGAAACTGATGCAGTTCTCATCATTTCAACATCTGCTCAACTTGCCTTTGTAATGCCTCCTAATTTTGAGCCAGTTAAAAAGGAAGGTAATGTAGATTTCACTAATCAAGTTACGGATACTTTTCAAAATAATTAATAGCTTATAAGTGTGGGTTTTTCTTTCTTTTTTTTCCCCCCCAGGAAAAGAAACTGTAATTTACTTCCCTTATTTTGGTGGAAGATATCTTGCTGTAGCAGCTGCTTTAAATGGTGGAAATGCATTAGCAACATTTGTGAAAACCTTGCAACAATGGTGTCTTGAACTTGGTTTCAGTGTTCCTCAGTGTAAGTTCATAAAGAAACACTTCCAAGTGCAAAAATTATCATACATTTTTATTGTTACCCGCTAATGTAATTGCAGCAAAAATATGGGATAAAGTTTTGGTACTTGGAGCAGATGATTCAGCTGTAACATCCCTACAGATAGAACCAACACTGATTGGGGAACGGCATGCCCCTGTCCAGAATGCTTCTGTATCTAATATTGATCTGGGAAATTTAGGACTTGGTCAAGTGTTCAGGGCTCTCTGTAGTGGAATCATACACAATGTCCACAGGTATAGTGCTCATGCAAATTTTAATTGTATTTCAGTCAACACTTCTATTTTGTAGAAATTTGATCAGCTCTGAAACTAAAATTCTATGTAATTTCAGCGTATTTTTTCATGTTCCTTTCATACCAAACAAGTATATTTGTACGGTAGTAAATTATTTTAAAATAAACAAGGTAAATAATATGTGGATTCTGGAATTGATTCAATATTTCATATTTCAGCATGATGCCAAGGGACATATTGGTGGATTCACAAATAAATAGAATTCTTGGAGTAGGCTCAGCTTTAACAAGAAATAAAGTCCTTCAAGCAGAAGTGAAAAGTTGGTATCAGCTTCCTATTGACTTCGTTTCTGGAGGAGATGCTGCAGTTGGTGCAGCTCTTTCAGTAAATCATGGATATTAGTAGTAATAAGCGCGAGGCAACCATCTTTTTTTTTATAAAAAATACTGTGGTATTGAATATCACAAGAGCCATTTAACGTTACTCAAGTTCTAATTTTCTGTGTAGAAACATTGCCAAAAAATGCAATACGCACAAGGTGTAGGATGTAGGATTTCACAGCAACATATAGACTGATAAGCAATGCTCACATCCCTTCTTTTAAAGTGGGTACCATTCTGGTTGAATGCTCATATTGCACCATATCTCAAGTCCAATGCCAAACAAAGAGCTAGATTTCAACAGCAATACAATTTTTTAAACTTCTTATCTTCTGAGATGTTCCAAATACTTGCCAAATGCTGTATAAACATTTTAAATCTTGCCATTATATTATTACAATTGTTGTTGTTATTATTCCTTTTTTAATAGAAAATTTTCATATTTCTACAAGATATTGTGTATTGTTGAATTATTTTCCTGTACAAAATTTTACAAACAATGCAATCAAATTGCATTTATGTTTAGGGGTGAATGTAGTGTACAGAATGGAAAAAATAAAAAAAATCAATAAACTTCAATATAAATTTTGTTTATATTGTTTGTAAATATTGTTTGTTTTTATTGTTTGTAAATATGTTATTTTCCAACTGCACATTTTAAAACTTCTTTAAATTCAGACAACTCATTCTTTCTTTATCTAAATTATTTTCCCAACTTTCCATCACAAATATTAACAGGCATGAATATTTTTAGTTTCATATCAATTACTATATTCGTAAGAAAATTTCAATGGTATTACCTCCTATTCACTTATAATCCAGGAAGCCAAATAAGCGAAGAGTATATTACTGAAAAGCATACAAAATTATGCATGACAGATTATCTTAATCAGGAAGTGTGTATCAACTACAAAGAATTTAATTAATTTTTATGACCATAAACACAGTTGTCTAAAGCCTAACTCCAATTAAAACTAGTGATGCTAGAGAATGGCACATACTTTCTTGTACTAGTTTGATAGTTTCCTATACTTGTGAGTCCAGGCTACCTCTTTGTTTTTGTCCCCATCCTTTTTCAAGCTGTACTGGAGGCATCCCCTGTAAAGAGCACCTTCGCACTGCCCAAATGTCACATAGACCTATCTTGACTGAACTTTTACATACTTGCCCATGGTATCCCTTGGCACCATATCAGTGCTTGTACCACCCAGTTCCTGAATTCAGTGACCTGTCAAGCCAAGATACTAAAGAAGGTTTAGGGAATGAATACAATAGGAGGACTCTGAATGCTGCCCATGCCAACACATCTTGAAATATTCATTCCTTATATAGATTTTGAATTCACAGTCTTAATGTTCATGTACTTGAGCTCACATGTCCAAAGCTCAAACTTTGAAATCACCTTATTCAGTCACATATTACAATAAATTTATCCAACAAGTAATATAACTAAAACTTGTCTTTTAATGCTTAACTAGCCTGTCATGTGTTAGTAGTATTGAATCTATGTTTCTAAATGACACCATTTGTTTCCATGGCAATGCAATGTTACTGTATCATTAAAATCTATCAACTCTTTCACTCTTAATTTTCACTTTAATGAACAATTTTTCCAAAAATTAATTAACAATATACAAAATGTAGTAGGACATGGTCTTTACAGTATGTATTCGCTAAGACAATTTTTGTAGCTTCAGTTTTAAAAACTAAAGTTAATAACTGCACATTTTTTAAAAAGTTTAGTTACTTTCGTGTAAAATTTATAATCAAGAAATACCATTTTATCGAAAATGTACATTTTTTCAATTTTTCAGTCCCAAAATAGAAATGACACAAGGCCATGAGTGAAACTCTGAAAAATTGTTTGAAGCGCATGTTCTCACAAATGCAATAAATTATCAAAAAAGACAGGAGTGTAAAAACTAATGATATGAAAGGTATTAAAAAATATATATTTCTGTAAATTTTGAAAAATAAAAAGATTATATGAAAATTCTGTTGATGTAATGGCTGCTTGGTGTGTTTAGCTTTAACTGTACAAAAATTTTAAAGCAAGAACTTGCAGTTGTTTCCAGAAAATCATGTTTTTAATATTTTTTTTAATTTGCTCACACTTTGCCTAAAATTAGACAAAAACTACTAGTGTTTGCAAAAATATGTAACAGTCTTTAATTATTAAAGAACTCATTGTGGAGAATAAATTACATTGGAATACAAAATATCTTTATTCAATAATTTTCTTGCATGAGGGGGTCCAAAAACATTCAAGCTTGTGCAATTTAAAAAAATTCAAAATCAAATGTATGCCATCATTATTAGTGTATTTCACTCTATTGTTCACAAGATCTTTTTAAGAATTTGGAATCATTTTTGGGGAAATTTTGAAAATGTGCTAGGGGCTTCTTGGGAAGTACTCCCGAATTTAAAGATTTTTTTTCAAAATTGCAGGACTTCAAGTAATGTCAGATCAGGGAATATTCCTTTTGGAAAAATTCCTACAAATGTATTAGATGTAAGTGTTAGTCACTCAGCTAGGAGTACGTTTTGGGAAAATCACTTCTTTAGTATAAGGGGATCCAAAATGTGTATTTCTGTAAAAATCTCAAAATTAATTTTCCACAGTAGCATGTATTTCTTTATATTCTGAATATTACTCCATATATACATACATAAAATGTCACAGGATGATGAACAGTTTGTTAGTATCTTTTGATAGTTAAAAGAAAGTGTCAGGTGAAATTCAAAATTTCAAAATAATGGATAAAAGATTTTAAGGTCTCTTTGCATGTTCTTACTTCATGCATTCACTTGATGAACTTCCCTTTGGAAAATTGCAGATAATGAAGTTTTGCATTGAGGTATTAATCTCTACATCCTCAGAATATATAGTGAGCTATTTAAGTGTCTCCATTCAATTGAAAATAATATTAAAAAAATATACAAATGTATTTTAAAATCTGTATCAAGATTTTTGAGAAATCTGGATTAAATGAAAATAAAGTTTTTAGTGAGTAACTGCAGCTACTAAGTACATGGGAGTGAAGGGAGAATGTGCGAGTTAGCAATCCCCAGTAACAAAGTCTACTGAATGGCTTGCATTTGATCTCAATTACAAATAAAACCAACTGAAATTGTGGTAATGGATGTTAATCAGAAGTGTCTTTGTAAGTCAATACTACTGACAAAAAAATCAGTGAAAACTAGCAATTCAAAGTAGAAAATTATTTTGTAGAGATCAATAAATCTAATGACAAACATGGTTAAATAATTTTTTCAAATGCATAGTGGGATTTTTTTCCCATCATCAGTGTTTCTACAACAAAGTCCAAGCAGTATAAATTAAACAAATGTTTCAGAACTAGAAGAGAAAAAGAAATTCTGATTCTGAAAAACATGTTTAGTCTACATTACTTATAGATTTAGTTGTGGATCATAAATAATCAGAAAAATTTTCCCAAAACAAGTTGTATTGTTTAACAAATATATACAAATTAATAAACATATTGGGCAAATATACTACACATTTGGTTTGATTATTTTTTTAATTTTATTTAAATTTTCGTTTTAATGAGGTCTTGTCATAAAAACTAAACAAGGTTTTGAATTTTTGCTACATTGAAGAAGGTGAAGAACATTTTGTTTGTTTCTCAGTACTAGGCATTCAAGAATGTTCATGGAAAGGTGTCCAAGCAAGTCAGGAAAATAAAAAGCATATCCAAAGACACTCATCCTCCAGATGAAGTAGGAAACAATTATTATATCTTGCGCAGAACCAATACAGGTGTTAAAATGTTATCAAAATTATGTTGGAAAAAATGAAAACTCTACAGGACAGCTTTGAACTTTTCAAGAAAAGCTTTGAAATTTGAATAAATGATAAGAATGTCACTTGCTCTTTTTTGTGTTTGTGGGCATAATTTAATTATTAATAAATTAATTAAAAAATTCATCATTAATTTTAAAAATTACTCAAGGGAATGTGGTAATTGTAAATAATCTTCCTTCTGTTATAGGGCTTCTTTGAGAATGACAATTAGGTAAGCAATGGTGACTCTTCTCATATTTTGCATACAGTATTTGTTAAAAGATGAACATTCCACAAAGGTGTTTAAAAAAAATAAAAAATAAAAAAAAAATTAAAAAAATGCAGTTTGCCATGTTAGTTTGTCATGTGGAAACAAATAATATCACTACTTTTGAATTAGCTATATTACTTCACTCAAAATCATTTTATATCCATTTTTGCTCCACCTTCAATATAATATCCATTAGTTTCAATAAACTACATTTACCGTCGTTAGATTATTTTGAACTATTCCTATTATATTCGCAAGTTTTCTTGATCACCGGAAGATCCACCCCCATCCTTTCCCAACATTAGTTGCGTTACGAATAAATGATAGCAATGACAGTTGTAGACAAAATCTGGTGACGAGGAATGTACGCTCCCATGTATTAAAAACTATTTTGCTTGAAAAAATGTGAACTACGAATTCCTTTTGTCAAAATAACCAAACTCCCCACTCTCGCATCTAGGGAAGCGAGGGCTCAAGAAAACGTGCGCGGATATTGATATATACTCCAAAAAATATGTTGGAATTTAGAGAAACCTGGTTTTCCATGAGAAGCTTCGATTATTCTCATGTTGATTATTAAAATATTTGTATTACATAAGGAATCCTTTAAACTTGTCTCACTAGGTACGCTAGTTTTTACCAATTTCGAGTCCTCGCGGTAACGCGTGGCTCAGGTACCCTTTTGGCTTTTGGCCTCCGGTACTCTACTCCTTATCAATATTCATTTCAACCGAATATTCAATATTCAAATCTTGAATTAGAGTATTCTGTTGCATATTAATTACTATATTAATGCAGAAACAGATTGCATATTATAAGTTCAATACAAAAGAAATTATAAATCGTACTTATTTTCTGTTGAATCAGAATAGGATTAGCTTCTTGCTCAACTTACGGGACGAACTTCCTTGAATGAACAATTTGTATTAATTTCGCAAAGTATTATCATCACTTTGAACACGTACTAATCCAACCGCCTAGGAGAATCAGTGTCGACAACAACATGAAAGGAAAAATTGAGAGATGAAAGAAATGGTCCTCATTTTACTTCTCGTATACCATTTACGTAGTGACAAGGAATATGGGGTGGTAGATCCATGGGGTCCTTTATTTCAAACAAAACTTCCGCTCATTTATTAATATTAATATTACTAATCTTTAATTATTAATATAGTTAAAAGTTTAACTAAAATTAAATATTTGACTGCATTGCAGTTGTGGTACGATTCGTTCATGCCCCTGAAAACAAACGGACAGAACAGATTTTGAGGGGAACCCCCAAGATAGGGTAACAGGGAATATCAATTTTGGAGAAAATCGGCTGAACGGTTTTGCCGGTAGCTTCGTTCACAGATGGGTAGACTTTTTGCCTTCAATCGATTTTTCAAGGTATCAAGAACCCACATAAAATGGATTCTGGTTACACCACGTGGTGGTGGATTTCTCCCCCTAAATTTAACAACTGGATTTATCCACTCTTTCGTTACCAGGACCCGACAATAAGAGTTTTTCTACCGAAAATTCGCCGCTCTTTCTCGCAGCATTACATATTAACCTCCTTTTTTAAGAAGTAGTACCTTCTTAAAGGCGAGAAAGTAAAACTAGTGGTGCTAAAACAGCACATTCTTTGATATTGGAAACACCTACACAATATTGTAGGTGTATAGTATAGTATTGCATTTTCTGCGCTACTAACACCTCAGCCAATACTTGAAAATGTCCAATTCAAAAACAAAGCGCCTGTGATGCATATCTGCATCCATTCCGATTGTCAGTAGCAGCAATCATTTCTTACTTTGACAGATGAAATAAACAGGAATTCATTCGACTGATACAGTATTCGCAGCAAATTATACAGAAGAGAGCAACGCACTGTTGTCAGCGTTGTCAAAACTATGTGCATTTGCTTGTCGAATTTTCCGCCTGTATTCAGATTACAACTTTTTATCGGTTGTCACAGTATCATACACAGTTGATAAATATCTTTAATACAAATAAACTAATTAAATTACTAATATTTTACTATAATTCTACTAATATTAAGTTAATTTATTACCGCCTTTTTATATATTGACACCGCCTGAAATGAAGCGCAGAAAAATAAAACTTTAAGGTAATATGTTCGTAAGATCGACTACTGTGAAGTACCCCCCAAAAATACGTAAATGAAGGTAAAATCTCTGTTCTTCAAGCCTGTAAAAACAATTTGGCCCTTACTGGTGTAATTTTATAAAAAAGAAGTTTAAGTTAGTACACGCTGTTATGGAAAAACTTCTGCGGGCATAGTTTGCTTTAAGTTTTTGACGGTTAATGTGCCATTTTCTTTTATACAATACGTAGTAATTTTTTTAGGGATCAGATTATATTAAATGCTCTATAATATACCTCACCGGGCATTCTGAAGAGTAATTTATAAAAAAAAAACTGCTGCGAAATTAATCGCAAACGGAAATACTGGCTCATACATTCACATAAGTGTAATTGCAGCGCCACTTACTCATTTCCAGACCACGGAACTTCACGTAATTGCATATTTTTACTGATTGCGCATATCGAAAGGAAATGTATATAACTTTACCTACCACAAAAAATAAAAATAAAGAAGTCAATTTTTATTTTGCATAATTGCAATTTTTTTCTTTTTTTTCTCCCAATAACTGCATATTTTTATTTATGTGGCATATTTACGAGCGTGGTTCTTGCCGTAGGTTTTTGCGTAGAAGTGGACTGAAGCGAGACATTTTCGTTGCTTAATAACTTTTTTGTTTATTATAATGTTTGAAAATATATTTTTTTATTATACGCGTTTTGTGTTACAGAGTAAAATAAAGATTTATACAAATAAATGTTATCTGTTGTTCACTATATTTTTATTTAATGCGTATTCTGAGGTTTAAGCGCGTGTATTAGATATTTTAAGTGCATGATTGCATGCATAATTTAAACTGTTTTGGTGCATGAAGTTCCGGGGTCTACTCATGACAAATAGTAGAGCATTAGGAGCTAAAATTAAATATTTTCAACCAAATATTCACACAAATTTGACAATTACAACTCCTTTTCGTTCAGCTATATCATGTCACAACAATGAGACGTAATTCATAGGAATTCGCAAGCGCGAAGCGGAATTCCATTAATGCATTCCCTACATTATTGATATTCCCTGAAAGTTCGTGATTTTTATTTCATATATTTCAAATAGGTTTTAATAATTTCTAAATGATTAATGTGTAAATGTATAACAAAAGGTCAAAGGTAAGAAATGAACAAAGCAATATTAAATAATGTACAAATTCTGATTTACGAAGCATCCAACTGTATGGAATCGTTCACGAAGCACAGTAATATCTGAGCGAGCTTTTAATTTTGTCGTCATTTTCACAAAAAAATACTCATATTTTCAAGAAATTGCACGTGACTTTATATGAAGATCTATTTTTGATAAACACATTTAATTTTTTTTAAAATGTATTTTCACAAGTTTTCTTATAAGAAGACGCCGAAAACGAAGCGCAGTCAATTCAAGCGAGCTATTATATTTGTCGTCAAATTACACAAAAATACTAATATTTTCAAAAACTTCAACATGACCTTATTTGAAGAACTGCTTTTTATGAACACATTTCATTAAGAAAAAATGTATCTTCACGATAGTAGTTGTAAGAAGGTGCGGAGATTTTGCTTTTTTAATTATTTTTTTTTCGCAAAATCACGCATTTCAATGAATATGAGACCGGCACCATTCTCTTAAGCGTCCTTCATGTTAGTAAAGTAAGTTCTCAATTTAATCAAAAAACGTTGTGGGGATTTTAAGAAAACGTGGTTTAAAGAAAATAAAAATTGCCTATGTTTGACACAAAATTTCTCAAAAAATACTCATGTTTTTGAAAAATTAAACCTGACATTATTTAGAGATCTGTTATTGATGAACACTTTTCACTAATGAAAAAAAATGTATCTTCATAATTATAGTAGTAGGAAGATGCCGAAAGAATTTTGAATTTTTTTAATTGTCGAAAAATCAGGGTTTTTAAAGGACATGAGACCTACACCATTCTCCTAAACGTCCTTCAGACTATCCACCAACAATATTTAATCAAAATCGATGACGTCATTTATTCAACTTTGAATATGTCCCAGAGACTGCTTATAAAGTACCCACCAAAATTAAAATATCGGTTTTAAATTCAAGGGTCCGCGACATCAGCCAAATCGACCGGGAAATATCGATTTTGGAGAAAATTGGCTGAACGGTTTAGCCGCTAGCGTTGTTTACAGACAGACGGCAGACAGTTTTGCGGTCAATCGATTTTTCGGTATCAAGGAGCCATAAAACATGGTTTCTGGCTGCACCACGTGTTAGATAATTTATTTTCTAAATTTAGCAACTGGATTTATCCACTTTAATGTGGATGATGTGGGCCCTCTAATGAGAAAAAAATTGCCCATTTTCCCCCGCCGCATTACATAACTTTCTCCCTACCGCTGTAGCGATAGCCAGAAAGTAAAAAAAAATATACATGACCTTTGTTAAAGAATTGATTTTGTTTATAAACTATTTCGTTTAACAATACTATCATTAATTTGACTTTAGTAATAATTTTGCAATGTTAATTATTTGTTTGCCTACCGAAAATTGGTCCGCCACCACCCTTTTTACCTTTTTTGCTACATACGAGGAGAAAATTAAAAAAACTTTTGGAGCCGGTTTTGAGAAAAAAAATTGAAGCCATTTTTTGACCAAATTTTGGAATTGTCCTTAATGCTTCATGTAAAGTACGCCCCCCCCCCGCAAATTAAAATATTGGACTCAAATTCAAGGGAACGTGACATCAGTCAGAGCGATCGGGTAACATCTATTTTGGTAAAAATCCTGCTTATTGTTTAGCCGCTATAAGCGTTGTTCACATTGAGGACCCATCAAACGTGAATTCTGACTACACAACGCGTTAGATGAAGTCATTTACGACATATGGGAACAAGATTTATCCGATTTTTCATTGACAGGGTCTGGCAGAGATTCTCTGTTAAAAATTCGCCGTTTTTTCTGCAACACTACAATACTTTCTTTATAATGCGTAATCAGAAGGCGAGAAAGTATTACACGAAACACAATAAAGCGTTGGAAGATTTTTTGAACAAGAACATTTTTTCTGCTTCTTAAATAATTCTTCAAGAAACGGACCCCTGTACTGAATATTAAAGAAAATGCACCGCACGCTTCAAACTCACTCGATTCTCAACTCATACAGTCAGTTTGACCAGTCTAAACATTTTTCACAATGCTAAATGCATTATAAATCGAGACTGATTAGTTACATTTATGTCTAGAAACAAAAAAAAGGGGCCATCTCACCATTTGCTCAAGGATCAGGGAAACTGGACGAAAACCTGATCGCGATAGGGTCATTGACCCAGAAGCTGAAGTACAATACTTGATACAGGCTCTTTATAATTTGACAGTCCAATGATAAATAATACATTAAATACAATTGTTAAAAATTAATATTACTTTCCTTTTTAATGCTCGGTATAGCCTCTAAATATATAGAAAAAAGTAATGCAGCAGAAAAGATTTTACTTGGGACTTAAACTTTTGTATTGAATTTAATCGTTTAAATTCGGCACAATTCTGTCAGTGTTGCAAAATAATGTGCATATATTGTACGTGAATTTTTTGTAGTGAGCTGTTGATACTGTCACCTGATGAAAATGATTACTACGTCGAGCGTTATATTTATAGACATCGGCGTTTTCTGAAAATATATTCCCGCCCTTAAGTAAGTAATTTTTGACAAAAACCACTGATCCGTAAACCCAGAGACAAGGTAATGGTAGAGAATATTTGAAGATTGGTACTGGTGTATACATTTAATCATTTGGCAACGCTGGCCCAGTCTGCCGGGAGAATTTTCTTTCTCATGCGTCCTTACTCCCCTCAAAAATTATCCAGAATGTTTATTTATTGTAAGGTGCAACTAATCGCCATCTAATCTGACAAACGCTATGTTTTATTTGGTGGATGCAATTGAATGAGTTTAAATTCATTTTTCAATCACTTGCAATTTCACAGAAACAGTATTTAAAAACAGAGGTTATTAACATCCTCTGTTGCGTTTTGTTTTATATCGCATTCCATAAGCGACACCCATCGCCTCGCCTTTTACTGACAAAGCAGTTAAGTGAGTAAACACTAGGTTCTCTATTTAAATAAATATCTTCGAATTAAAATAAATATTTAATCGATTTACTTAATCGATTGACTTAAAACCTCGAACAAGGTGAATATGGGAGAATCTTCGGAACATTTGAATTATCATACAATATTTACAAACATATATTATCATACAACAGTTGTATCATCAAATTTATCTAAATACAATATAATTATTTCAATTCTGATAATTTAAGGAAAGACCATGACCCCAAAGAATGTTCTTATTTCAATAGAATGCTGACATTTTCTATCATGATAAAGAAAATTTATCGGACTTACCTGAAGATGACAACATAAATAAGTTGTCGAAACGTTGTTTTAAGAAATGAATAATAATAATATGTAAACGCTACCTTTCCAACCTTCTTTATGTATAAATTATCTCTCATATGTAGCCAATCAATTTTCATTTTTCTTTTCTTTTCCCGTGTTCCTGAGCATCTAACACCAGAGACAGCTCGTATCAATGAAACACGAACTTTGATGAACATTAATATAGGAACGGGCTCCAAAATTTAAGCGTCTGGGCTCATTAAATTCTGAATTTAATGCCCTAGAACTTAAGAAATATGAATCCAGGTTTTAACACCCTACAACTTAGAGATATAACTGTAAAACCTAAAAATATCCCTTTGAGGGTACATTTTTACCCGCCCCTCCCCCTCCCAACTTAAGCACAACTCCGCCGAGGGATGAAATTTAGGATAGTCATACTCATATTGGGCGACATATGAAGCCATTAAAACAATAAAGCTTTTTGTAGTCATTATTTCCGATTCGTCTACGTTTTAGGTTTTATTCTACTGGACTACTAAGCACGTCCTTGATAACACAAGAAAACCTGTGCCTGTGTGGATAATACCTTTTCGGAATTAAAAGCTTTGAGGAAAATAGACAGCTCTCTGCACAAAAAGGTGAGCTTGTGAGCGAGCCTTTGAGAATTGAATTGATTAACAATACATGTAAAGGTCGTTTATATCGGTGGGTTTGAGTCTAGTATCCATTCATATTTTAAACACCCGCGTTTTGGTCTTGGAATGCGGGAAGAAAGGAAGTGCGTGCGTATGCGCAAATGTGGTGGAAGGAAGCGAAGATGTGGTGAAGGACGCAATGTTTTAAAGCAGTTGGAGTAAACAAAAAAGGAAGCATATGTGTCATGAATGTTACTATTTAGCTTGCACACGTAGCATTTGCAGCATTTGCGTATTACTACAGATAACTGTTTCGACATGGGAAATGCGGATACGAAACTAAATTTTCGAAAAGCTGTCGTACAATTGACATCAAAGACCCAAGTAATTCTTATAACTACTTGTTTTCAATTTAATTTCATATTTTCCTGATTTGCATTGAAGTTAACCTGCTATTTCTTGCGAGTGTGTGGTGAATGATAATTCTTCCCTTTGTTTGATAGCCAATTGATGCAAGCGATGACAGCTTCTGGGATCAGTTTTGGTCAGAAAATGTCAATAATGTACAAGATGTTTTTACTCTGGTACCAGCACCAGAAATAAGAGCATTGCGAGAAGAAGCACCATCAAATCTTGCAACGTTGTGTTACAAAGCAGTCGAAAAGTTAGTGAAGGCAGTTGACAACAGTTGCAGAACTCAACACGAACAGCAAACTGGTTTGTGATTAAAAGCTAAATAACATCCTGAAACCTTCGTTGTATTTATGTTGTTGATTCTGTATTTTTGTACCAGTGAAATTATTACTCAATATCTTTTGTAAAAAAAATATTTGCTCTAATTTTTTTCTTTGATTTATTTCTTAGTTCTGAACTGTGTGAGACTTTTGACACGTCTTTTACCCTACATTTTTGAAGACCCAGATTGGAGGGGTTTCTTTTGGTCAAGTTTACCAGGACAGTCAGAAGATGATGGTGAAGATCAATCAATGCCTTTGGCACAGTCATTAATAAATGCTATTTGTGTATGTAGTTTTGCAGTGATAATGTAATTATTATTTATGATGTGAGGCAGAAATATTAAATATAACTTTTGGATCAGGATTTGCTTTTCTGCCCGGACTTCACAGTTGCTGGAAGCAGAAAAGTTGGACCAGTAAGTATTTATTTTTTATTACAAATTGAATTGTGTTTGGAACATTTGATAAAATCAAATACATTTTCAGGACAAAGCAGAAGATCTTCAGGCTATTGATAGCTGTGAATATATATGGGAGTCTGGGGTAGGATTTGCTCAGTCTCCTCCTCGGTATCCACATTTGGACGCAAACAGAACTGAATTGCTGAAGTTACTTTTAACTTGCTTTAGTGAAACCATGTACCAACCACCTGTTGGTAAGTGAATATTTCTGTGATAAATTTAAATTTATTGATTCTGAAATTTAGCATGATTAATTTTGTGAATTCACAGACATCCACACATCACCTAATAGATGGATTCAGTACTATACTTCAGCAGAGAATCGCCATGCCCTTCCAATGTTCACTTCACTATTAAACACAGTTTGTGCTTATGATCCAGTGGGACTTGGTGTTCCATACAATCATTTATTGTTTTCTGATTCCCTGGAACCCTTAGTAGACACAGCTCTGCAGATTCTTATAGTTACTTTGGATCATGATACAAGTGGTGGTGGTGGTGGTGGTAGTGGGGCAACTGAAGGAGAAGAAGTAAGTTTATATTTAACTTTTCATGTTCAGGAAAGATTTTGTCAGTATGAATTTGTTTGCAGGTTGATGTTATTTTTTATGTTTTAATGTCTTCAACTCAATTCTTTTTTTCAGGTTTCTGTTCCAGACAATTTGTTTATTAATTATTTATCTCGAATTCACCGAGATGAAGATTTTCATTTTGTGTTGAGAGGTTTCACCAGACTTCTAAATAACCCTCTTGTGCAAACTTATTTACCCAATTCGACTAAGAAGGTTCAGTTTCATCAAGAACTCCTTGTCTTTTTCTGGAAGATGTGTGATTATAACAAGGTACGAAAGATATTCTATTCCATTCCATTCCATTCTATTCATCTTTGAAGCAGTAGCATTCTTCGGCTCCTTGATTAAACATATATTAAAAAATAAGGATGCATGTTTTTGTAAAAAGTCTTTCACCTTTTGAACCAGTATTGATGCATACTATAATAGCAATTAGCTGGACCCATGTGAACATTCCACATTTAGTAATTTGTTGTTTTAATAGAGAAAATTGCTTCATACTGGAAACTAAATTCAATTCAGGTGTTTTCTATAAATTCAAATTATCGTTGTGTTAATTTCACAATTACAGAGGTTCAAAAATGTCTCATTTTTTTAGAGAAGAAACCTAGAATCAACTTGTGGTGTAAGGGGCTTGAAAACTGAATTTTAAGGGCATAATTATGCCCGAATAGGGTTGCCATACAGATGCCAATGGAATTCAGAACATCCAAAATATATTTCTGAGCAAATGGTTTATTTTTATACAACTAAATAGTACATCAAGTAAATTGTAAAACAAGGGAATAGTCTATGAAGTAAGCAACTAAATAGTAGATCAAGATAAATTACTTTGGGACACTTTCAAGAATATCAGGGTGACCATTCTTTTTCTAGGACAAATTTCTTTTGAAGGTTATCTAGGTCATTTCTTTACTTTCCCATGACAAAATCTCTGTAGTATTTTAAGGTATTTAAACAAAATATTATAGCACGACTTTGGTCGATATTTAAATACTTATTGATGAAGCCCTTTTCCCCCTTTGCATTCCACATTCCCTTGCAATAACACATTGTGAGTGAAACAGATGCACTTCGATTCAAAACACACAGTACCTCTGTATCAATTTTTTAGCTTTCGGATTGTACTGTAAAAAGGCACAAATAAAAATATTTGCTTAAATAAGGATGAACTCTCTTATGTAGGGCATAGTTCTGTGCTACTTGCGATGTACTTCACAAGTAGTCCCATAATGCAGATTTTTTTGTAGGACAGTGTAGATTTATAAAAGAGTATAAAAATTTAGGACATTCGACAGAAACAAAGAAAAATTTGGTAGGTCAGTAGGACACATGTCGTTATTCGGGACACATCCTCCTTTTTCAGGACGTATGGCAATCCTAAGCCAGAAGGATTTTTCAGAAACAGCATAATTGTGAATTGCACGTGTGCCTATGAATTTGTTTAAAGCATAATGTTTTAGATAGCTTCAAATTATTTATAGCTCAGTAACCTAAAAATACAGAGGTCATTACTGAAACACCCCTTAGTATGCATACTAGCATGCTATGGCTTAACTTGTAACTTTGCTCTTTCCACCCAAGACATATTGACTCGTCATACACGATTGTAATTGTATATGTGACTCAATAAATATTATTATTATTATTACTCAGGTGGTATAGTGAAGCAATCTCCCCCTTCTCCTGGGTTCATCTCAAGGAAAGCCTCATTTGGGATCTGAAAAGGTTGCCAAACATATTTTTATACTAACATTTGAACCCTAAGAATAATCTGTAAAAGTTTATTATTGTTGGGTTGACCTTCAATATTTTGGTAAATGTAAGTTGGGCAAATGAGAATTTCATTCTGATCTGGTGTAAGAACATATTTTAAATAAATGTTTCTGCGAATCAACTGCTCCTGAAGCTATGATGTGCATTTGTGAGAACAATATTTGCACTGAGAAAAAGTTTGAGTCTATTGTTAAAAAGTATTTCTAGATACTTTGAATATCTGGATTGTGTGGAACTCATTGGATCATAAGCAATACCTTTTTGTAAAATATTGGTTTTGTTTGTGCCCTTTTGAATTCTTGTGGGAAAATGCCTGTTCTTAACGAAACAATTGAAGAATTGGATGGAGAATGGCTTAAACCTGAAAACACAGTTTTGAAAAATGTGGGTTTTAAATAGGGGTTCTGAGGTCAATAATTGATTATATTATATAGAGCTCAAGTGTATATCATTCCTAGAATTTGCTTAGAAGATAATATTGAAGAAAAGGGGGAAAAAGTTGATCTGCCAAAATATACTTTAAAAAAGTTTTAATAATAATTTGATGATATTCTTGTACAAATTGAGCCTGACACAAATGAAGGAAAATTATTCAAATTTAGATGTGGAGAATGAATGTATGTATGTAATTTTGATGTGTTGAATGTTAGAGTATGTATGAGAATTTGAAAGAAAGATTACATCTAGTAGCTATGCAAACAATAGGAGAAAGAAACCTTGAAAAGAAAAAAATTAACAATTGTTGGTGGGACAAAAATCTGGAACCATTGGTGAAGGAAATGTAATCATTGTATAAAAGATAGCTGTTGACTCATAATCCTCTTGGCAGAACTACTTATACAAAACAAGAAAACTTATGTTCAAAAGCAAGAATGTAAAGCGAAGGATTGGGACAGAGTTTCTAATGAAATAGTTAGATACATAGGAAGCTCACAATCCACAGAATGCTGGAAAACTATTTTAAAATTAAATCAAAATGAGAATGAAAATAGAGTCCTGAATCACGTTAGTATCCAGTATCCAGCAATAGAAGGAACACTATTGTAAGTTGGGAGCGTAGGCTTTCGCAGCTGGAGTCAGTATGTACTTGTCGGTCTGGAAGACGTCAAAGCCTGCATTGCACCCTGAGGAAGGTAGTAGAAAGGCGGCTGAAACGTCGGCACCATGCCTTGGACGTGGTATCTCCCAGGCAGCCAAGTACATACTATTGTAGGTTGCTCACAGAAGATAGACCTGAATTCTGTCACGTTAGTTACATTAGACACGTAGAATCACTGTCTCTGTTAGCTATCACAAGCTCAGAAAAAATATGAAAGGGAATAAGTCAACTGGTCTTGGAGGTTTGTCTTTTGATCTTTTAAAATGTACACCAAGTATTGTCTTGGATTATGTGACAATGTTACTTAACACGTGTATTCTAGCCATTGGGGTGCCTGAAGATAGGAAGAATGCTTGAAGAGGGAAACTGGAGTGACTGTTCAAAGCTATTGAGGAATTAGTGTAATAGTTACTATGGGTAGACTGTATGGACGAATTTTGACTCAAAGACTGAAATGGATGTCAATGAAATTGAGGAACAAAGTGGTTTTGGGGCAGGAAGATCCTATATATTTCCTATTAAACAACTTATTGAAAAGAAAATCTCTAAAAATAGAATTATACTTAATTTTTATTGATTTAAGGAAGGCTTATGATAGTATCCCGATAAATTAAATATGGGAGGTTCTAACAAAAGTAAAGCCAACTCGTGGCTCAGAGCGAATGTCTTGCCTTTCACCAAGGAGGTTCGGGTTCAATTCCTGGACAATCTCATATGAAATTTGTTCTGACAAAATGAGCTTGACTGATTCACAAGGGCTAATCCAACCCCTGAGAAGTGACCTAAACCCTACCACTGTCCTAATTCCTTCCCAGTTCAAAGAACCAAGGCTAGCATTCAACTGCTTTACTCTTAGGGGGATCACCAAGGATCGCTCTGCGATATAGTACTACTAACAAAAGTAATGAAAAATCTGGCCTTGATAAATGTAATAAAGAGTCTCTATGAAAACGGTAGTTCTTAAATTAGGCACAGATAAAACATAAAGTTCATAACTTAACTTCAATAGATGTAATAAAATAGGTAAAATAGAAGTTTTCAATTTTTGGAATTAAGATGATAATAGTTCTTCATTCCAGTGAATAACAATATGGCCTACTAATGAATAGACAAAACTAGTGGAGTTACATTACATATTTTCTTGCATTCTTTTGTAAATTTACAATTTTCTAAAATTCTGAGAGTTCAACAATAATGGTTCATGCACCATTCTTTTAAGCATTCCTTGTTCTATCTGTGGGGGGGGGGGAAATTGGAGTGGGTTTGGAAAAATGTTGCTAGAATAGGTTTTGTTTAAGGCAAAAATCTGTAACTTCAGTCTTGTAGTTTTGAGATGTTAAAATTTCGCAATTTTTGAAAATACAGAATTCACTGCAAATAAGTCTAGTGCCAGTGTTTTGACCATCCTTTGATACTTTCTTGTGGAAATTTTTGCTGCATGTGATCAACAAATCTTTGAGCTAAACCATCAAAATGTTTTGTTTACGTTTTGATTCTGTGAGGCAAACTTCTGGCAGATATTTAAATGAACCCTTTTTGTGGCATGTGAATAATTCGGATTGTCTGTGCGATTTATAACTTATTTTGAGCCATTGTTTTTCATTTACAGTAAGACTTTTGTGCCTTGACTTCATTTTAAGGCCTTTAATATCACATGTCTGAACTCCATGGTAAATTTTGTTTATTTGAAGATCTCACAATTTTAATTTTTTTTCGTTGCTTTTCTCTAAGTCTTCTTTCTTGACTTTTTTATCTTCCAAAAGATGTGTAGAAGTAATATTAACTTTTTCACATTTATAAAATATGTCATTTCGACTCCCCATGGTAGATGAAAAAACACATTCGAGAGTCTTTGTGATACTTCTCCAACTGGACTTCAGTAGATAGATTCCAAATCATTGGTTGATGTCTTGAAACAAGTTTTTTCGTTGTCCTCAAAAACAAACTGCAGCCGCATGTTTTGGAGAATTCATTTCCACCTTTGCTAGAGCGATTGCTATCCAATACTTCATAATTCAAACCATCCTAAACCAAATTAAACAAATAGTATAGAAAAATGATGTTTTGTATACACAATGCTAAATATATTATAAATTAGTAATCATTTAACTATATTTTTAAACTGCAATATTTTTTTAAGAATAGAACATAAATTGTGTCATTAAAATATTTTTATTTAATACAAAATCAATTTGTCAAAAGTACACTTCCCTTACATATCAGGAAACATTGGCTATAGGTACATGAATTACTGAATTATATGTACTTGTTTCTCTTTAGTGCTACATGCACCAGCAATTTCTCACAAAACTATTCTTAAAAAACTGCTGACGTTATCATCCTAAACTTCCTTAACATTATTGATGAGAAAACACTTTACTAGTTTGTTTTTTTCCTTTATTTAAACTTTTATGTCCTCTTTCACTCTCCCCCTCTCTTTCTCACCCCTTTGTCCCTCTCCCTCTGCCCCTCCCTCTCCCCCTCTCTCTTTCTCACTCATTCACATTTAGTTGCAGAAGAGTCAGACCAGCAAAATTGTAATAGAATGTTCAAGATCTCATCCTGTAAATTATAGAGTGAGGCTATTTCTTTGAGGCCTTTAGCCTCGAAATTTTAGTTTTTAATGCCATAAAATGTGTTGTGTAGGAGTTATTTAACGACATAGATTCAAGAATGCTGCCGATTGTTGTGGGTCACATTTGTCCTGAGTATTTTATTTTGTTCTACAGTGCAGTTACATATATGTAATAAATGAAATGTTGTACATTTATTTCTTTAATTTCATTGGGAATGTGTAACAATACTTAGATTTAAAGAAAGTGAGAAAGTGTATCGCTAATACAAATATAACAATATAAGTATCGTTATATCTTGTTGTCCTTCTAGATTTTGTGTTGTTTCAGTATTTTCATTTAAGCAGTTGTTCTGGAGACAAATTTTAAACTTGTTAAATGAGTACAAGTTTAAAATATACATTGGAATTAAAAAATTTCTTTTCTTTTTTCAGAAATTTTTGTATTATGTTCTGAAAAGCAGTGATGTGCTTGAAATCCTTGTGCCTATTTTGTACCATCTAAATGATTCCAGAGCTGATCAGTGTAAGTTTTTACAGGATAGTATTTTTATGGTACTTACATTTTGAGCATCAATTTTGATTACTTAAATTTTTTTGATAGCTCGAGTTGGTCTAATGCACATAGGAGTATTTATTTTGTTGCTGCTGAGCGGTGAACGTAATTTTGGTGTCCGTCTGAATAAGCCTTATACTGCCACTATTCCTATGGATATTCCAGTTTTCACTGGTAAGTACTGCAATATTTTTACATCATTTAATTACTAGTAATTACCTTTTCAATGTGAAAGGTGTATGTAGGACCTTAAATGAAAATTGTCCAAAAAATAGTTTAAAATCTAGGAAATAATGAGTCTAGAGGACCCAATAAGATACCTGGGGAAATCATTAAATTAGGAGGTGAAGCCATTATCCAGTATCATGTACACCTGTTTCAAATGTCCATCAACAATCAAAGCATCCCACATGACTGGAATCAAGCAATAGTTGTGCCAAACATTAAAGGGTGAGATAGAAAATTACCATCTAGTTAGCTTAACAATAGTATGCAAAGTAAGGGAGCATGTCATCACAAACTACATTAGGAAGGAATGGAGTAAATCAGGATGGATATATGACAACAACGAATGCATCTGGGAGGGGCATTCTTGAGAGGGTCAATTATTGGTATTAGTACAAGAAATCTCTGATGCAATGGATAGGGGTGACAGAATAGACACTATCTTTAGAGCCTTCACAAAAGCCTTTAACCTTGTTTTGCGTGATATACTTTTAAACATTGTAACATCATTAGGCGTAGTAGTAAATTGAATTTAAAAATTTATTAAAGGCCGCTGCAGTATTAAGGTTGATCACATATACTCAGAAGTTTCAAGTATAACATCTGGTGTGGCGCAAGCCAGTGTGATAGGGCCACTGATGTTTATAGCCTTCCTGGATCAAACTTTTTGCAGATGATTGCATTCTCTTCAGAGAAGGTACTGAGGAGAAATATCAACAGATACTTCAAGATGATATTGACGCTCTTTTAAAATGGGTGCACAATAATTGTATGAAAATTAATGCTTCTGAATGTAAATCTATAACATTTACTGGTAAACTATCTATACCAAAATGCAACTATTTTCTCGAGTATCAAGTAATTCCATGTACAGATAGTTGTAGATATCTGGGAATCATTGTAAATAGTACGTGAACTTGGAAAGAACTGGTGAATCCAGCATTAAAAATAGCTATTATTGGTGTTAAAATATTCTACCCAGTGAATTCCTCTAATACTTCAAACAAACGAAATTAGTAGCTTAAATTACAAAGTGTAATGCGCAACATTTCATTTGAGACGTCAATTTTATGACAATTTGTTTGTGAGACATACAAAGCTTTGTGAAGTCTACATTTGTAATGAGAAATTCAAAAGAAGAAAGTAAGAAGTCAAAATTTAGCATACACATCATTGGTCAGACCTTTACTTGAAGCTGTTGGGACCCGAATAGAACTGGAGAAATGCAGAGCATTGAACACGTTCAGAAACAAGCGGCTAAGTTTATTGTAGGAAAAAACATTAAATATGAACATTAAATCTACTCTTGGGTGAGAAACATTAGAGAATAGGTAAGATTGCTTGCTATGCATAGAACATATGTGGGGAAAGGCAAAGCTTGAGAAGAATTTCAAAGAATACTAGAAAAGTCATCATATACTGGCATAAATGACCACAAATTTAAAATTCAGGATGTAGATGAAATGATGAACAAATGTAAGAAAGTTTTCATTTATGAATAGAACAATACGAAATTGGAATAGCTTACCACAAGTCATGTGTATGTTCTTGAAAATTTTAGTTGATTTTGTGCATTATTGAGTAAAATACGTGCAATATTAAAAAATATAAAAAACAAAATTTCTCAAAAAACTTTTGGTAGGAATTGTGCTAAACTACTTTATAAGATGACATAAACACAATATTGCTGTATTCTTTTGTATATTCAAAAATTACACAATTGTAGTTTGTTTGATTTTTCTCTAACACTGTTAATATTCAAATTAATGGCAGTTTGTATTCTTTATGACATTTGTAAGAATAAATCCATCAAATGTCTTAAAAAGTTTCTCAAAAACTCAAAATTTTTCTGTGGATATGAACTCAAAATTCCACATTTTCAGAAACACTGAAATGCCATTTTCTCAAAAATGGCTCCATTTTTTAATTTTTTAAAAAATGTTTTCAATGGATAGTGCTAAATGGACTAAATAATGTGTCATAAATGCCCCTTTGATGAACTCTTGTTTTTTCAAAATTTACACAAATGTAATTTTTTTAAAATATCTCTCACGTTAATATTTACATTACCAGCAATTTGTATACATTATTACATTTATGGGTTCAATTGCTTTAAATAATTTCTTGTAAAGTTTCTCGAAACACAAAAGTTTTGGGTGAAAATGAGCTTTAAAATGTGCCTTTTCAGAAATGCTCAAACATTTTCTCAAAATGCCCCAAGTATTTTGACGAAAATTACCAAATAGGATGATGTTTTACTCTTCTATAGTAATTTTAAAAACTACCATTAGGGGTTACCGTTAATGGAGTTATACCATTAGGTGACTGAAAAATAGAGAAAAGGTGAAAAAATGTTGTTTGGGCAGTTGGGAAGAGGATTGGGCAAAACCGAAAAGCTAGCCCAGAACAAATAAATTAGGAAATGAACTAGAACAAGAAAGTCTGTGCCATTCTGTAGCACCACTAATTATTTTCTCACATACTACATATGTAGTATAGAGAAAATTCTGGAATGCTGTGATGAAAAACTGCTTTTTCAGCAGAAAAAATTGTATTGTAGGTCCCTGATACTGAAAAACTGGGTAATTCCTAAATGTAGTAAATTACATTCTCTAACATGTTCTGTACTGAAAATCCATGTTTGGTGGGTCCTTGATACCAAGAAATTGGTTGACAGCAAAATGTGTCTCCGTCTGCCTGTCTATGAACCATGCTATGAACAATGCTAGTGGCTAAACCATAAGTAGGATTTTCACCAAAATTGTTATTCCCGATTGATCTGTCTGATTGTGCTACTCCTTGTATTTGAGACCAATGATTAAAAATGGGGGGAGGGGGGGTACATCAAGGACATTTTCAAATTTTTCTCAAATTAAATTGCTCCACATTTTTTTATTAAACATTGTCCTAGGTTAGCATATAGGATGTTTTCAAAACTATCACAGGTCTCTGTTTTGTTGAAATATCTGAAATTGCAAAAGTTAAAAAAAGTTTTGGCATCTTCCTACAACTGTAGTATTGAAAATAGAGATTTTACCTCTGCATGAAACATGTTCTTCAAAATTATGTCTTTAAATGAGTAAATGAACACTTTTTCAAAATATAAATTTCTTTTGTGTAATTCAGAATGAAATTGAGCAATATTAAAAAATAATTAAAATAATCTTATCTCAAAGATGGCTCCATATTTTTTCTTAATACTTTTTGTAAAAATAGTGCGAAATGTAGGGAATGAAATGACATTAATTTCATTAAGATATATTCTTTTAAATTTTAAAAATTGCACAAAGGTAATTTCTTTTTAAAATCTCTCTACTGTGATTAATATTTACATTCCATGTATTTTCTATACATTATTGCATTTGTAAACACAAGTGCTTCAAATGATTTATTAAGAAGTTTCTTGAAAACTCAAAACTTTTCTGTGAAAATGTGCTCAAAATATTGTGCATTTTCAGAAATGTTCAAATGTATTTTCTCAAGAACAAATCCATATTTTTTCAATAAAAGACATATTTTTATTTTACTTTTAGAGGACCGGAAACATTGAGAAAATATGACAAAATTTCATTCTAGCACTGTTAGGTAGCAGCTGAGACGAGAGTGGGTCAACGCTAGAATGCTAGCCCAGACTAAAAAAATCTAGAAAACTAACTAGTGATGAGAAAGTCTGTGGCATTCTGTAATACCACTAGTTTGAAATTTTCATTCAAGAACTACTACCGCTTAGATCATGTTCAGTTTTGCAAAAGACAACCATGTTCACAGTATTGTAGTTAAGACTTTTGGACACATTTCATTAAAATTGATAAAACGTTTTTGTTAACTTATGTTTTGTTACCTTAATATTTTAATTGAATTGTAATGTTTGTAATATTTTAGAAGAGAAATATGCTACTTTTCAAGCAATTATTTGTAAAAACTGCTGTTGTTTTATAAATCATCATTCAAGATATATTTCCCTAACTTAATGATATATATTGCTGGTTCAACCAGAAAAATTGTGATCCCACCAAGGTTTGATGATTGGGAAGATTTACAAGTTACTTTTAAAGGTTGGAAAAACCTAACAAGAGACCTTATTTTACTATTAAGAGCATTGCATCATATTTATATTTAAAATAATAATAATAATAATAATAATAATAATAATAATAATAATAATAATAATAATAATAATAATAATAATAATAATAATAATAATAATAATAATAATAATAATAATAATATAAATAATAATACTATAAATGATAATTTCAAACATACTACATTAGTCTTTCAATTTGATGTCTGTAAATTATTTTATGAGACAAATTTCCTTTTGAAAATCTGGCTTTAGTATATTAAATGAAATATATATCTTCACTTATGAAATCATTTATAGAAAACCTAAAGTTTTCCAAGCAGTGCAGTGGATTGTCCTGTCCCCATTCCCTCTCTGCTTAGCCCATTAGTTTCACAGCATCTTATGACATTTGTTTATTAGAATCAGAAATAATAGTTGCCATTTATTCAGTACCTCTTCCTGCTACTCCGGGTTTTCTTTAACACATGTTGGCAAGTCCTTCATGAATCATGTATTTTTGCTGAAGCAAACTAGTAATTCTTCCCTTCATCTGAAATACTATTCCATTGCTGAATTTATTAGTTTGTTCTACTTATCATAACATCCTAAGAAAGGGATTTTTTTCAGTTGAGTGAAAAACTACTGATTTATAAAAGCTTATATTTATTGAATAAGGCTATTTGTTTCTCATGTAGATATTTATGGTTTGCTTTATTAACAATTATATATTAATGCCATTTACAGGCACTCATGCTGATCTTCTAATTGTGGTTTTCCACAAAATTATAACAACTGGTCATCAACGTCTGCAACCTCTTTTTGATTGTCTTCTTACTATTCTTGTCAATGGTGAGTGCCTTCATGATTTTGAATTATTATTTTTCAAACTTGTACACAGTAAGGAAATATTACTTATGAAAAATTTGAAGCATAATGTTAATTTACAAACATATTGCATTAAATCAGAAGTTGCTAGTATGTAGTGCCTTGGGTGAGGTAGATGTTACTGTATGATGCAAATAACTAAAAGAGGGACAACTGACTACCTTGTGAAGAAAACTGGGTTCTAACAATGTCATAACAGTGAGGAGAAACATGTGACTAAAACCATTAATATTAATAGTGGTATTATTTACCAATGTGTCATCAATCTGTTTTTTTATTATTGTGCTTTAAAGTAAAAGTTTTAAGGTAGTTAGTAATACTGAAGGATCTGTGTTTACCAGTTGAAGGGAATTGGTGATATCATATGTGATAAATAACATATTGTAGATGATAGCTATTTTAGAAAACATTGCCTAAGCAGGCCAAAATTTTAGGACCCCCAAATTATGTCAATGAATATAAATGGTTTTTAGTGCACTGTTATAAGAAAAATTTAAAATCTTATAGAAATGCTTTTTTTACTCAGATCATATAAATTTTTTCATTGTAAAATGAGTGTGTTTCAGTTCTAATTTTTAGTGTAAAAAAAAGCAAATATTTATTTAAAATAATGAGTTTTCAATCATGTTCCACAATATTTTATTTTAATAACCCACCAAACATTTTTAAAGTTGAATAGGGCTCCAAACTACAGCCACAAGTCCAGAACCCCTTGTAATTGTAAATTGAACTCAGGGCCCCTATTACAGGTTTGTTTACTAATATACATGTTTTATGCATCTCTTTTCTAGTTTCTCCTTACTTGAAAACACTTTCAATGGTGGCCAGTACAAAATTGCTGCATTTACTGGAAGCTTTCAGCACTCCATGGTTTTTATTTTCATCCCCAACAAATCATCATTTGGTTTTCTTTCTTCTTGAAATTTTCAATAATATCATCCAGTACCAATTTGATGGTGAGTAGAATATATGAAGAAATTTGGAAATTGATTCTTTAAAAAATAACACTTTTTTTTAAATTTTCCCAGGAAATTCTAATTTGGTGTACACAATTATTCGAAAAAGGCAGGTATTCCATTCTTTGGCCAATCTACCATCTGATTATGGTACAATTACAAAATCTCTCACCAAACGAACAAGACGTCATTTACCAAGTGCTACCTCAACAGAAAATGTTAGGGACTTACCAAGTATGGAAGGATCTCATCCAGCATTGCCTGCAGAACCAGGAACTCTCAAAGCTACTCTACCAGATACACCAGGTAAAGTATTTGTTTTAAACATACAAATATCACTTATAAACAATTTTACCCATGTTCACCGTGAGTATATAAGTGGAAATTGTAAAGAAACAGTAATTTTTAACGCTTTCTTTCCTGGACCAAGAAAAACTAGTTTGTCGTATCAGAACTTGGTAATAATATTGAAAAGGGTGAATGCCACATGAATGCATATTTTTATTTCTGCGTCTCTGAATGTTTTTTTGCTGAATATTTTTATAATCATATTATATGTGTTTTCTGAACATATCAGGAGTGTGAATACTTTTTTTTATTTCACCAACACACTTCATTATGTCACACTGTCATATTGCACTTAAAGCACTAAGCACTTATGATATTATTTGACTTGGGAACATATTGGAGCAACTCATGTTACACTGTATTTTTAATGAAACAAAAGCAACTTAAAATAATTATTATTTATTATAGACATTATTATTTATTGAATAGCACACAAAACAAGGTATAATATGAGGGTCGTTCCAAAAGAAATGCGTCCCATTTTTTTATTGTTGGCATATGACCTCAAAAACAAATGTGAGTGGTATCATAGTGAAATTTGATCCTTCACATTAATGTTCACTTAATTTTGTTGCTATTTGTCAGATAGAAGCATAGGTACAGTATGCTAAAATGGTGTCTAGATGGAACGCGCATCAGAAGCAGAGATGCGTGACTGAATTTTTCACTATGGAGGAAATTGCACGTATTTTCATCCACAGTTGCCTGCTGAACTTTTACAGAAAACATACAGTGCATGTCACTACAGTGTGGCAACGACGGATTTTCAGCGGTTGTGACAGCGATGTGAAAGCCAAACCACATTATGGTTGTTCACACACAGCTGTCACATGCAATAAAGGAGCATCGTGATCAGCTCATCCACATGAATAGGCACGGGGGGACTGTGTATGATGCTAAACATTGGCTGAAATGCTTTAGACTAACATTCGGTAACCAGCTAACACTGAGTTACCGAAAATTGTGCCCAAGATGGGTCTCCTAGTACAAATATTTACCAGTGTGGTATGCAAGCTCTTGTTCATTGGTGGATAAAAATGTGTAGCAAAAAAGGGGGACTGTATTGAAAAATAGTAGTGTGTTCAAGAAGCTCTGATCTAACACATTATGTTAAGTTTGTTTTTTATTTATGCTAGTTGTTATACAAATAAATGGAACGCTTTACTTTCGGAACGGCCCTCGTACTTGATTAAGAAAAATAAACTATGAACAATTTCAGAGAAAAAGAATAAACAATGCAAAATTATTTTAGCTGTTACTCTCTTCTTGATGTAATTGATGTGAAAGCCATGGAGACATTTTCCATGCAGTGCAACATGGGATTTAATTAATATTTTGATTACTATTGATTCACACATTGCACATCATGTTTTGTTCTGGGAAGAAATGAACTGACCAAACCAAACTTGCCAAATCAAGAACCTAAAGATATTGTATATGCTATTTAATGTTTGGAGGGTCAGATTTTCGTTTTGGAAAACTATAATTATCTTTCCAGCAGTTTTACTCACACCCTTCTTCAAAATTCCAATGTAACAGTTTTTTTTTTGCAGCTGCTCTCGATCTCCTGTGAAAGAGCAAAGCAGTCTGCAACACCACTACTACAAAAGACTACAGAAAAAGGGCCACCACCATTTCTTTGAATATATACTTGATCTGAAAGCAAATGCGTTTCTTTTGTCTCACCCATGTTCAAATTATATGGTTTCTCCAAATGTGGCCGATTACTTAATAATGTGACTCTATTGAAAGTGCCTTTGCAATTTGACAAAATAGTAACAATGGAACTTTCATTCTATCTAAGATGTATTTTTTGACTTTCTAGTTCCCACAGACCTCTAACTAATAATTTCTTGCTGTTGAAATAGGACTAGTATCATGAACTCCTGATATATCTTAGTGTTGTGACTATCACCAATTCTGTATTTATGTTCAATGTTTGTCCTCCATCTTTGTCCCCCATTATCCCCCACTAAAATGCCGTTTTCTCAAAAATGGCTCCAATTTTTTTCTACAAACTTTTAGTGCTGATAGTGCAAAATGCACTTTCAGAGGACCCGAAATACATTTTGCTGTATTCTTTTGTTTTTTCAAATTTATCATATCTAACTTTCTGAAATAGCTGTCATGTCGTTAGTATGCACATATCCAGCAATTTATAAACATCATTGTATATGAGATTGGAAGTGCTTCTAATGACTTGCAGTAAAGGTTTTTGAAAACATAAGTTTCTAATTTTGCATTTACAGTGGCGCTTATTTGACGTTTTCTAAAAAATGGCTTTGAACTTTTCAAGGAATATTGCCATATAGATCGAGGTTTTACTCTTCTAGCATATTCTTAAAGTAATATTTCGGTTCTATCATTGGAAACCTAAAAATTGAGAAAATTTCAAAAAATGTAGGTCTTCTTTGGGGGAAGATAGGTGGCAGCTGGCAAGAGTATATGACAAGTCCAGAAAGTTAGCCCAGACCAAAGAAATAAAAAAACTTACTTGTACAAGAATGTCTTTGCCATTCTGTTGCACCAGTAGTTACTTTGTAAGTACTTTGTGAGTTATGTAATGCTGTGGAAAATCAATTTCAAGATTTCAACGGAAATACATGTATTGGGATCCCCTGATACCGAAAAAGGTTTTTCAAAATGTTGTCCATTCGTCTGTGAATCATAGCGCCTAAACCAATTTTTTCCAAAATGCATGTTTCCTGGTCGAACTGGCTCAACTTGGAAGCGCTGTGATTTTGAAAAACATTCTATAAAATTTAGTAGGACTTATACAAAACACATTTTAAAAAAATTTCTCCAAAATGACTCCCAATGTTTTCTTTAAATTTTTTGACAGAATAGAGTGAAATACACTTATAAAGATGGCGTAGGTCTTATTTTCACAGTTAACTCTGAATTTTCAAAAATTTCTAAAGTTTGAATTTTTTTCGGCTTATTCATACTATTTGAAATTGATGATAATAGATTTTCTCTAGTAATTTTTTTCTTCATAGTTAGTTCTTTCATTAAGTTCATGTACATTTTTTTGAAACATTTAGTAGTTTTTACCCAATATTGTGTGCAATATGTATGATATATAAATAACAAAAACAATACTTTCTTGAAAACTACTCCAAACTTTTTATTTAAAATTTTGGTTGTGATAGTGCTAAATATACTCTATAAGATGACTTAAAAATGCCATATTTGTCTATTTTGTTTTTTCATTTTTTTTTCCCTCCAAAAATTACTCAATGTTTTTTTTTAAATTTCTCGTATTGTGTATACTAATATTTCCAGTGATTTGTAAACACTTGCATTTGTGAGTGGAAGCATTTCAAATTCCTTTGAATCAATTTTTTCGAAAACTCAAATGTTTTCTGTGAAAGAGAACTTCAAATTTTGCATTTTCAGATGAGCTTAATTTCCATTTTCTTAAAAATGGTTCCAAATTTTTCAACAAAAATGTCCTCATAACAGGAAGTTTTACTGTTCTTTAAGATTCTTAAAGGAATGTTTCAGTTCGACGATTAGAAAAAAACGAAAAATAGGGAAAATTTTCAACAAACGTTTTTTGGGCAGTGGTAGATGGCAGCTGGCAAAACTATGTGGCAAAAACAAAAAGCTAGCCCAGACCAAAGAAATTAGAAAACTAACTCCTTTGAGAAATTCCTGCCATTCTGTAGTACCACTAGTTGACATGTGGGATCATTGCGTTTGTTCCTCACCATTAGTACCAAATTTTCAAGATGGATTTGACAGTATATAAAACTTGAAGAGAGTGTGATTTTCCTATTAAATATCAAACATAATTAAGATGCAGGAAATTAATAGCTGCAATGTATGCACAAAACCTATTGCAAAATTCAAAATTATATTTATTAAAATTAATATGATTTACAG
>JAZDUA010000517.1:0-122500 GCA_038098605.1 Gryllus longicercus
GTTGTCAGTTGTTCACCTATATACTCAGTTACTGTTATTGGACGCATTGTCAAGATATAACAAAAATCTTCAGTGACCACCGATATTCCACTTTCGTTTGTTTGTTTGTTTGCACTTGGCGCGTCTGTCCGTGTACGGGTCATGGCTTACTAGCGGCGTCCCGGCATCGCGGCCATGGGTTAAGGGGGTACGTATAATGAAAGACATCTCCAAACAGTATTCTGGTCTTCTCAACCTGAGAAGCGAATTTTCTTCTCGTCACACCGCAACAAATACAGGGACATTGCAAGGAAAACGCACACTCTAATCTTGCCTTACCAGGAATCGAACTCAAGGTCGCGGAATGGAAAGTGATATCACGCTGATTTATGAGTTAAGCTGCCAGGTGATATTCCACGTACTTGCCAATAAATACGCATTAATAGAAGCTGAGATTCTCTGTTACTGTGATTATTCGAGAATGCCATCAATTCCATTTTATTTATAATCTGATGTGATTTTAAATATCATGAGACTTTCTATACGGTTTCTTCAACAATGGAATTAATAACTCAGAAATATAATAATTCTCAAACTTTGATGGCGATGAATGGAAAAGGGAAATAATCTCATTCGAAAGTTAAAAACATAAAAAGTATTAAAAGGAAAAAAAAGTAAATGTTCCGCTAAAACACTTGTGGAATATAATTAAACTTGTTACGTGTTTTGTCTACATATAATGTGGTACAGTTAACGTACAGAGATATGCAGAATATAAGTTGAAATAGGAAGTTACTAAAGATTTGTTAATAATAGAAAATATACATAAGTAAATATTCTTTATAAATTAAGAAATCACAACACATCTTGTGTAAGCACTATTTGACCTTCACGGAGTAAAGGAAGTTGGAAGACTTGCATGAATCTCCATACCTACGCCGTAGAAACTCATAACATCTTTATGTTTTTAGTTTTTTATGGGATTATACAGTATATACTGGCTTTAAGTGCGGAACGTTTTTATTATAGCTTGGGAATATTTACCAGCTCTAACTCTTTCAGGGTTGTGTACAAGTTTTATATACCCAAAATATGTCGTATTTCCTTTCTTGTACTGACTATCCGATACCCATTCAAAATACTACATAAGTATCCACAAAAGGTCATGTTAATTCATTTTAGAATCTCCTCATTCGTAAATTTCATTTCATGACAAATTGATGCAATCCTTTCATATGTTTACATGAAGAAAAAATCCTTAAAAATATAGTGCAGTGGTTAGTCCATTTTAGTCAACAGTAAATAATCGTATTTACAAGATTTCACATTACTTCTCTTTCCATTTTATGTCCAAACTGTTGTATAAATCATTCCATCTTCTTTAATGTGTCTTAGATCTTCACAGTATATTTAAAAATCTTGGCACATTTTTTATTAACTCCCACTTTTCCATCTCTCCTTCATTTCATCTTCCAAAGAGTTCAATTTAAAACACAATTTTGATTACAACCTCTACTATAAGTCTAGATCAAAACAATCGTGCGGCGTTAGAAGGCAGATAACAGCGGAAATTCTTTCAAGAAAAACCGCACAGATATGAGATCTTATCTTGGAGGAACTTCCCTTCTATGCTTGAACGAGCAGAGATTGAAGTTAAGCGATTAGGAAAGTTCCTCACATTCCGACAATGAAGCGCAGCGCGCGAGCCGCGGGCGTAGCCTGGGAAATCAAACGTCTTCCCTCGATCAAGTGGCGGCGAGGCGGCAGTCTATAGGTCAGTGTTTCAGGAAGCGGGCCCCTTCGGGAACGCGGGCCGGCGGAAGTGTATGTGGGCAGGAGCCCGAGGGTTTGTGTGTGTACACGCAGACCGCCCGGAGTTGTACGGCGCGGGAGGTTGGCCGATCGGGGATCAGACGGAGGGAGGGCAGTGGTACGGAGGAGATGGGGACGATGAGGGGTAAAGCGCGGCGGATGCCAGCTTGCGTTCCTCGGAAATTCCTTGGCCGGAGGACGATTTGAAGTTGGCGGCGAAACTCAGTCCGCAACTCAACGACCGCTGCCCTCGCCTCGCCTCGCCCCATCCCCTCCCCCTTCCCCGCCGCGTCACCGCTTCTACCCCCGAGCACATCACTTCCGCTGCTCCTCCTCGGGGACGGGCTCCCCGGGGAGGCACTACTGCTCGATATTCTTCGCCCCCGCGCGGGTCGTCGGCCCTCGCGTCCGCTCTCATCGTAACCCCGCACGGCCCCTTCCCTCCTGCCGCCGGGCCGCGCCTTCACGTTAGCCGACTCCGCTCCTAATCTGTTTCTTCCTCTCCAGCCCTCTCCATGTCTGCGGCTCCCAATCCATCAACGCTCTCCCCCTCGTACCCCCGCTTCCGACGCCCTCGCCTCCATCCCGCTCCCGCCGCAGGCAACGCTCCCACTACTGGCCCCGCTCCCGCCTTCGTCCCCGCTTTCGCCTCCTTCCTCGCTCTCACCTGCTTCCCCGCTCCCGTCTCCATCCCCGCTCCAGCTTCCTTCCTGGCTCCCACCTCCATCACAGCTCCCACCTCCATCACAGCTCCCACCTCCATCACAGCTCCCACCTCCGTCACAGCTCCCACCTCCGTCACAGCTCGCACCTCCGTCACAGCTCATGTCTCCATCCTAGCTCCCGTGTCCCTCCATGCTCCCATCATCGTTCCCGCTTCGGACACCCTCACTTCTGCCGCCGAGACAGTTCTAAGTTTCTATTCCCTCCCCTCCCCTCGCGCCTCTCCCGGCGCCATCTTATCGAGTCATTATGTTTCCGCCTCCGCCCGAAAACTGTTCTCATCTCACTCACTGCCAGTCCTCCACCACTACTACTTCTGCTCCTGCGGCGACACACGACTACGTCAATGTTCCAGATTCCGTTTCCGTCCCGGCCGCATCTTCACTTGCACCCCGAACTCCGGCCCTGCCTTTGCCTCCTCCCCTGCCCCAATCCCAAGAGCAGCCACGCCCCCACGTCGTCGGTCCGCTGCAGTTCGTGTCCTCGCGCCCGCCTCCGACCGCGCCATCGCCACTCCTTCTCCTCCTCCACCGTCAACTTCACTCCCCCCGTGCACGCCCCCCCCACGCGCTTTCAGCCCCGCCCCCGCCCCCCGGCCGCGCCCGCGCCCACCCCGCTCAGCTTCCGGCTCCATCTCGGCGCCCGCGCATTTCCCCCACCCCCGCCCCCGCTCAGGGCCCGCCGAGAGAGCCGGACAGCCGCATGCGAGCGACGGGCCCTCGGGATTTCGCAGGCAGCTTCACGTGTGTTGTGGTCTTCTCGCGGGTTTATTTACACCCGGGGGAGAGGGGGGAGAGCGGATGGGGGCATCTGTCGAGAAAGCAGCGAGGAAATCTTTGCGAGCTTTTAGGGCGGCGCTGCCAACCCAAAATCAACACGCCACAATAATCTTTGAATATAACGTTAAAAGGGGAATGAGAAAATGTGTTGGTTCAGTGTAAGAGTGTATAGGAGGTTCTATTCAGACTGCATTCGCAAATCGCCGCAGGCTCCAGAACTTGCAGGTGTATCAGTAGACGGAATTTGTTTTTTGTTGTCTTTCTTTCGTTTTGTACAAAAGTATTTGTAAACTCATTCTAAAAAGGGTTTATTTGTGACAGGGAGATACTTTTGAAGTTTTAATTCGTTATAGCAATTCTAGAGCAGAAAATAATAAAATCTCGTGTTACAGACATGGAAAATACATAGTATAGAATACGGGTATACTGAGAGCAAATAGTTGCTAGTATAATAAATTATTCTCATATGTTGATAATCTTCTTCTACCAGTACCTTAAACATGCTTTTTACACAGGTTCAAAATATATTTCTTCTTCTAATCTACTTTTAATTAATAAATAAACGTAACCGCACGCTTCTGGATGACATTTTGACTTTGTGCCTGCCTCTTTTCTACGACAGTGAGTGCAAAAATAAAGCTGAATTCGTAGGATACTTTTCATACGAGTTTTAATTTTTTGCTTCCTTAAGATGGTTTCATTGAAACAATTTGATCTCCCTAGATGAAATTTGATTGTATGTTATGAAAATATGTTTGTTGTAAATTTGTGTGGATTTATCATTTTTCTAGCGAAAGAGAATATTCACAAAGCAGAAATTTTTAATGGACGACTTGTGACCCAAACATCGTGTACCCCCTCACCAGGTTAATGCGTTTCATTAAAGATCCTCCATTCACAACCATTAAATTCAGTTAGTGGGTCACTGTCTTGACGCTTGGGTTGACCACGGAAATCGAAAGCTTCTAAATGGAATACAAACCTCCACCATGCTTGCAGATTTCGAGCATGTAATCTATGTACCACTTGGCGCGTTAGCGTATATAGTCCGCCGCTGGAGGTTTGTGGTCCGGTAGGGTCTGGATTCAGATGCCGACAGAAGTGGATGTTCGGCCTTAGTTGCTTAATAAGCTTGTTGAGAATTGTTGTGCCTGAATGAGAATTCTGGATACAGGTGCTATCTTCGGCTTTTTCCGAGGTTCCCTCTAATTATTCTAGTTGAACACTGGAACAGTACTCTTAAACAGTGAGTAATCGAGCTCGTGATTCCTCCTTCCGTCTTATATGCTCATTGCAATGTGTGTGAACTTGCACAAAAAGAATAATATGAATGGATACTGAGCGAATAATATATGGATTTTATGATAATACCAAATCCATCCAGGGACAACAACCAATTTGGTTCGTGTACGGAAAATGCAAAGATTTAGCAATCTGTGAAAAATAAAGGTAAATAAGATAGTAAAAAGTACGAAGGTAAAAATTTGGAATACTTTCTTTAAAACTATTCTACATCTGGAAGCAATTATTCAAATTTTTTATTTTTTCCAGCTTTTCCAAATAGTGTACAGTTGGTTTTTTGAAAACCACTTTTAAGAAGCTAAATAAATTTGTGAACTCCCTGATCAATCATTAGTTGCAGGAAAAAACAATAAAATATTATTACAATGTCTTTTTCATATAGCATAATAACACATTACGAAGAACTTAAACATAATGATAAAACCGCTATAGATAACCATCAATAAAATTTAAGAAATAGTGCAGCCAGTAAGTTAATGTAATAATTATTACGTTAACTTACGTTAAAACGAAAAAATGAGCATAATGCAATGTTGTTTGATTTAATTTAAAAAACCAAACATTTGGTGCGGAAGTGTAAAATATTCATATTTGTACTCGTACATATAAATGTACCATGAAAATATTTTAATATCTGCTTCAAATTGCAGTTCTTTAATCAAAAGTATTCAGTAAAACAAATTACTACTAGGAACCAGTGGCTGTTCGGGCTCGTTACTGATGAGGAAAGCAGCCAATTTGCTCTACCTGCTTTCAATGAACCATGCAATAAATTAGATCAGATGCATCAACTTGCGATGAAATAATAGAAAAGATTATCTATCGGTGAAGTTTACTGCTTTACCCAAGCTTCAGACAGACCTCGTCGCGGAAATACTCCGTGCAGGTCCTGGGTGCTGGCTCTTGATGGAGTGTGACATGGAGCACGTATGTGCGAAGAGAGGCGTTGATGTAGTTGAAAATATGTGCCTGGATCAAGGGAGGAGTTCCTTATTTCAAAGTCGTAAGAATAAATTAAAAATGTTTTCTGGGTGGAGGAGAGGCTAAATTTTGCATAACATCAATCATTAAATCATTAATATTAATAGTATTAGCTAAAGAGAATGGAAGAAATCCAAGACTGGTTTTTAACCTTTGTTAGAGCTGTTGAAACTCGCAAGATGAGTCGAATAATTTAACTAGACTTATTATTGTTGTTTTCAGTTGTTTTCACAAATGTTTTTTTTGTTTCAGAGTATTTTGGCAGCTATTTCCTTCAATATCTTTACAGAACGAAAATAAGTAAGAAACCATAAGTGAAAATACATATTGCAACACTTTACCAGCATTGACAAATATCACGTAAGTAATAGGAAAGCACAAGGGAGCGTATTGAATATCTCCAAACTTCAGCTAACACAACACATGAACCCTTCACCTGTGATACCCTCCGAGTGTCGAAACAGGAAACAGAAACAACGCCAAAATTTAGACCTGGACGTCAGCAGCGGTAAGCGAAGGCTGGAGCGCATTGCGCTAAGTAAATAAAACGCATACATCACTCGCGCTGTCTTCGCGTCGTCCCATTCCCCACCCTCCGGTGATCTTTGAAAAGCCGGCAAACTATGTGCGCCGAGGGAACGGGGCGGCCTCTTCCATCTCTGTCCCTGCCTCCGCCTGCGCTCCACCTTTGTCCCAGCCTCTGTCTCCGCAGCTATCCACCTGCTCCCGAAGCCCCGTCCCACGGCGCCCACAACTGGCCATTAAGCGGATGCTGCTGATCGGGCTTCGGGCGACCCCTCCTCCCCGCCTCATTCTCCGCCATCACCCCCCGCCTCTCCCCCTTCCGGCCCCTTTCACCCCCTCCTCCCAATTCGCAGCTCCGCTCACCATTCGCCCCATCTCCGCCTCACCCCATCGCGTCCTCCGGCTGTACCCCACCCCGTCCCATCCCACCACGCCCCCAACCCGCCCCATCCTGCCGTGCCACTCGCCTTCCCGCCCCGTTCCGTCCAAGCTTCCGCGCCCTCGGCCGTGCCCGTGACCTCCGGCGTCCCCCAGGAGGAGATTTATGCCCCTCACGGCCATCAAATATAGCCCACGCCGCAATCAGGGCCGGCCGGGCGGCCGTCCAGCCGTCCAGCCGCCCAGCAGCCCAGCCACCCGGGCGCACGGCCTCCTGTGAACCCCGCTCAGCCGGCCTCGGTTTTCTGAGAGCGTCAATAAAACAAACGGGTGCGTATAAGCGCCTTCCGTGCGTTCGGTGCGGGCTTTGTGCGGCGCACCGCCTGTTGCTGACGGGAGCTGGAAGTTTCTTAGCCTGGACTTTTCCGGGAAGATAGCAAACACACGGGATTTGAATGAAAGAGGATTTTTCGTGCGCAAAGGCAGATGGATGTAAATAACAGATGCGTGTTGTTTTATTCTTCTTGTGCTTTGTAATTAATTTATATTTATCATTAAGTATTCGAGTATATAATGATTATGTTAGTAATTAATATTATACCCATGGTTTTCAAAAGAGAGGTAGTGAAGGGAAGATTATTGGGCGGATGTGGACTAGTGGCCTGCAGAAGCAACAATGCTGATGAACACACAAAATGGTTTTTCAAAACGTACGTCGTATATTGCTCTAGAACAACAAATAAAACAATGTAACAAAACAGTTTTCACTAATACTGCAATAACGTAATAGAATATACGGTGTTGAGTACAACAACTCTTTACATACAAACAATACAAAATAAAACTTTGCTGTACCATTCCTCAGTTTTCTATTAGATTAAATCCGTTGAAATTTTTGCGTTTAAATGTTTTTAGTAATATTTTGGGGGCATAGTAGAGTTATTATATTACTATAGTATTATTATTACTATATTTTATCGTTGCTACTCCCTAAATTCGTGAATAAAGATGGTAGGTGTGGGTAAAATATACAATATATTCCATAGTGCGCGGAGAAGACGGATTTTTTGGACTTTCAGTATTGTGCACAGTCCAATAGAAACCACAAATTTAATAAATGTTCAAACAACAAGAAAACTGAAACTTTCTGCCAGTGAAGATAACTACAGAACCTATCGGGTCTTTCCAGTTTTCTAACGGTTAGAATTGGAAACGATATGATTCACGTGATTCTACCCGTTTCATCCGTTTCCGACTAATTACCCCTATTATCATCTTCAGAAATTTTGAGAACAACTTTATTATGTGTTCTGTGCCTGAACGTGAACATAGTATAGTACCACTTCATCCTGTTTTGGCTTCATCTCCCCTTTTAAGTTATATAAAGTTTGATCTTTATTGATCTGCATCTTGTTTATAATTGTTATTAATTTCATAATTAATGTTACTACTAGTAATACCAATAATGTTAAGCAAGTCAAAATTAACCTACTGCCAAAGCAAAGTCACTTTTTGAAATTACACTATATTGATCAAGTACGCTTTCAGTCCTTTTAATGGTTTCTCATTAATATGATAAATAAATAACGACTTAATGATTTTAAAAATGCTTCACTATGATCAAATTGCTGGAACCTAATAGCAATGTACCACAGTTTAAAACACTTTAAGGAACGATAATTCACGTAAACGCGCACGGAATTAGCTCACGGAAAATTTCTAAAGACACACTTCCAAAGTTTCACTCGCTACTGCACCTGATAGCATTATAATTCCCATCCCCACTTCCACGATTCACATTTGAGCGAAAATTATTCTACGAAAAGCACCACAAAAGAGCAGCTTAGTGGAGGGAATGTCTGCTGGCAGTGCAGCACCGCAGCTGGCGGACAATTTGCCTGCCACGTGCCACTCCGCGGTCTCACGTCCTCAATGAAGACCTTGATTTGTACCGTTTCCTTCCGGCGGCCGAGGTGGGGGCTGGTGCGCGAGCACAGGCGCGAACGTGGGAGCAAGGGCTGTGGTGGAAGTAGAGCGCTGCCAAAGACAGGGATGTGGGCTCACGCGGACTCGGGGGCACGGGTTTTCAAAGTATGGAAAGGATGATAGGATAAAGGTGTGTGTGGGAGCAGGGACAGAGATGCGGTGGTGTGGAGAGAGGGCGGGCGAGGTGAACGCAGGGAGGGGACGGGGTGGAGCGAAGTGAATTTCAGAGAAAGCGATAGAGAGGAGGAGACGGGGTCGAGGCACACGCGGAGGAGAGAGGGGCGTGAGCGGGTCGGGACGAATCTGGAGCGGAAGCGGAACAGGTGCGGAGCGTGGGCGAGAGCGGAGCCGAGGGTGAGCGGAGCAGAGCGGGAGCGGAGCAGAGCGGGAGCGGAGCAGAGCGGGAGCGGAGCAGAGCGGGAGCGGAGCAGAGCGGGAGCGGAGCAGAGCGGGAGCGGAGCAGAGCGGGAGCGGAGCAGAGCGGGAGCGGAACAGAGCGGGAGCGGAGCAGAGCGGGAGCGGAGCAGAGAGGGAGCGGAGCAGAGCGGGAGCGGAGCAGAGCGAGAGCGGAGCAGAGCGGGAGCGGAGCAGAGCGGGAGCGGAGCAGAGCGGGAGCGGAGCAGAGCGGGAGCGGAGCAGAGCGGGAGCGGAGCAGAGCGGGAGCGGAGCAGAGCGGGAGCGGAGCAGAGCGGAAGCGGAGCAGAGCGGGAGCGGAGCAGAGCGGGAGCGGAGCAGAGTGGGAACGGAGAAGAGCGGCAGCGAGGCAGAGCGGGTGCGTAGCAGAGCGGGTGCGGAGAGGGGTGCACCGGGAGTGGAACGAGGTGGGGGGGCGGAGGGGGGGAGCGAATGTAATGGGGAGGCAAAGTAGAAGGGGGCGCAAAGCGGGGAGGGGGGACACGAAGATGGGACGTTCACGAGACGGAACTACCTCGGCGGTGCACGTCCCGCGCTGTTATAGCTGAGGGGCCGCTTAGGGCTCCGGAAAGGGAAGGAAAGAGCTGTCATTATCTAGAAGGATTCCGGGCGTGGGCGTGGGCGTGGGCGTGGGCGAGGGCGTGGGCGAGGGCGCCGGGGCAAGTTCGCGCGCACGCTCGTAAGGAATGCACAGGAAGCTGCTCCGGCGAGGCTGCGCCCCAGCGGAACTTTCTATGAGAGCTGGCGCCCAGGCTGCGCATTGCCGCTTTCGCCCTTCCCGCCCACCTCTGTCGCTTCAGGAAGAGCTCCGGCGACGCAGCACCCAACACGAATGTGGAATGCTATCATGATATTATTATTATTATTATTATTATTATTATTATTATTATTATTACTATTATTACTATTATTACTATTATTACTATTATTACTATTATTACTATTATTACTATTATTACTATTATTACTATTATTATTATTTCTTTTATTTTCTCATTTCATTGGTACATTTAAATGGATTATTGTACAGATTTACAAAATCAAAGCACAATCCATCTATTTTTAAAAGAATTCATAGTACATCATTTCCCATGAATTTCCGGACTAGCCTTGTTGTTGAGATAATTACCGATTTCTGCGTAAGTTTGTACAGATCTTCATTCAAACCTAGCTGCTTGAGATTCCGCATCAGACATTTAGGAGTGACTCCAGTGTTTGAAAAAATTATGGGGACGATGTTTACTCTTTCCATATTCCACTGTTTCTTAACGGGTTCAACAAGATATGGATATTTACTCATTTTCTCAAAGTATTTACTTTCAATATTACCTGTATTTGGGATAGAAACATCAACAAGCATGGAATCTCTCTCATACTTGTTAATCACCACCAAATCTGGTCTGTTGTGAATAATTGTCTGGTCCGTTAAGATAGTTCTATCCCAATACAAGCGCCACTCTTCGTTCTCCAGTTCACTCACAAGTTGGTACTTACAGTACGATACCTTTTCTTCAGTCAGAAGACAACATTTCTGAGCCAACGCTTGATGTAAAATTTTGGCCAATGTATCATGTCGTTGTTTATATTCAGTGCCTACCAGATGTGTACAACCTGATGTAACATGTTGAATTGATTCAACAGTTGGACAACCATAACGACATGAATCGTACTGCACATTTTCATCTTTAACAATACACTTCTGATAGTTACGTGTTGGGATAACTTGATCCTCAATAGCGAACATAAACCCTTCAGTTTCTGGAAAGATTTGTCCTGATTTAAGCCAGTAGTTCGGCGCTTTCATATCGACATGCGCTTGGCTCATCTCGTGTGGATGTCTTCCATGAAGAGCTTTCGTCATTCATAAATCTCGCTTTTGGTCGTCATTGCATGAGAAGTCCGCAGCCTCCTGTCGCGACAACTCTAACGGAGAACAGACGTCAGCTTCACAAATTGCCTTAAACAATGTTGATGTATTTGCCGCAGAGTGGAAATCCATTCTCGTGCTCTTCACTTGCCGGTAAAGTTGGTTACCAATATCTACGAGTCCTCTTCCACCCATATCTCTCGGAAGAGTAACACGTTCGACTGCAGATTTCGGATGGTGTACACGTGCTTTTGTCATTAAAACTCTCATTTTTCGTTGCAAGGTATCAATGTCAGTTTCACTCCATTTGATAATGCCAAATGAGTAGTGAAGAACTGGGGCAGCATATGTGATAATAGCTTTTATGATATTTTGTCCATTAAACTTTGTTTTCAAGAGTTTTCGGGTCCTTCGTATGAATTCCTCCGTAAGCTCGACTTTCATTTTGTTTTGGTTAATGCGCCTTGCCTGTCTCATTCCCAAGTACTTTTACGTTTCTTCGGCAGACATCGTTTGTATCAACTGCCTATTTTCAAGTTCATAGGCCCCCTCCTGGGACTTTCCTCTTACAATATTCAATCGACTCGACATTTTTCCTGGCCAAACTCCATCTTGATACTTTTTGAAAATTATTCCACAATAGTCAGTAGTTGGTCAAATTGAGATTTTGTCGAAGCATATATCTTCAAATCATTCATATACAAAAGGTGATTTATGCGATACATTATTATTGTGCCCAATTTAATAGCAAATTTACATTTAGTGGAATTCAAGAGATTAGATAGTAGATTCATACAGAGGACAAACCACAGAGGACTTAGCGAGTCTCCCTGAAAGATACCTCTTCACAAATTGATAGTATCAGTTTGGATGTTGTCAACAGGAGTACTCAAGATAATTTTTGTTTGCCAGTTCAATATCACATTTTTCAAGAAAGAAACAACTTTTGTATCAACCTCATAGATCTTAAGTATTTCTATCAGCCAGGTATGTGGTACAGAATCGAACGCTTTTTTATAGTCAATATTTATTATTATAAATATTATTATTATCATTATTATTATTATCATTATTATTATTATCATTATTATTATTATCATTATTATTATTATCGTTATTATTATTATCATTATTATTATCATTATTATTATTATTATTGGCGTATAAGCCATTACTGACCACGCTACACGATTAACGTGTGTAATTTTTCCAGGATCAGCTTTTCAGAAGTCCTTCAGAATGCTACAGTGGAGGCTAAGAGCACCATTTAGTGTCAGAACAACCGGCAGGAGCGAAGGCATTTGCGATGACGGTCAAAAGGGGGAGAACAGAGTGTGTGTGTGTGTGTGTGTGTGTGTGTGCGCGCGCGCGCGATAAGGACTGCATATTGGGCGCGTATCAGAACATACATTTTTTAATAGAACAAAGTTACTTTTTTAAAATGGGAATGCCTGGAGTTTGGTTCAGTAGTGTTCCTCCTATTGACAGCAGTAGTATACATTTGTCAACATATTCTTGGAAAATGGTGAAGAGGGGACTAAGCGAATACTTGACAATACAAAACAGAAAACATATACTCCGGAAAGGCGCTGGAGATAGAATGAAACTACAAAAAATATAGACACGCGAATATGTGGACAAAGAGATCCATTCAGACCGCAGCACATTACAAGTTTGGGAAGGGTGTCCGTCTCACCCATTGTATTTGTCATTACTCCGCGGAAGTTGCCACCAAAGTTTTCAATAGCACTCCTTTCACTGCTAGTATCATATACTAAGAGCCAAGATCAATCGATCCACGTCTAAGGGGAACAAAAACCTGATGGCCACAGGTCTAAAGCTTCAATGCTTCCGGTTGCATGTGGCATTTTCTATGTCTTAACATTACATTATTTTTAAGTTTTCTACCTACCGGAAATACTATGAATTATTACTTTACGAAACGATTATAGACGATTAGATAAGATACATGGTGGGCACCCAAGATTTTGGCGAGGCTGGAACTATAACACTGAAATACACAAATGGTTGACGGCTGTTCAACCGTATCTGTTTTCGGAATTTATAACATGGTGGCATACATGAAAGAATAATTACAACTATGGACGTCTTGTGTATCACAGCGCCGACGAGATTGATTTCCATTCTCGGATTCCACAGGTCAAACTTTACGCCTGATGTAGCTGTGTCTAATCCATGTTGGATGAAGTGACATTTTTTCATAAGTAATTTTCAATTTCGTGACCCAAACTGCATTTCTCCACATTCTTATACTCATTCATCTTTCATCGCACCATTTATCAATTTTCACCATTTTTCTTGTGAAAATAACAAAGCCGAGCTTTATCCAGGGACTTATAATGGAGATATATATTCCATACGACGTCTTCGCCAGGTCGCATATTTTTAAGAGAAAGACATTAAACGATTATTTACGTAGTTCAAGCCAACACCATATATAAAATAAGAGATTGAAGTTCATTATTTTGTCACTAGTCCTTTTGATTGCAATGTAAATACACTCAAATAGAGATATTAACAAAAAAGTACTCGTCAATGTGTTCATATTTATGACACTATCAGGTCATTCCCATGTAAAACTTTATACTTTATTTTGCGTCGTTACACGAAATTTCCTTCACCTGTAAAACTTTGAGAGAAACCCTGTTCCTTAGATGTTCTCAGACAATTAGGCTGGCTGAAAAAGTTTTATCGTCATTAATCACTGTCAGTTTTAATGGCCAATTGATCACCACCATTACGAACCGCAGGGCTTGCGTGAGGTCGAGGTGCAGAAGGAAGTGTGGAGTTCGAGCTTCTCCCCAGAGACAAACGCGGAAGAAAGAACTTATGAAGTCCTAATTATGCACTCCACCTCAAGAGACTTCCTCTTGATGGACCACACTTACCATAATAACAAATATCACTTTTCAGCGAATTATATTGTACCGAATATTTTGGAATGTTTTACCTGAAAATATCAACATTTGTATGGTATCGGATATTTGAGAATTCTTTCTCCTCAACAACTGCATTTAATGAGAAAATATAGCGAGTATGAATCACTATAATATAATGGAGCATTTAATATTATTTTTTCATTGAAATGTTTGTAAATGAGACACACTTATAATTATGTAGGGCTTATTACTATGGAAATATTCTAAAGTACATACGTGCTCCCGACCATCATCTCATAGAAAATTTTTATCGTTATCGAAATTTTCCTTCGTACAGATACAAATACTGAGATAAACATATTGAAGACATTTCTAAGTAAAATAGAAGAAACACACATAGAAAGGATATACTAATTTAACATGACTATGCTTTTAAAGTATCTATATTGGAATATAAAGAAATCGAACATTCCGCATACACAGTCGTTGTTTACACAAGTGAGAAGCAGTTTATTTCTGATTTGTTTGATGAAATGTTATGATTTATTAGGTATAATGCCGATGTCGATTAGTGCCATGTACCGTCTGCAATCAAGTGGTCACTGCCATCCTGACGTCACAGAAGCCTGCGGTCCGAGATGGTGGCAGAGAACTCCACTTTGCACCCTCTCCGCCTAATGGCGGCTCCACACACTCGTCGGAGCGTCCGCTCGCCCAATCCCCAACAGCTGACGTGTTCGGCGAATGTTCGCTCCCTTGGATGCATCATAAAGACCGTCAGGCGTTAGGTAGGGCAAACATCGAATCTTCGTCACTAGGCAAATAGCAAACAACTCATCCACTGCTTTCGGGATTCGGAGAGCGGTTGCTCGCTACTCGCCAAATAACGCATGCATGGAGCTGCCTTAAGAGTCAACTCGGGGCGAGGGACCGGGAGATGTGGCTCAGAGTATCAACTGATGTTACTGCAGAGCCTTTGTCCGGTCTTAGATTCTAGTCCCGACAGTGGCAAGAATTTCGGCACTACTTGTCAGCTAGGTCGAATTCAGACGCTCTGTGAAGGAGAATTCCAGAAGCCGGATGCTCTGATCAGTAGTTTTTCGCCGTTTCATCGATCAACACCAAGCAAATGCCTTAACAGACGGGAAATTTCAAATGTTTAGTCCATATACATCGATTTGTATTATTTAGGCTCTTAAACATACATTTCTTGGGTAAACGATGAAACATTGTATACAACAGTATAGTTTATACTTATTTGGTGCAATTTAATAAAGGTTTATTTCATGTTATACCAAAGAACATACTCCAAATAATATTCTATACGTGTATTCTAGAATTTAGAAAATTATATTTATACGATATGGTAAACTTATTATCATTATACGAAAAATCATAAACTTCATGTTCTCAAACAATTATGTAATTCTTTTCGGCACAATTGCCCAGGTTTATTGGAGTTCTATTTCCCTGAATTGAACTCCCTCCCCCAACGTCACGAACAGTTGTTACTCTTTTCGCGGCAAATAAAAAAGGAACGAGAGCCAGTTTAGTAAATCTATTCAAGCTGACGCCGCTAATAAAGGCAAAACGTTAGCTATTTTACATTAGGAAGTTTAATGACATTTTCACAAAATTGAAAATTCCATGTGGTAGTTAACAATTTGATTATTGACATGTTGCTAACAAGATGACTACCAGGACACTATATTACGAAGTCCGCTCTAAATATACAAACGTGTAATTAAACTGCTTTCAGTATTATTCCTGATCGATGAGACACTACATCAAAGTCTCTATCTCTAATGAAGTATACTATAAAATAGCTGTAGTAACCTGCGTTGCCCTTGTATTTATTAATTATAAACAACCTGCCTCACCTAACCCGCACTGCCTCTCCGCACTTTGCTATGTTTGTTACGATCATCGTGCAACCCCCATTCTTACTTTGGGTAGCTGTGAAGAGATTCATTTTTGCACAATCTGGCAGACACGTTTAGTAACAACTTTGTCTTTTAACTACTCTGAACTTTGCTAATTGAAAGAAGTGAAAACAAGGCATTAACAGGAAATTCAATGGGCATTCACTTTTATTCACTTCGGTGAATTCACTACCTGTTTTCGAAAGTATATTTGCAAAAACGCAAAAGAGCGCACATCAATTTTGGTGTAAGGGGGTAGAGAAGAGGAATAGTAATTTCTAGGAAAATTCCGGAAACAGTAACTTTTCTTTTATTCTCAGGGTCAGTGTACAATATTTTATGAAGATCTTCATTTCATTAAGAATCTAGTGGTACCTCAACAGCAGATACTTTCTCATATTATTTCCAATTTTTTGCGATTTACTAAAATTTATGAAGTTCAAAGAAAAAAGAGATCTGCGTCATTTTTAAGCGTTTTTTGCTCTATTGGTGGAGTAGTTGTTGAGAATAACTAGTGTTACTAAAGCGAGAAAAAGTTTTGATAAGCAGCGCATTTTCGTTAGTTTACTTGTTGTCAGGTGTCCAATGCGTTGAGCACAGATCTCAACGGTTGTAAACTGCTACTGCATGCAGCAAATGCACATTTACGAGTACAAAAAGACATTCAATATTTACTCAGATATACGTCTTTATCTAGCTGGACGATTCATAGAATGAAGAAGAAAGATGAGAAAGAATAAAATAAAGTAGACGAAAAACAAGATGGCGGAGGAGAATACGAAGGAAGAGGAGAGGGATAAGAATAATTATAAGAAAGAGGAAATGTAGATGAAAAAGTAGGGAAATTAGGAAGGAAAAAGAGAGAAGAGGCGAATGGAAAGGAAAGGAGGGAGTAGGAGTAGGAGGAAAAGTGAAGGAGAAGGAAATGAGGGAAACAAAGAATAGGAGATGAAGTAAAGAAGGTGGAAGAAGAGCAGAAGGTAATAAAGAGAAAATAAGTAGAATAAAAAAAATAGGATGAGGTGAAAAATATGGACTAGGAAGAAGAAGAAAAAGAAGGAAAAGAAAAAGAAGAAGAATGTTCAGAAGATTGAGGAATGGAAGGAAGAGGTGAGTTTGGAGGAGAAGACGACGAAGGAGAAAAAAGGGAAGAAGAAAATGGAAATGAAAAAGAAGAGGAAGAAGGAGGAGGAAGAGCAAGAGGAAGAAGTAGGGGTAGGAGAAGGAGTATGAGGAGGAGGATATGAATAAACATGAGATGAAATAGATAAAGATTTGATTGTTCGTAAAATTACAAAGAGTCACCAGGTTTCCAATTTAATTGCTATTTCATTTTCCATCAAAATAAATATGTATTTTAAAATAAGTTATTCAGCACATCGTTTTTCTTATTATTGCTACGCCTATCTTGTCAACCCGCACTGGCCGCAATTGTGTTAACATGATCAACAATCCTTGCGGTTTCAGCTCTGGAAACCAAGTGTCTAACCCAATGTACAACTCAAATTTCAAACTATCAATAATAAAAATGAAAATAGGTAAAATTCTAATTTAGAGTTGTGTAAATTCAGAGATAAAGAGTGAAAAAATGGAGCCAAAAAAATAAATCAGAACTGGAAGTATTAAACATTTCACAGGCCATGCAAAAGGAAGTGGGTTTTATGAATATAAAACATTACATTTTGGAGCACAACGACACAAATCATGGAAGTATACACAGCATTTTTGAATTTATTGAAGCGAATACATTGTGCGGCAAGGATAATGGAGTAAGACGATTCAAGATGGTACATTCAGTGTTAAAACGTTGGAGGTTTTATTAACCTAAAATATTTTATTTTTGTTCCAACCGACACAAATGTGGGTAGTATACTTTGCGTTCCTGCCTTTATTGAGCGAGTGTAAGGTTCACCAAGGACGACGTGGAAATTCTAGATCCCGAGAACACATTGGGCAAAGGCGCCGTCCTCGAACGCGACTGCGTGCGGCAGTGGCGGCAGAATGGACGGGACCTCGCAAGAACAAGAGACGATAGGTTTTGCTGCAGGCAGGCGCGAGATGTCATCGTTGTGACCCGAAGACCGTCCTTGCAGCGCTCTGGTTTACAATGAGCCTAGTCCCCACTTGGACAATTCACCGTTTCTGCGTTCGAAGTCGTTACGGAGTTATGGGATGAAGAAAGTAATGGCCACCAAAGGGATACGGTTTAATGTTTTTTGGTCTTTTTACTTAGAAGAATCCAATCTCAGAGTTGGGAGGTTTACACGCTCATTATAATGACCACGAATTGCCTTTTTTATTGACCCAAGTATTTCCATTTATTCAGAAAACTATCGGGATGTGAGATATTCTCAATACTGAATTTAGGCGAGAGAGAAAGAGAAGCTTACACCTTATATTTTCATTTTTCCCACTTTGGCGGCAATAATGGCGGTAAGCCATTGCCAGATGAATGATAGCAAGTTTTATCATGATGAGTGATGAATAATTTAGAATGGGTAGATGATTAATATGTAATACGAGGTTAATGAAGAGCCAACCATACAAGCGCGTGGTCATAATCTCTCCATGCTCAAGCGAGACTAGAACGCGAAGCCTGTGCTCCGCGTGTGTGAACAACGCTCCAAAACTGGATCATTAAACCGGAGGGAAGAGTGTATTCTCTCATAAAATCTTAATTATTTAATTATAAATAAATTGTGTAAAAGACTTCCTTGGTAAAGTTTCTCAAATACAATTCTGTTTTAACAATATGTGAAATTACGTCACCTCTTCTTTCAATATTGCAAGGTTTTGAGCAATTTATAAATGGAACCCGTAACAAAGTATACATACTCCCTTCACTTTGAATTTTATGAATACACGATGAGACGTATCATATAAAAAAAACACGCCACCGTCTTCTTCTCAATCAGACGAATGAATGTTTGGCATTTAATTGTAATGACAAACGCTTCGTTACTGTTAGGAAATCTCTCAATGATTATCAGTATTTTATAACGTCCAGAAAGGTGTGCTTAAAGGGAGCTGAGATACTGAAGATATTTGTACGTTTTACCGGAGAAAAAAATACATACCACGATAGATGCTAGTCAACATTTTCGAACTCATTTTTGAGAAAGTGTTGACCATTTTCATGTAAAATACTCCCCAAACTCAGAGATAAAAACGATGGACATTGAATTGAGCTAGGTCGATCCAGGAATATCCATTGGGCAAAAATCCTGCCTGCGGTTTAAGCGCTAGTGTTCACGGACGGGCGGAATTCTTAGGCTTTCTGAAGAAAAATACATTTTCATTATCAAGGACCACCAAAATCTATATTTTCGAGAATATGTCAATATATTTTTTTTGCGAATTATATAACATTTTCTATTCTATGTATACGAGAAAGTAAAAGTGAAGCCCTCTTCAGACCTTTACAATATTAACAGTTGTTATAGATAATTACTTGAACATAGTACATTTTCGTGTAGCAATGTTCGATAATCATTTCGTTCCGTGGATAAATTAGTACGTATTAATGTTTTATGATGCTCCTTGGTGATTCTGTTACTCAAAAGTAGATTTGCAATAAATATAACCTTAGATTTAACATTAACCGATTAAAGACCGGAAGGCTTAGGAAAAGGAATTTCAAAATTGAATGCATTGGAATTCCGCCATATAATAAAAATGAAAAGTCCAAGCACGTATACTCATCGTATTTTCTTCTATTTGGCGAAATCGTACAATCTGAACTGAATCTTCAAAATTAATGTACGTGTCGTCATGTTAATGCAGAGCTCTTCTGCCGCCAGATTGAGTTTATCAGCCTCAGCGTTTCACTTCCCTTTTTTCCACATTAATGAGTATTCTCTGTCGAGAGACCTACCAACAAAAGAAAAAAATACAGCTCAGGGAAAATGAATTCTGAACTTCTTTGGAAGTCTCTAAATGTTTGCTTTTTACATTTTTATAAATACAAATATTTGACATGAATCGGTGTGTTTCATATAACTTCTATTACATTTTCAATGAAAAGAAGTAGTAATACAAAAAATAACACATTTGTATTGAGACAAGGAGAGAAAATTTAGAATTTATGCTTTTCAAAATAATCTAGAGTACTGCAGAAGAAAGGGAATCTTTCAAGTTACAAGATTCATGGAATGAAATATATGAAATTATTATTAAACACGCTCTTAATTAAAAATAAAAAAATTAAAATGTCACACTGAAGATATGTCGAAATAATATTGCCATACACAGATATAATACTCTGGATTGAAACCCACTCTTTTTTACTTAATTCTACTGTGTATTAAATACTTGATATGGAAGACAGCATTCAGAAAGTAATACAAAATAAGCATCTAATCATTTGTAATGTGCGTTCGGGCACATACGTCTTTCCACCTTAAGAGCTCTCTCATTTTTTTCTCTCGCTCTCGTTCTCGTCCCCTCTCTCTTGCTTCCAGTCCAGAGCCCAGTCCCGGTGAGTTTCGCTTCGTCCTCTATGGTCGTCCTGCTCCCGCCTCCAACCCTCTCCGTCCATCTTCTCCGCTCCTCCTGCGCTGCATCCTGCCAGTACACGCTTCCGCGGCTTCATCGCCTCCCTCCGCCCCCGCCCCCCGCTCCCGTCACGATCCCAAGGGCAAAGCCACGACACAAGACGGCCGTGGCACGGTGGAAGCGCTGTGTCCCTATTGAGACCCGGCCAATTGCGAGCAAGTATCAGATAAGCGTTCAAAGGGCTCTGATGCTCTGCAGATACCACAACGAGGCTCGGGCGGGCGACCCTGACTTGCCTCAGCCGATAACCCCTTAAGGTGTATTTACGCAATCCCTAATATTAATGAGAACTTATTCGCCTATGTGCAATCGTTAATCACCTTCAGTGGAAGATCACAAACCTTTGGTAACTACACGGAGAATAAAGTGAAAAGGCAGTGGAGAAAATTAAGGAAGATCCAGTGGATCCCGCGAAGACAGGAAGATTTTCTTGTCGGTTCAATAAAAGATTGGATTGCGGTAGTAATCTGACAAATTTACAGAAGCCAGCATCTTTCTCCAACATTCAGAAAATTCTTTTGAAGAGTTAAGCCGAATTTTTAAATCTTACTTGAAAACAATTTCGTTCGAGAATTGAATTGAATTCGGAAGCTTTCCAAACTCGGAGTTATGTGTGAAGACTAGACCTCCGACACTTAGCCACACTCTTCAACTAATTGAATACGGTTGTATTATTAAGAATGTGTACATGTTTAATATTATAATCTGTTATATATCATACATCATTCTCTGTTTTAATAATATGTATTCGGAATTGCAATATTTAAAAAGGAGAACAAATGGAACATAATGTTTAAAACAAGTTATCTAAATATGGAATGAAAGGAAAACTATAATTTCTTCCATACATCTATTCCTATTTATATAATGTCATAATGTAAAAAAATATGCATTAGTGTGTCCTAGTATACTTCTCTAGGCTACAACAAGATACGTAGTAATTAATTCTTTGTAATAATTTTATTAGCACAAAAAATATAGAAACAGATAAGTATAGTCAGGCGAATCACATTCATTTCAAATTGTGAACGTGAGTCAACATGAAAGCTACGTATACAGAAAATAGAGACTGAATTTTTGATAATCACAAATCGATTAAGTTAATTTAAATAATGTTTTGTGGAAAATGTGTCCAAGTGTCACGTACATGTCACAGAAAATAGTAATTTAATGTTTACCAATATTTTATATACTTAAATGAAATAATTTAATAGTACTAAAATATGAAGAAATAACCTTGAAATACTTTAGTCAAGGATGGGTTACACGAAACATGTTTGTTTTTGTGACAGAAAGGACGTTCCTCTTCACATGCGTCATACTTTTGACTGATTTTACCGTCAGTAATAATTTCACTGATTATGCATCTCATCTTTCGATGACTGAGTGACTCAAGTTCCCAAAAGAATGCGTAATATGCCAAGATTAAATCCTCTCTTTATCTTGTTCACGTCTTTGTGATCACGCATATTTTAAAAGTTTTACTTTTCCACGCACCGGAGCCCGGTAAAAATCAACACAAGGTGCACGAGATATTATTTCTCAACGTCTCGGTCTACGAAAACAGCGAGAAACATTAACGGAACCTAAGAAAAACTAGTCGTGTAATCCTTAAAACTAAAGCGGCAGAAAGGACGTTCCTCTTCACATGCGTCATACTTTTGACTGATTTTACGGTCAGTAATAATCCTTTTACCATCAATATTTTACCTCTACATATTGGCACCCGCCAGCCAACTTCTGACCGTTTGTTCAACGTAATGTCACCATTAGTTCTATAACAGTTAATACTCTTCGAGCACAGTTAAGTCATAAGCGAAGTGTGTCAATTGCATGGAATCAAGTGACAGTTGTTTATCTGTAAGTAGCCCTGTCCGGAGGGCACCTCACGATCGCAAAGAACGACCGAGAAAGAGAGCCCTTATTAGGAGGTTATTGGAACGTAATGTTTCGAACTTTTTCACACGAAAACAATTGTGTATATTTAAATGAAATTTACTGGGAAAATAGTATAGGTACGAGTATTACACCATTATATTTCAACATAATCACCATTTACTTAAAAGTATTTTGTGAGCCATGGGACAACCTTTCATGGGTCATTCATTGGTCATAGAGAAGTGACACCAAAACCGTAAGACATTTCCCCACTTGGGTTTTCACCTCGCCGTCATCAGGAAATATTTTTCACTTAGTTATTCCTTTAGAGAACAGATAACAGTCGGAAGAAGCCCTGTGAAAGGGGTTAACATTACTACCAAATATCGGCAACATCTCTTGCGTTACCCGAGCGAAGTACAGACGTGCATTGCCATAAATACACAAGATACTCCTTTTGGCAGCATTTTGCAACGATTGTTTTGAAAGTATATACAAGTATAACTAAGATTGAAATCCCAAACCCATTTTGTCACTTTTTTGCCGTGGTATAAAGTCCTTTCTATTATTTATTGGCTGCCCGGGTGACGCTGCGTTCATTGCAAGGTGCCGACGTTTCGGTCGCCGTTCTGCGACCTTCCTCAGGGCGTAATGCCTGTGTTCGTCAACTCCAGAATTCAGCGTCGCAGCAGAGACAGCGGCAACGGGCGTGAACGAGTCGGATGCTCAGGACTTCAGCAAAACAGAGACGGTGGTAGTGGGATCGGGCGGGAACGATTCGGCATCGCGGGATGAAGACGACGTTGAGACTACTGCTGAGCACGAGGATGACCGCGAGGCGGCGAGTACGGAACAGGAAGGCAGCAATGGGGCGGAGCAACTACACGGCGGCGGCGGAGACGGCGGCGGAGACGGCGGCGGAGGACGCGCCTTCTCGAGAATACATTCAGGTGAGGAAAGGGTTTTTAAGGTTTATTGCAGGTAAACTGACGGAGTATAATCAATAAAGAAATAGAGTTTTGCAATCTAGTTCATGCCTGTGATCCCGACATGAGGACTGAGTCATGGCTAACTGAGGAAATCGGGTCTTCTGAAATATTTTATTCTCATTACAATATCTTCAGGAGAGATAGAAATGGTAGAGGGGGCGTAGTTTATATTTGCCTCAAAGCAGTAGATTAGATTGGGTCAGTACAGAGTTTGAAATGATGGGAATATAAATTATTACTTCAGAAACCATATTAGAAATCATTGCATGCTATAGGCCTCCCAGCGGCGGTTTCGGTAATTTAGAGGACATCATTCAGATAACAGGAAACGAGAATGGCAATCCCATTGTTATTGAAGGTGACTTAAATATTCCTAGCGCAAATTGGGAGGGAACCGTGAACCAGGGGAAAGTGCAAACACTTGTGAACAGTCTAGTTTGGGACAGGAGATAGGTGTTGTGGTGCGTTATCGTTGGCATCTTTCATGAAAGAATTGTAAAGGTTGTCATTGCCAACAAAAGTATTTAATGTAATAGCAGCTTTCGATGGCTTAGCCATCATCATCAGTTGTCTGATACAAGTAGAAAAACCAAAACATTAGTACGTGAATACAACAAGATTATGATAAAGGTTACAAATAATTTACAAATTTTTTTTGGAAATAAATTTAACATTCAAGAAACAGGAAGAAAGAAAAAAGTGGGGGGGGTTAAGTCATTAATACTAAAGAAAGCAAATGAAATAGAAATAGGAAACGTAAAATTTTTTTAAACAGAGAAACAGAAATGTAAGTTGAGCCACTTCTTACCTGCTGGATGGAAGCCCAAAACGACTACGCTGGGTCGGGCGAGGCGAGGGGCTTAAGTACCCGGGGGGTGGAGGAGGGCAATGGCCTGGGTGCGGTGCGCATCGCTGTGCCGCCCCCGGCGGGGTGCGGTGGTGGGAGTGCGGTGGGAGTGGTGTCTAATAGTAATTTTAGTAAAGGAGAAGGACTATGGTTGATGTTTTCATTCAATAAGTTATTATTTAAATGGATATGTAGGTTTTCTAAAGTTAATCTTGTGTGGTAGTGGTTTTCTATTTCTAGTATACGAATGTCTGTGTGTGGATTGAATGTATGGCCTGTCTGGAGTAAATGATTGGCAAAGTGAGATTTACCGGTGTTGTGTTTCCAAGCATGTATGTGTTCCTTGATTCTGGTGTTGAAAGTTCTGCCTGTTTGACCAATATATTTGGCTACGCAGTCGTGGCAATTTAGAGAATAGACGCCGCTTTTTTCTAAAAGATCTGTGTGTTTTTTGGGGGACAGCATTTTTTTGAGGGAATTCTGTGATTTAAATGAAACTTTGATACCTGCTTTGTGAATGTTGTGTGCGACTTTTTCTGAAAGGGGTCCAAAATAAGGTAAGCAAGTGTACTTGTCCGGTGTTTTTGTTATAGGAGAAAGTGTAGTGTACATTTTTTGTTTTTGTTTGACTATTTTGCGGCGTAGTATGTTGTTAATGAGTTCTGTGCTGTAACCGTTAGACATAGCAATGTGTTGTATGGTGTGTAGTTCTTCTAGAAAATGAGATTTTGTCAGGGGGAGGCTTAGTAACCTGTGTATCATGTAGTGGAAGGCAGAATGTTTATGTTGAATAGGATGTTGTGAAGAGTTGTGGATGACAGTGTCTGTGTATGTCGATTTTCTGAAAATATTGAAAGTGTGTTTGTTTTCAGATATGTTTATATTCAGGTCTAGGAAATTGATAGATTTGTCTTCTTTCTGTAGTTCTGTGGTGAATTGAATGTTAGGATGTGTGTTGTTGAGAAAGTCAGTAAACAGGTCAATTTGTCTAGTCGTACCGGTCCAGAGAACAAGGATGTCGTCTACGTAACGGTGCCAATATGTAATGTTTTTGAGAAGGGGATGATTTGAAAGGAAGATGGTCTGTTCGAAAGCGTCCATAAATATATCAGCAAGGAGAGGAGAGAGAGGTGAGCCCATAGGAATTCCTGAAGTTTGTCTATAAAATTTGTTGTCAAAAGTGAAGTAATTTTGGTCCATGCATAAGTTGAAGAGATTTTGGAGTTCCTCTCGAACGGGTACGGGGCATGACGATTTGTCTAGTAAATTACGTAAAAGTAATTTACAATCAGCAGTTGGAATACTAGGGAATAGATTCTTTACATCAAATGAAACTAGTTTTGCATGTGGTGGGACAGGAATGTGTTCAATTTTTTCTATTAGATCAAGGCTGTTTTTTACAGTATATGTAGGTTTGAACTGAACGTGTTTATGGAAGAGGAAATTTAATTTATGAGCAAGTTTGTGTGTTAATGTGTTGGTGTAAGAGACTACAGGTCTGATGGGAGTATTTTCTTTATGTAATTTTGGAAGGCCATAGAGTCTGGGGGGAGATTGGTATGTATTGTTTGGGATACGGAAAAAGGGCTTGAGAATTGTTAAGTTCTTGCTTAAGATGGCAAAGATACTTTTTGGTGGGATCGTTGGAAAGTTTTTCAGTCTGGTTGTTATCAAGAAAGTCATAGATTTTTTGGTTATATTCATGTTTATTAATAATCACTACCGTGTTGCCTTTGTCTGCTTTTGATATGATTAATACGTGATGAAACTGCACTACAAAAGTACTGGCTTCATCAGGAACTTACGTCCAGACTACATCCTCTACAGTGGACAGCTGTTGAAGAGACTGTGCGGGGACGGATCTTCACAATCATCTCCACGAAGAAAGATGTACAGAAAGGTAAGTTGAGCCGCCTTATCTGCCACTCAAACTCAAATGCACAACCTACCTACAAAGCTTTGACTAACGACAATGCTACTCAAAGTCAGATCATGTCACACCAGTTCCACCCTCGTGTTTGCAATCTTTCATCCACTGTTTTATCCGACCAGGACATTTCTCTTCTAAATAAGGGCCTCAAATACTGTCCTCCCACACCCCTTAATAACACTCAAATAAAACGGTTATGTGTAAAAGCTGACACTAACATCAATTTTCATAATATTTCCGTCGAGACCAAATATGACATAGCCCACACTATTAAAAACTACACAGAACCCACCACAAGACACAAGAACAAGGAAAGTTCTGACTTCCACCACGCCCAACAACTTGCCAAAAAACTCACAGAAGAAGAATTAATCATATCAAAAGCAGACAAAGGCAACACGGTAGTGATTATTAATAAACATGAATATAACCAAAAAATCTATGACTTTCTTGATAACAACCAGACTGAAAAACTTTCCAACGATCCCACCAAAAAGTATCTTTGCCATCTTAAGCAAGAACTTAACAATTCTCAAGCCCTTTTTCCGTATCCCAAACAATACATACCAATCTCCCCCCAGACTCTATGGCCTTCCAAAATTACATAAAGAAAATACTCCCATCAGACCTGTAGTCTCTTACACCAACACATTAACACACAAACTTGCTCATAAATTAAATTTCCTCTTCCATAAACACGTTCAGTTCAAACCTACATATACTGTAAAAAACAGCCTTGATCTAATAGAAAAAATTGAACACATTCCTGTCCCACCACATGCAAAACTAGTTTCATTTGATGTAAAGAATCTATTCCCTAGTATTCCAACTGCTGATTGTAAATTACTTTTACGTAATTTACTAGACAAATCGTCATGCCCCGTACCCGTTCGAGAGGAACTCCAAAATCTCTTCAACTTATGCATGGACCAAAATTACTTCACTTTTGACAACAAATTTTATAGACAAACTTCAGGAATTCCTATGGGCTCACCTCTCTCTCCTCTCCTTGCTGATATATTTATGGACGCTTTCGAACAGACCATCTTCCTTTCAAATCATCCCCTTCTCAAAAACATTACATATTGGCACCGTTACGTAGACGACATCCTTGTTCTCTGGACCGGTACGACTAGACAAATTGACCTGTTTACTGACTTTCTCAACAACACACATCCTAACATTCAATTCACCACAGAACTACAGAAAGAAGACAAATCTATCAATTTCCTAGACTTGAATATAAACATATCTGAAAACAAACACACTTTCAATATTTTCAGAAAATCGACATACACAGACACTGTCATCCACAACTCTTCACAACATCCTATTCAACATAAACATTCTGCCTTCCACTACATGATACACAGGTTACTAAGCCTCCCCCTGACAAAATCTCATTTTCTAGAAGAACTACACACCATACAACACATTGCTATGTCTAACGGTTACAGCACAGAACTCATTAACAACATACTACGCCGCAAAATAGTCAAACAAAAACAAAAAATGTACACTACACTTTCTCCTATAACAAAAACACCGGACAAGTACACTTGCTTACCTTATTTTGGACCCCTTTCAGAAAAAGTCGCACACAACATTCACAAAGCAGGTATCAAAGTTTCATTTAAATCACAGAATTCCCTCAAAAAAATGCTGTCCCCCAAAAAACACACAGATCTTTTAGAAAAAAGCGGCGTCTATTCTCTAAATTGCCACGACTGCGTAGCCAAATATATTGGTCAAACAGGCAGAACTTTCAACACCAGAATCAAGGAACACATACATGCTTGGAAACACAACACCGGTAAATCTCACTTTGCCAATCATTTACTCCAGACAGGCCATACATTCAATCCACACACAGACATTCGTATACTAGAAATAGAAAACCACTACCACACAAGATTAACTTTAGAAAACCTACATATCCATTTAAATAATAACTTATTGAATGAAAACATCAACCATAGTCCTTCTCCTTTACTAAAATTACTATTAGACACCACTCCCACCGCACTCCCACCACCGCACCCCGCCGGGGGCGGCACAGCGATGCGCACCGCACCCAGGCCATTGCCCTCCTCCACCCCCCGGGTACTTAAGCCCCTCGCCTCGCCCGACCCAGCGTAGTCGTTTTGGGCTTCCATCCAGCAGGTAAGAAGTGGCTCAACTTACATTTCTGTTTCTCTGTTTAAAAAAATTTTACGTTTCCTATTTCTATTTCATTTGCTTTCTTTAGTATTAATGACTTAACCCCCCCCACTTTTTTCTTTCTTCCTGTTTCTTGAATGTTAAATTTATTTCCAAAAAAAATTTGTAAATTATTTGTAACCTTTATCATAATCTTGTTGTATTCACGTACTAATGTTTTGGTTTTTCTACTTGTATCAGACAACTGATGATGATGGCTAAGCCATCGAAAGCTGCTATTACATTAAATACTTTTGTTGGCAATGACAACCTTTACAATTATTTCATTTGGGACAGGAGATTAACTCAGGTAGTTCGGAGCGGGACGCGGCGGGATGCCATTTTGGATGTCTACTTAATTAGGCCGAAATAACATTTAATATCTTGTGAAGTTGTTGAGGGCATTAGCGACCACAAAGCGGTTCTTCTTGACTTACACGAATATATTTTCAGGAAAGGCAACACGATAGGAACAAAAGTACGGCAATACAAGAAAGCAAATGAAAACGGAAGAAGGTTTCTTTAGGGAAAAATACAATCGATTTCTGAGAACCGATGGAAGAAATATGGAGTGCGTTCAAAGATATTATACACGAAGCTTTGCAAAGGTTTGTTCCCTGCAAAATTTAAAAAAAATAATCCGGACCCAGAATACTACAATGCAAAAATTAGGAGAATGAATAGGGAGTGTAACGAGAAAGGCATTCAATAACAGAAAACGCAGTAGCAAACATAAATATTTTTCGTAATCCTTCAAAAGAATTGGAGCGACAAAAGAAAATTGCTACGGAAGAATATTTAAAGAATATTTTAGAAGGGAAGGGAAATAACTGGACAGGATTTTATAAATATGTTCTAAGAAGGAAAGAAAATAAATAGGACATCCCAGTTGTTCGTGAGAACGGAAACACGCCCATTACGATCGGGCAAATCTAATGCGTTTAATAAGCATTTCAGTTCTGTTTTCAAAAGCAATACAAACCATTCATTAATTCAGGGGTCTCCGGTTACAAAGCAGTTTAATGTGGAAGTGAACGTTCTACGGAATAAAGTAAAATCTATGAAAAATGGTAAGTCAAGGGGTCCAGACGACATTTCTAAGGACATAATTAAACTAGGAGGAGATGCAATATTACCGTACATAATTAGATTATTTCACGTATCCATGAACAATTCTAAAGTACCTGAAGATTGGAAATTAGCTTTGTCGTACCAATTTTAAAAAGTTGTGACAAACCTATATTATGTAATTATAGGCCGGTAAGTCTTACGTAAGTGGTGTGCAAACTTGTGGAGTTCTAGATGCCAGTTACATTAAGCAAGAATGGGAAATCAAAATATGGCTCTATGATGGCCAACACGGCTTCAGGAATGGTTATTCATATTAAAGTCAGGTAGACACGCTATTTCAGGATCTAGCAAATGAAATTGATACGGGCGGGAGAGTAGACACAATAGTTATGGATTTTGCCAAAGTGTTTGATGTCGTGTCCCACAATCGGCTGGTACCGAAATTCATGAATTCAGGCATAGATTACATGGTGGTGGCGTGGATAAGCAAATTTCTGCGATACAGAAAACAGAAGGTCCAAATTGGCCTTAATTTTTCTACCGGGGCACCCGTTACGTCAGGAATACTGCTGGGGCGTGTCAAGGGACCTCTTCTATTTCTAGCGTTCGTCAATGATCTGCCAGCGCACTTAATATCAGATGTTCGGCTATTTGCAGACGATTGCATAATATATCCTAGTATGAATGAGAAAGAAGACGAAGAAATATTGCAACGGAATCTTGATGCGTTACATTGCTGGGCGGAAAATAATGGAATGACCATAAATAGCTCCAGAAGCAAATCCATCAATTTTGGCAGGGGTCATAATTACAGAGAAAAAAATTCCCGCATAAATAAAGACATTATTTCGATATTTTCCTCATGCAAGTATCTTGGAATCCATTTCGATAGTAAATTAAGGTGGAAAAGTCACGTAGATTTTCTTGTAGGGAAAGCATGGAGATATCTTCCCTTTCTAATGCGTACCTTAAAAAAGAGTACAGCAAACGCCAAGGAAATTGCTTATTTATCGCTTGTTCGTCCGATAATGGAATATGGATCCATTTGTTGGGATCCGCACAAAATTATGCAGTGAAAAAATTTAGAAAGAATTCAGCGTAGGGTAGCTAAATTTACTTTCAGGGACAAGAAATTGGAAAAATGGGATTCACTCGAAAACAGGTGATCAGTAGAAAGGCTCTGCGCTTTGTATAAAGCTTGTAGCGATCATCCAGCATGGAAAGAAATTAATCTGCGTCTGAGAATTTCTACATACATCAGTAGGGGGGATCACAGGCACAAAATAAATTTAACACCGCTGAGAACAGATGTGGGGAAATTTTCTTTTACAAATCGAACGATAAACGAATGAAATACATTGCCTGCAAAAACCCTTGAACCCCTTCCTCGTAGCGTTCAACTGTTTAGGAAATTAATTTAGGGTATTGCTAAATAAATGAGAATAGTAGGTTATATATTCTATATATGCGTAAGTAATATATTGTGAAGTGAGGTGTAGAACAGAGAAATAATGTAGGAAGTGATTTAAGGGTCATAGTGAAGTGAAGTGATGTGCAGTTGAACAAAAATTCAGAGCGGAGTTTGATTATAGATGTTTATTTTTTTAAGGTAATTTAAATGTTTTATGAATTAGACAGTTTTTATATCATTATTATTGTTATAGTTAATGTTATTTTTATTATTATTGTATTTATTATTATTATTATTAATATTGATATTATTATATAATTTGCATGTTAGCCGTATTATCTCATTTATGTAATTTGCTGCCACCGGGTTCTGCCCATTTGCAGTTCAAATAAATTTTATATATATATATATATATATATATATATATATATATATATATATATATATTATTGCTTGCGTCTGCGTACTTATTATTTACCAAGGCGACACACTACGCTCAACAGATATTCTTCGTAGGAAACAACGCCCTCGCTGAGCCAAGCGCTTACGTCGGAAGGACTTTGTGTCGGCTTCAAAGGAGTCCGAGGGAGAAGGAGAGCGTATCAGACAGGGCAGGCCGGCGCAGGAGACAGGTGCCTGCATCCTCGCCAGGGCCTCGTTCTTCCAGCCTAGACTCCACAGAGCGGTGGCTACCTCCGCGCACGCCTCTTCTTTATCACGGCGGCAATCGTATTCAAGCGCTTTCCTCGGAACCCAGTCAAGACGGCGCAGAACACCCGTGATGCTATCTGCGCGAGGCACAATAATGACTGCCACCGCCGCTCCGTAACGGGTGTACGAGAAATGTAGCGCCGGTTGCATTCAAGTGTTGGGTGTTCTCTAGCGCTCTCGCGAGTTGAGCGACGTTCAGTAACGATGAAACCTCTTAATATCATTCCGTGCATTTAATAATTATGAACATACAGAGTAGAATTTATTCTTTGTTCGTTTCTATATCATCGCAGGAGCATGTAAACAAAATTGTAAAGAAATCTTAATATAAAATCTCTATCTCCTAGTCAATTGTATTTTATTTTATGTTCACGAACAATTATGGTTTGTGATTTAAAAAGAGTGGTCGGTTTCTTCAATGTAAATTGTCATCCTCTAATATTTTCATTCACATTCACATCCATTAATATTTTCATACCAGAAATGTTTCTTAACATTTTTTCTGTCATACTCAAAATTATGAAATATTTTTGTAAAGTAGGATTTAGTTGCTACAGAGACATCTAATGTTTTAATTTTACAAATATAAATCATTAGATGTAGTTCGAATTTCCAAACTATGTTTACTAATCAGAGATTTTGAGACTTCATTAATTTTAAGACTTAAAATGACATTAATTTTTTCCAAGTTCAATTTTGTTACATAAAACAACATAACAAGTAACGTTTTATCTTATTTCCTTCATTTACATCGTTATGAGTGAGCAACAACAAAGTCTAAAATGGTAAGTTTGTAAAATTTTACAATCACGACTTAGTAATTGTGTTATAAACATATTTAAGAAAATTCAGTGTAATTAACTATGTCTTCTATGTAATTAAGTATTATTATTATTATTATTATTATTATTATTATTATTATTATTATTATTATGTGCAGTGCAGTGGCGTGAAGTGCAGTGACGTTGTGAAACTGAGAGAAACGACTGAGTAAGAAAGACATTACAGCTCGATGTATCGCAGTGCGGTGAAGTGGAGTTCTATGAAAGATTGCACGGTGAAATGTTCACGTGATTTTGTAAAGTTCGTAGATTTTGTATAGTTATTAAGTTCTGTAATGTTAAGTTACTGTATTCTGCCACCAACTTCTCACACTTAATTGCAGAATTATTAATAAATCTAATCTAATCTAATCTAATTGAAAATCCAAATCATTAACTGAATAAAAAATGTAATTCTGCGATCAGAATTATTAAGTCCTCTTAAAACAGTTCAAAGGGCTTTTCGGACGTTAAATTAAATTGATTTTCTTGCTTTAATAATTAAGTTGAGATGTTTGATACAAAATTTTATCTCAAATATTCGCAAGAGATTCCATAACAAGTACGGAATGTTCCCCTCGGTATACTGCGTTTGGTTTCCAAGAAATCTGTCTTGGAGCCCTCTACAGCCTCCTCAGTAGCCCTTCAGCTGGCGGGACCCGTCGGCGCGCCGCGCCTGGTATATCTTGCTAGCTGCGGGGGCAAGGGGAACGGCGGGAGCAAATCAGGGGTGGAGCGGACATGGAGTCGGTGCGAAGGTGGGTTGCGCTGGCGATGTAGGAGATGGTGGCAGAGAGCGGAAACGGGGTCGGATGTGAAGGAGGAAAGGGTCAGGAGTGGGGATCATGTGGGGTGCGTAGCGGGGTGCGTAGCTGGGTGCGTAGCGGGGTGCGTAGCGGGGTGCGTAGCGGGGTGCGTAGCGGGGTGCGTAGCGGGGTGCGTAGCGGGGTGCGTAGCGGGGTGTGTAGCGGGGTGTGTAGCGGGGTGCGGAGCGGGGTGCGGAGCGGGGTGCGGAGCGGGGTGCGGAGCGGGGTGCGGAGCGGGGTGCGGAGCGGGGTGCGGAGGGGGGTGCGGAGCGGGGTGCGGAGCGGGGTGCGGCGCGGGGTGAGAAGCGGGGTGCGGAGCGGGGTGCGGAGCGGGGTGCGGAGCGGGGTGCGGAGCGGGGTGCGGAGAGGGGTGCGGAGAGGGGTGCGGAGAGGGGTGCGGAGCGGGGTGTGGAGCGGGGTGCGGAGCGGGGTGGGGAGCGGGGTGGAGAGCGGGGTGCGGAGCGGGGTGAAGCGCGGGAGGGAGAGCGGTATGGGTCGTGAGATGGGGAGAGGGGAGGGGACGGAGAGCAGAAGCTATACGCGATCAAGAGTGGCCACGGGACTGGGAACATCCAGGAGAGGGTGACCAGACGCTGGGAGACGTAAAGGGGAGTGCGTGAGCGGGGTCGTGCCTGACCGGAATCGTGCGTTAGTGAGGGCGTGCGTGAGAGGGTTTCTGTGGGACGGGGTTTCGTGAGAACGGGTTTTTGCGAGAACGGGTTTTTGCGAGAACGGGTTTTTGCGAGAACGGGTTTTTGCGAGAACGGGTTTTTGCGAGAACGGGTTTTTGCGAGAACCAGTTTTTGCGAGAACGGGTATTTGCGAGAACGGGTATTTGCGAGAACGGGTATTTGCGAGAACGGGTATTTGCGAGAACGGGTATTTGCGAGAACGGGTATTTGCGAGAACGGGTATTTGCGAGAACGGGTTTTTGCGAGAACGGGTATTTGCGAGAACGGGGTTTTGCGAGAACGGGGTTTTGCGAGAACGGGGTTTTGCGAGAACGGGGTTTTGCGAGAACGGGGTTTTGCGAGAACGGGGTTTTGCGAGAACGGGGTTTTGCGAGAACGGGGTTTAGCGAGAACGAGGTTTAGCGAGAACGGGGTTTTGCGAGAACGGGGTTTTGCGAGAATGGGGTTTTGCGAGAACGGGGTTTTGCGAGAACGGGTTTTTGCGAGAACGGGGTTTTGCGAGAACGGGGTTTTGCGAGAACGGGGTTTTGCGAGAACGGGGTTTTGCGAGAACGGGGTTTTGCGAGAACGGGGTTTTGTGAGAACGGGGTTTTGCGAGAACGGGGTTTTGCGAGAACGGGATTTTGCGAGAACGGGATTTTGCGAGAACGGGTTTTTTCGAGAACGGGGTTTTGCAAGAACGGGGTTTTGCGAGAACGGGGTTTTGCGAGAACGGGGTTTTGCGAGAACGGGGGTTTGCGAGAGCGGGGTTTGCGAGAGCGGGGTTTGCGAGGGCGGGGTTTGCGAGAGCGGGGTTTCTGAGATCGGAGTTTTGCGAGAGTGGAGCTGTGCGCGAGTGGGGTCGTACTAGACCGGGCCCATGTGGGGCGAGGCGCCGAAGTGTATGAGTGGAGACAGAGGGGGGGTGACGCAAGAACGGCGTGAAAGAATCCGGCGTCAAAGAATTCGGCGCGTGGCGCGGAGGCCCGGGGTGGCTGAGCCGCGTGTCGGAGGCAGGTGCACGTGTCGCAGTGCAGACACCCCTGGCGATGGGGTCCGCCGCGCCGCCCGATGACGGACCCGCAATCAATAGTGCAATTACACCTAGACTGACCCGCGACGCGCACTGGGTGCCCCCTGCCCCCGGCTCCAATCTGCCTCTAGCGCCCCATTCCACCTTCACTGCGCGGCTCCCTCAGAGCCCTCCCGGCCGACTGCACCGGTTCCTAATCATGACTCTGCTCAGTACCACTGACCTCAAATACGTTTGAACTGCTCCATCGCCTATCCGTCTCAAATGGTCCGCATCTTTTCCTCTTTCGGCTTCCTTTTATCAGTCGTCCGTCCTTCCAATCCGTCACGAAACGTACCTGCTATTCTTTCATCGAAAATGCATGACGATTGTCCCTCCCGAGTTCGTTTATCTGCCTGCCAGACCTACACCTCTCCATTCCTCGCAACAGGAAATGCGGCTCAGGCATCAAGTGGTGTCTGCCTCTGCCTCTGACTGGGACGTGCCAGGCACGAGTTTCGACGGTGACAGGATTTTTCGATACGAGCTGGAGGAAAATTCTAGCGATCTGCAGCTCTGAGTTCGTGTTTTTTCCGATCAACACCAGGCGAATGCCGGAACAGTACCGTAACAAACGGGCCACAGACCGCGCGCGATGTCACCTTCCTCCTCCTTCTTCTATCCTCATCCCTTACACACACTTACACTAATACGCACTACACTATCACACATGCCGGGAGACCGATCGGAAGCTTAAAGTTTTTCGTTGCTGGGGCGGTGATACCTGGTTGGCGAAAACCCCGCTAGCGGACGATAGGTCGGCGCCGGATTTCACTATCCAGCGGGGGAAAATGCACTTCACTTACGGGACTAATGAACTTTGCCGATGACGCGCCGGAATCACTAACAATCAATTAATTAATCAATCAATCAATCGGCTTAATCGCATCTGTTTGCTTCCTTGACCTTGACCAACGCACTTTCCGTCCTCTCGTTATGCTGTCTCCACTGCGAGCCGACTCCCCCCTTGCCTTCCCCGTCCCCTAGATCCCTGCGCGACCCCGCCCGGTGCGTCCCGCGGGAGCGCCAGCGAGCCCGCGCCGTCAGGTGCGAGCTGAGGTCGCCCGTCCCTGGCCCTCCGCCGCGCTTCCCGACCCCACTGCAGGTGGCGCAGCTGCGCTCACCCCACCCCCTCCGGCCCCCGCCTCTGCCCCACCCGCGCCCTCGGAGGCAGCGCAGGGGCGATGACCGCCCTCCGCTGCGAGGCCCAGCGGAAGAACCTAGATGCAAGGGGAATGTGGAGCGTTATGCATCTCCTTGCAGTGCAGCCGAAAAACTCTCACAGACCAAATGAAACGCTTGGGCCCAATGCATGAGGGAATTTTCACCCTGGTCCGAGGGAGTATTCGTTTATAATAACTAGGGGGTTGGATTTTGATGATCTAAAACAGTTCCAAAAATGATCAATAAAATACACTTCATTTTTTAAACGCACTTATAGCACAAAAATTACGTAAACAATGTGATGAAAAACAGTTCGAATGAACAACTTACGCTGTGGAGTATGTTCCTAATGTAATTGATGCTTCTGCTATTAGTTCTGGTATACTCAGCTTTCAAACTTTTGGTTTGGACAGTTCTTTATAACCAAATCTCTGTGATTAATTATCGCGAAATCTGCTGAACCGACAATGGTGCTGATAGGCGTCACATACAACGGTTTACATGACCATTTATGAGAGAATAAATAGAAAGGGTTACCCAGGAATTCCATGGAGAACATTTGTTGCATCTCGTATGTATTATTTGTAGCAAGTACCATTAAAATTATACTAAAAACGATAAAATGAGCGAAAATGCATTAAAAACGACGTAAAAAGTAAAAAATGACTTATTGAGCGAAGTTACGATACTTTTTTTTTGCTACTGTGAATATCTACACTTTTCCCTGATGTCACATGAACCTTGTCGGATACAAAGTGATCAATTCTAACGTGCCGTGTCTGACTCCGGAAATACAGATGACCAATTTTTTCTCCTTGGTCGAGTGAATAAGCAGTTTCATGACAAACAGTAGCTAGCTGACATTTGCAAAATAGCCTGATATGTTGCCGTGCAGGTTTTAAAGTACGAGGTTTTTCTTGTTCGGTACATGTTTACATACCACCGATGTTAAGCTACTCGTTCTATGATAGACTAAATGAACGAATCCCGCCCTTGTGAATAGGAACAAATATAGCTTTTTTCCAACATTTAGTGACATTAACATTATTAATAATACCATAGAGAATTCTCACAAGGTACCGGATCAAGGCTTATCCTCTCAATCGTCCTCGGGCATTCCGTCAGGTCCCACGGGGCGCTGCAACGCGATTGGCTTCCGTGCAAAATAATATGTTGTAAAAGTTATCCGTTATTTGATTTTGTAAGCAAATGATAACTGAGTCATTCTTCGGAGGCGTAAATAGGAACGCGAAGTACAAATTAATTGGGCTCGGTTTCTCCATAGCATTGCAATGATCTATCATCTTCTGTTTTGAAATCTACTGCGTAGGACTGTACTTTACAAAATCCATTCATCATAGTTAGCAATTATAATTAAGAAAATGCAACCTAATATTATTTATTATGCTTTTTATTGGCTTTTACGAGTTAACATTTCACATGGGTATCTATAGTGCATTTTTCTTTATGTATTATTTTGCTACATACTGAAAAACAAACAGGTGTTACAAACGAATGAAGCTTCCACCTTCCACCATTAGAATGTGGCGCTTCTTTGTCTTCTCTAAAAAAGCTATTGGGTGGGGCCCCTTCAGAATACTTCTGTCTCCTTCCTCCCGCACGGAAGACATCCAATCACAACTACGAAGCCATTTCCTGACTGCAAAATCTCCGTTTCTCTTCTGCTTTGTGCTGCAGCTCGTCTTCGATTTCTCATTCCCGATCATGCTCCATCTCGTCCCCGATCATGCCTCAAGTATTTGTTTTAGGAAGACACTTTGAAAACTATTCTTAAACAATTGAATATTCTATGGACTATTAAATTGGTTAAATAACAATTGGTTAATTACAGAGAATTATTAAATTTAGAAGTCAAGACTACCTATTGATCGCCACCCTAACATAAAAATATATACATTAAGAAAATGGCATGATCATTTAACGATAACAGAAACTTAATGGCCAAAAAGAACTAGGTTCAAGCCAAAGGGTGATGAAAGAAAATTCTTAAAAATGGAAATGGCCCATACACCCATTTCGGACTATAGTTGATGATGATGCCGATAATGACTTGAACAGTACCCGTTTTAACAGCAAACGTTCATCTTAAAAGTAAGGCGTTATTCGTGATATTTCTAAAGTGAGTCACTTAACTATTCTAACCTGGACGATTATTTAGTGGAAAAACGTATAATTCCACTATATTTTCGGAAATCATTAGAAACAAGCTTCTTAAGGTACTGTGTTCAAAGGATTTTACCCGTGAATATCCATTGGTATTCACAATCGTCACTCACATTAACTAACCACTAGCAAGGCACCCGCCAATTTCTTCTTCTCACTGTAGTGCTCTCGCCTCCTCCCACGCAGTGAGCCATTATCTTTCTTGGCTTAAGTTTAAATATTCAGATGCATGTTAATCCACCTGTAATATTCTTACACTGACTAAATTTTCAAAGTCTGGAACGAGACTTCATCGTACTCGACTGCCTCTTATACCACTTCGGCGAAATGTTCACCAGCTCGCGGATGTGAGAAGTGCGGCAGTTGGGGAACTCCGCCTCAAAGTCGGGACCTAGCATTGGGGCAACGTAGTCACCATTTTCTTGTACAAAGGGTACGACTGAAAATGCATTGCTACAAAATTACTGAACGTCCGATTGCAGTTTAAATACTGCATTGATTTGTTGAAATTTCATATTATTATTATTATTATTATTATTATTATTATTATTATTATTATTATTATTATTATTATACTTACTATTAATATTTATATTGTTTATAGGTATTTTCGCTGGTAAAAATGTTTACCTTTCTCTAATTTTTTTTAGGGAACGGGTTCGGTCACAGAAAAATAAGTCCATCTTATATCTGGACTTAAGACAAATTTTCTTATGATATTGTCTGTTTGCAACAGAACTGCGCGCTGTCCATGTTCAGAACGTTGGGTAGTTTAAGTTCTGTTACGTTTCTTTAGGATTTGTTTTACTGACAAGGCCATTTGTCGATATCACAAGTGGGTGTTTTTGGTAACATTTAAATTCCAAATACGTCTTATCATAAAATAAGTTTTCATAATTCGAAACTTTTTCAACATATTTCTGTTTGATGTTGTGGGATAATGGTACTGCGATGTCTATTATTACCACTTCTTACTCCATTTTATCTATAAGTAGAATATCTGGCGAATTGTGATTGACAGTACGGTCAGTTAGAAATGGTCTGTTCCAGTACAAAAGTTGTTGGAATTTGTTCCCAGGATCAGATGTGTACTAATAGAATGACGGTGTCGATTCATCCAATAAATTATCATATAATGAAATTGCCCTGTGCTCGATTTTCGGAACCAAATTATGCTTTTCGAAATAAGAACTGTCTGAGAGGGAAGAGCATGCAGCTGTAATGAGTTATATAATTTCTTTTACATCTCCACACTTCCTACATTTATCCACTACACCTTCTTTCAAACAATGCTTTCAATAGTTACTTGTCTTGACAACTCTGCCTTGTTTTGACATTATAAACCCCTCGGTCTCAGAATATTTTTCTTTCTCCAAAAGCCACTCCACCGAGGAACGGTCTACATCATCTTGAAGAAAGAGCTACGGATATCTTCCATGAATTTCTTGTTGTTTCCATTCATTTAAGTTCGACTGATGAGTAGAGATATTTAATTCATAATTTATTTCATGGAGGTTCAATGGAGTGAAGCCGCGGCCCTTATTAACAGTTAATTTCATTAACATGTCGGTGGAGTTGAAGAGAATCTGTGGCATTTTTCCTCTTGTCTCAAAAAGTTTTTATATTAACTAACCCTCTGCCTCCCATTGCTCGGGGTAGATACAATCCTATTTCTGAGGAGTTTGAATGAAGATTTTATGTATTTGTAGATTTTATGTATTTGTACAAATTTCATTCCTACGTTCATGAATTATATCATTTCCACGCTTGGAATATATCATGACGGGGAACATCATTACTCTGCTCCCCTGGCATCGGCAGATAAAAGGTGTATGTGTTTCTTTTGAACGTCAGATAAAAGACTACATGGAGTGTCAATAAACAATCCATGCGTTTAAGAGCCTGGTTGGATAAATTCGGCCACTTCCGAAATAACGACGTGCAAATGAATGTGGTTTTCAAACTCCACTCACAGTATGTCCACAAATATTTTGTGAGGATTTTTGCCTTTCTCGTAAGAGTAAAGCCGCTTATTTCTGGGAATGCAATTCCAAACGACGTTCGCAAATGTCACCACATTTTGTAGTTCTTTTACACGGGAGTAGAAGTCTCAGTTTTCTAAGTGATTTATTGCCCTACCAACTAACATTTGACTATTCCATTGCTACAAGTAATGAAATTAGGCATGTTTACGTTGATAATAGAGATTTCAGGAAAGAAAAGTCAGATTAATTGTCTTTGAATTCATGAGGATTTGTCACACTCTGACAATTTTTTAATATTTCTGTATTTCAATAACGAAAAATGAAATATTTTATGTTGTATGCATCACTATAACAGTTTTGTCATTCGTATCTTGAACTCTTTGGTGCAGGAAAGTTAACAGTAAATCAACTTTGACTAACTTTCATTTCGATAACATTTCATTTCGTTTTCCTTTCTTTCGCTTGTTTATAGATGTATAATAGGAAATTCATATTTTTTGCTGATTTTTCTTATTTATCGTTGATCTATTAAGGTTGATCTATTTAAATTAGAATATTTTTTGAAGGTAAAAAATATTTGAAAATATGACTGGTCATATTGGTCTATCACGGCCAAGCACTACTGATCTACATGCATTCGTCGTAGCTTTGGAGCCGACTTCAATAATATTTCATCCAGCACAACTGCTATCTGCAGGTCTGTTTTGGGAAATCTATTGGGTGGGGAAGTGAAGTGACTTTTATTGCGTTTTGAATGAAAATCGATCATTTGTAAAATATTGGACTCGCTCGGTGGTCGATGTATTCTTAGTAGTATAGAAAGGAATAGTGTCTGTGTACTACTTTATTACTGGCGATGTGTTAGCATTCATTACATTTTTACGGGAGTTTCTGGTTGACGTAGGTATAGGAGCGCACCAACAAAATTTCCAGGGTCTTCATTACACCACCCACTTACATCTGCACTTTTCACTCATGAACTTCACATACATACCTGCGAATATGCGTATTATACGGATACACAGAAACATATAGTATACACATAACACATACAATTTTGTGTTAATGTAGTAAACATGCATATGACCAAACATATATGCATAAGAAAACATAACATTTTCAGCGAATCATGCACAATCTCAAACATTGCACTAACGTGATATTATTCACGTTATTTCACAAATTTTTCCCAAAGTAAATTTAATCTATTGCTAATAAAATTTGGAAATCGTAATGCAAGTTTTCAATGATTCGAAAAACCTTTGAAATTCGCTTGTCGTCACTTAAGTAAGTGCTTAAGTAAGTACTCACTCTGTAAGCAGAGACGAATGTGTTTTCTAAGAAACACTACTCGAATCTCCATCTGCACTTCAATCTGTTTCTTTCTATCCCTCTTTCCCTCTCCGTTCTAAACATTTCTCTCTATTGCTACCGCACTCCCTTTTTTTCTATTTGCTTCTCTCATTCTCTCTCTCTCTCTCTCTCTCTCTCTCTCTCTCTCTTCCTTGCTATCTTACTCTCTGTTACATCCTTGTGGATTTCTCTCCCTGTGCCCTGGACTATGGCTATCTCAGACACCGTAAACCAAATCACTAATGCTTCGTTCGTCTACTGAGAAGGGCTGACACTTGATGACATAGGCTAACGCCTTTAAACAAAGATTGTATTTGCTAGCAAATACAATTTTCTCTAAGTGGTAAATAGATAATTATATTTCCAAGGACAATTGACGTGCTTTCTTAAATAGCGTAGTTAATATTTTCAAAATAATTTTGATTATACTTTGAGATACTTGAAAAGAAGCAAGAACTCATCTAACCGTTAAATATTTTTTCCTCCAGATAAACCAGAATTCACAATTCAATGTTGACGCATTAATAACAAACCAACTTGTAACATTTCAACAGTTAGGGGCCCCTACTTTAAACTGCGTATCAGGGTTAAAATAACCTGCAATTTAGGATTTTAATGCATAAAAATAACAATTACATTCGCAAAAATTACTTATACCTATGCATACTATATAGTGCGCCAGAAAGTCTTTCCGCAGTAAGGCGTGTCAGGACCTCGTATTCAAACTAGCACATATGTTCGTAACAACCAAATCACTGTCGAACACGTGATGGGGGAAAACTTCCAGCGTCTGTTATGATCGTGACGAATACGCAATTAACTTTACCTTTATGCTACACATAATTTCTATTAACACTCAGCAGCAAAGTGTTACGGCGGAGAGACACTCCTGGCGATATGTAGGTGCTACAGGTAAAAGTCCATGGATTTTTCTGAAATATATACTTAAAATTCATATTAAAATTATATTAGCAAATTTATTTAAATATTAATTTTCGTAAACAAATATCGACAATTAACAAACATTCACTTACTCGTCATTTTTAGTAAACTTTTCAATTCTAGCTGAATAAATATTTGAAATAAAATATTTTACATCTCTACAGTTTTTCGGAGGTAGATTAGGATTACTGAAAGATAGTTTTATTTCTCAATGATTGTACTGACAAGGCAGTACATAAGAAAATATACTAGGCAAGAAATGAGTGCAAGTAAGTTCAAGTTGAAAATTGTGTAATATAAGTAAATCGCCTTCCTTCAGTTGTGAAGGAAGTGTAAGAGTAATTTTTACCGAAAACTCACAATGAACATGTGAGGAATTGTTGATACTTAATAATTATTTCATGTTGATATATACTCTTTTAGTTTTCATTTAATCAATGAGCAGCTTCGAGCCTAGCGATAACATACTGTTTTAACAAGTTTCTGCGGGCGTATCATTTACAGTTTTAAATATAATAATATAATTTTAGTACAATTTTCGATATAAATATCCAATTTATACATTGTACATTATTTTAGTAGCTTCCTTGCTTTCTTCTTTATCAACAAAATAACACAAAATATCTGTTATTCTTTGCTGATTTTCTTTTAGTTACTTCCGTCCTTCGTCCTATCACCAGTTCACTAGTTCCTGTTTCACCCCTTTGCCATCGTTGTTATATCGGTCGCGTAAAAATCAAGAATTGAAGAGTGTGGCGTGAACAACGAGAAAATGACACATTAAGCAGAACTGATATTTTGAGTTGAATATTACCACTTATGCCGTATTTATCATATCTCGAGGTTGTATCGTCAAAAAGCTGGGTTAACTGCGCAGAATGCTCGATTTAGTGGATATCCTAAGGAATATCCAATTATTCTCGTTTCTTCTCTGACGTTTGTCCTTGTTTTTAAAACTTCTGATTTTATTGACTCATGAATGTTTCGCTGTATGTACGATTTTTAATTTGTTTTGTTGTGTTGTTTGTGATACGCAAAGGTTTTAATTTGTTACAGGATCGGTTTTGGGTGCCCAAAGTTGAGAGAAAAAACGGGACACATGTACAGTTAGTCCGAAGTCATTATGTGGGTGCATGCACCATTCTTGGACCAAGCACGCAAAATGCAGAATCTGAATATTTTTCATGGCCTCCTCGTTAACATTTTATTAGAGGTGCATATCCCGTTATTTGAACGCACGTTTCAATTCATCTAGTTGACGAAGACATAAACTTCATTTCATTTAGCACATTTGGTCGAAATTGAATTTCGACCTCTAAGTCGGGACCTTGCATTACTGCAACGTAGCCATCACCTTCTTGTACCAAGGGTACGACTGAAAATCCAATGCTACAAAATTGAAGAACCGAGTGCAGTTTAAATACTAAGTTGATTAGTATAAATTCCATAAAACATTATTATTATTATTATTATTATTATTATTACTATTACTATTATTATTATTATTATTACTATTATTATTATTATTATGTTTTTGTCTTTGAGTAGTACTCTAGTGTTTAATGGATTTTTGTAGGCAATATGTTAATGGTAGTATACAATTTTATATGTTCACCCTAGACGTAAAAGGACGTCGCCCTGAGACACGCCCCAGTGATTGATCCTCAGTCCCGGCCCTGGCAAGTCATGCGCGAGGGAGCGTCGGCCGCGACGTGTGCAATTGCGTCACTGTCACAGTGAAATCAGTGGCCCGTTCTCCGCATATCGATCTCCTGGCAAGACTGCATAATTGGCGGGGACCAGGGGACGCGCTGTGTGAACCGGCCGGAGCGAGGGGAAGGGCGGAAGGGTAGGGCCAATGCTGGGGGGGTGAGTGCGGGGGAGGGTGAGGGGCGCAGTGCATAGACGCCAGCGCTTGATGCCAGGCGACAGGCGGAGACCGAGGCGGAGACGGAGGTGGAGGCGGAGACGGCAGCTACGGCTGGAGAAGGGAGTTGAGGGAGCGGTTGGGACGGCAGCAACAGTCGTGCTGTGAGTGACAGCGGGCACAGAAGCGGCGACAGTGCCAATTGTGGCGGGGGTGGGGAGGGACGCGGTGGAGGAGTCACAGATTTCACTGAAGATAGTGCGGAGCGGAGGAGAGAGAATAATGCATTGAAGCGAATTTACGAATGCAGATGCAAGAGCAGGGGTGGAGGAGCGAACCAAGAAGGACGAGAAAATATGAAAAGTAGAAGATGACGAGAAGCGGCAGACGAGTGGGAGCGCTATTGCACCAAGTTTACTCACATTTGATTTTCCCATTTCCGAGGACCCACATTTCTCAATAAATTTTCAAGTTACCTTCGTAACTTCCCTGTGGTGTATTTATTTTTCATTGATTTGAAGTCATTCACTTTCCCTTCATATATTGTTACATGTTTTGCTTTCCGTCATTGAAATTGCGTCTGATTTTTTCTGGTAGTTTTTTCTGCCTGAATTTGAAAAGATATAATAGAGCATAATTTCTAATATATTTGCCACAAATTCAATAATTTGTCAACATTTTACGTTTAACATCTGTTAAAAGAAGGTAATTTGACAATAGTTGTGAACACGTTGTATACTGTTCGTTCTGTTTCAAGAGGAGATTACGCTGCAATTTCGAAGCTAAGAGAAGTATTCGGAAAGCATCAACAACCAGTACGCCATGTATGTTACTGCATCTTTCTTCAAAATAAAGGTTCTCTGAAAACTTACAAAAGAAATAGATTAAGATGTGTGAAATAAGTTTAAGTGACTCCGAATAAGTTTTTTCTGGTTTCGCTTACCTTTCAGTACAACCGTATATCAAACATTCGCTTTTATAAATCCAATTTTTGTCAATTTAAAAATGTATCTTTAGTTGAGGGGGCAATATACAACCATTTTCACTCCCTTACCTTGAACGTCGTCGCTCTATCTCTCATTCCAGCCAGTCGTTTCAGACACAAAGTTATTCTTAGCTCTTGATGTAGAATTCGGATGGGCCGTGACTGCAAGAATGGAGATGATGACAGCTGGCAAGCAAACGTGACAGGGATTGTTCCTGGAAAGTGCAAAGTGCTCGTGGGATGCGGGGGGGAGGAGTGGGACCGGTGCGAAGACGAGGGCTGTGGCAGGGGTGATCTGCGCAACTGTGTAAAGTGGCGTGAGCGTGGTCGTGGTCATTCGAGTAAGTGCGAGCGTAAGCGTGGGCGGAGACGTATACGGTTGACTTGGACAATGGTGACGGAAGAGTGGGGAGTAGGGGATAAATGAGGGCAATTGCATATGCGAGTGTGACGGGTATCCAGACGTAAGATTGTGCGAGTGGGCACAAGGGAAGGTGGAGAGACACGATGACGGCATCATGCACAAGAGATGAGAGCGAGGTGTGAGCGAGTGACATGAGAGAGAAAGATGAGAGAAAGAGGAAGGGAGAGAGAAAGAGAGGAGACTCGCAAAGATAAGACGCGAGAAGAGTCGCAAGAGAGAAGCAAAAAAGAGGACAAGAGAGGACAAGGACGAGAGAGAGACCCAAAAAAGTCAGGAGAAAGACAGACTAGGGAGAAAACTCAAGAAAGACGGGAGAAAGAGACCCGAGAGGCGAGGCGTGAGCAAGGCATGAGCGGGATGTGGGCGAGGCGTGGGCGAGGTATGGGCAAGGTGTGAGCCAGGCGTGGGCGATGCCTGAGCGAGGCGACAGCGAGGCGCGAGCGAGAAAGGACGAGGCGTGAGCGAGGCGTGAACCAGGCGTCGGCGGGTCGTTGGCTTGGCGTTTGAGGGGCGTGTGTGGGTGGAGCCTGGGCGAGGCGTGAGAGAGACGTGGGCGAGCCGTGAATGAGGCTTCGGCGGGGCGTCGGAGGGGCATGTATGGGTGGAGCATAGGCGGGGTGTCGGAGGGGCGTGTGTGGGTGGATCATGGGCGAGGCGTGGACGAGGCGTGAGCGAGCCGCAAATGAGGCTTCGGCGGGGCGACGTGTGTAAGTGGAGCGGGGGCGCGGCGTGGGCTGGGCTGGGCGTGGGCGGGGCACGCTTGATGTGTGGGAGGGGCGCCACGCGCTGCGGAAACGGGGCCCGAGGCGAAGGGTTTGAGTCGGAGCGGAGCGGAGCGGAACGGCACGGAGCTGAGTGGGAATTAGGGGAGCGCGGATGGGGCCGCGTCCACCCACCTCACCGGCGCGGCGCGGCGCGGCGCGGCGCAGAAGGCGCGAGCGAAGGTCGCTACCTCATTTCCGGCGCCGGATGAAAAATCCAACGCCTGCCACGCAGCCATCGCGCGCCGCGTGTCCGCTGCGTCGCCCGGCGCGTCGTCGCTCAGGCCCTGCGCCGCGTCGCTCGCTTGCCACGCCGCTCAGAACCGTTGGGTCCGGAAAACTATCCAATCGCCCGAATACGCTACCCAGAAGGGTAGGGAAGATGTAGTTCTGTATGCCGACTGGAATGTTTCATTCTTCACGATGTAACGTCGCACCATGTACTAGGTTTTGGTGTAAATGTTTCACAAGTATATCTAAAGGGTATTCACAGGTATATCCGTAGGTGCATGCAACTGCTCTTTGATTGATATTACTGTTTTAGAAGAATTGTTGTAAATGAGTGTTCGACTTGTTACATTGTACACAAATATTGTAATCCGTATTGCTAAATGGGTACGTGTAATACTTCTTGAGCTGTTTTCTGCAAACTTTTAATATTCTATTATTATTGGAAATTTTGCTACTCTGAGTACACCTACTCTATTTCATGGGTTAGCAGAAGCGAGCAGTATCTTGTAGTCTACGTCAGAGAAAGAAAATCTTAGTCGATAAAATTATGGTTAGACGATAAAGGTAAAATGATTGTTTGATTTTCTGTATAATTTAATACATGCCTTTCAATATTGGAATGTTTACACACGCACAGTACCGGGCCTATAATACTGTTAAGAGGTGTTAGCCGACAGAAGTTGGGTTCCTGGATGAAGCTATTCCAAATTTTGAAACAAATTTATTAAGTGCGGTATGTTCGCAAAGATCCAGCTAGTTACCCTTTCAATGCAAAACACAGAACTAAAAAAGGAAACATTCCCTTCCCAGCTAGTTACCCTTTCAATGCAAAACACAGAACTAAAACAGGAAAAAAAGAAACACGTTTTTGCCGTCTTGATGGGGAAAATTTTTAATTATTCAGTGCAAATCAATTTACTGCAGATGACAATTTCAATGCAGATTTAACAGTAATAAACTGTTACGTGTAGTTACTATTTCCTTGTATTTTGTATTGGAAGACTTCAATGTTTTCTCATAATGTATCTAACTGAAATAAGACTTTTTGATTTGTTGCCCTTTAGAATTAGGCCCTAAATATATGATATCGTTGGGGGGGGGTTAACACTACGAGATAGAAGAGAAACAAATCCAAGAAGGGAGGGGGGTTGAAAACGGAAACGACGATCAGGTGACGGAAATCGATAGAACAGAAACAGGAGGATTTTCTAAATTAAAGGGGGGAAATTAAACCATGAGGAACCGGATACCGAGGCATGCGATCAGAATTGCCGCGGACACACAACTAGCAGAAAAACAAGGGGTCGGGTGAGGAGAAATCGAGTGAGGTTTTTTGTAGTTTCTGTCCGAAAGAACGAAATCTGGTCTGATTACAAATTTTCTTTCTTGATTTATTTATTTATTTCGAAGTAAAGGATTTTACGTATTACTGAGAATGGTTTCTGCAGTACGTAAAACATTTTAAATCATTTTTTCCAAAGAAATATTTACATGATTTAGATCTTTTTAAAATGAACACAAGTTTCTTATCGTAGTACCTCAATTAATGTACTTAAATTTGCTTATTTTACATGCATATTTGTAATATCTACGTGATATATATAATATACGTACTATGTACGTGCCATATTAACAGTTCAGTATTGGAAATTAATGTCAAACTAACATACGATTTCATTAAATACGTTTTTATAGGTTTGCGTACGAGAGAGTAATTGAGAGTAATTTTCCGCGCAATACAATCGCAGGTAATCGCCTCGAGTTAAGCTATTATCTAACGCCGGCGCAAATAATGTAGAACTTGTATCAGATTACTTAAGCATCAATTACTAACAAATTGCTTTCACGCAAGTTTGTTCTTCGACCCCCTCTGTTAAACACCTGTAACAGCCGGCGGGCAAGTAGCAGAGATTCCCGCAACAATATCCCTCAAAAAGCAAACGTAAACGCTTCTCATGCCGGAGGTCTACAATATAGCCAGCTTTCATCCCCAGTCAACGCGTGCACGGATTTATTTTAAACGAGGCGACGTGCATAACACATTTACGCTGGCGAGGTTCTGGGAATATCACGAAATTGAAATTCGTCCTGAACGCATCTCCAGCGGCGTTCCATTTTTGCTCTCCAGTGGCGCTCGCGTGTTGGTTTCCTGACTCGCGCACGAATTTCGGCTCACAAGGTTTCCGTACAATATTTACGTAACGAATTAATTTCGGCTTTAGAAGAGCAATTAAGGGTGTTGCGTAGTTTGAGGCGAGGCGAGGCGAGGCAGGGCGAGGCAGGGCGAGGCGAATCGAGCCGCAACCTTCTGTAGCTTCCGTTGCAAGCTCCCCGACGCTGTCGGCAGCCGCTGTGGTTTGCCTCTAGGCGAGAAGGGGAGACGGAAACGTGGAACACAATCGCCTTGGCCGGCTCCTCCCAGGCCTTCTTAGGGCCGTCATAAAACGGTTTATGCTCTACTTCGGAGACTCGTAAGGAGCCACATCGGAACCATCTCTAATTATGATCATAGCCTACCCACTCTTTATTACCATCGGTCTTTATCTTCCTGTCAGTTTCGCCACAAATCCTTTTATTTTCTGTCTTTCGGTTCCTATTTTGTTCCTTTTTTCTGTATTTGGCGTTCGTCCTCGCGGTTTTTTTCTTCATTGCCCACTTCCCTTCGTAGCTGCTCTCCGTTTCTCTTCAGAATAACTCTTTTAATAATTATAGATTTATGCAAATATCTACTTCAGAGATTTGTTAAGAACCACAATTAAGCCATTTCTATCATAAGCTTACCTTCCCAGTTTTTATTACAATTACTCACCATCTTTCTTTGAATTTGCTTCGCGTCTTTTTAATAATTTTCTTTCTCGTTTTATTGTTAATTTGCTCTTATATTTATGTACATTTTTCATTCTTTTAGGAGATTTTTGCTTAACTGTTAACATCCCTTGTAAGGCCATGCTCATTTCTATCCCACAACCTTTCCTTTAATTACCCTCAAGAAAAATGGATATTCAAAATTCATTTCGCTATAGATTTTAGTGTAATTGCGTACTATAACTGCATTAATAGATTTGATTCAATTTTTGATTTCGTTCGTAAAAAAACAGAAAAAAACTGTATGTGACTTTCGTGGGAGAAATACACTTTACATACTTGATTTGTTTTATTACACAATTCACGGTACATAACAAAATTCAAACTTTCAGACTTTTTAGCTACAACTACATGAATAAAAGCTGGAAATATGTGTATCAAAGTGAATAAATGTGTACGTACAGTAATTTAAAAAAAATAAAAATGAACAAAACTTTTTAAATTGTACATATTTATTTTATAAGTACCGTAAATATATCTTCTTAGGTAAAACGATTATGGTTGGCTCCGCATTCAGCCACTTCTAGTCGCTTTGTTTCAAATCGAATTAGAGATATTTTATTAGAAATAAGATGGGTACGTAATATAAATGGATATAGCTATAGGTTTTTAATCAAAATAGCCCAACCCAAAAATATGAAGGAATCAGGCAAATACAGCTAGAACAGAACTGTGATAGTCGACTTCACAAAATCTACCAGTATTTTTCTCTTTTTTTAAATTGTATTTTTTATCTTTCATTCGTCTTCTAACTATTTATAGTTAAAATGTTAGGAAGGAACTCTGGAGCTCAAAAAACATCCGCCGATGGTACTTTTCCTCCATACGTCCCACACAGTTTGAAAAACTTTAAAACCAGAAAAAATACGGTTCTTTGACTAAATTAATTAAATTAAACATTAAAAATGTACCGTCACTTGTAAATTATTTGTTATCTGAACCTCATTACCCAGCGAGTTTTGTGGTGCAGATGAGTACTCTTAATGTCACATTGAAATATTTTCCTCTACATTATTTTGTTAATACAATTAAAAATGGAAAATTATTGATGTATTGTGTTTGTTTAATCGCATAACGTAATTTTTCCCAAATACTCGTAAATAGGATACATTACAGTTATTCTTTCTTCATTAAAATAGTTGTTATTGAATGTTCTTAAATCCTTTAGTTCTATCTTAAACCATTACCTAGCAAAACGTTTATGCCTCATCTAGAGCATTTGATGATTTTTAATTACATTTCATTGCAGAACAAGTATCACATAGCATACACATCAAATTAATATATAACATCCAAGTAATTTTTCCAAGGTGTATTGTTGAAATGAAAAGAAAGCAAATTACAAATATTTTTAATATGTATATTTTACCTTTTACCCGCACAAAAAAATTCCCAGCAACATCCTGTAAAACATATTCGCGAAATTCCCGCTAAATTTACGTCTGTATGCGTATTCAGTGCTAGATTACATTTGCATAGCAGTTTTAAAATAATTTAGTAATTATTGAGTAACCGAGTGAACACACCCTCTAAATATTTGCACTTCCATCAAATAGCATGGCTAATTTAAAGCGAATCCATGCACTATAAATATATATTAAGTTAAATAAACAGAGCGCATATTGCTCGGCTGAGAGGAAGGGATTCAAAGCGGGGAGGAATAAAGCTGCGCAACCCACCCCTAGTGGCGACACAAAATGCAATTTTTCTCTTTTTTAACCCTTCTCCGCGTAAGCAATTTTTGTAACCTATCCGCCAGACACTGCCTTATAACGCGCGTACAAATCGTTCGAGAGCTGCAGCACCAATGCAACTCGCAAAGTGCAGATTTTGACTTACATTTTTTTACCTTTTTATAATACTCTTTGTTAACAAAACGTCTATGAACCCTTTTAGTACTAATACGTACTCTTTAATCCATCAATTATTAAACTCGAAATTTAACGCGTTTAACTCATAACTTTATTTCGGTTTTGACAATATATCAGCCGCTGAACGAAACATTGTGTTCTTACACAGGTACAAGTATTGTTTTAACAACTATAACTTTTCACTAAGTTCTCTCTTCTAAGAGAAGCAAGTTGTATCCTGTGTAATGTTCATCCTGGCAGAAGAAATGATGCACGGAACTATACCATATTACTTAACATTTTTAATATTATCAACAATACAAGACAAATAATACCACTAAGCAAATAAACTAATGGATAACATTATTTACATTGTTGCGTTAAAATTAAGGCCATCTGCTGTTAGACTTATTTCGCGACAACAACAACCTAAAACATCCTCCGAAACTGCCGGTCCGTATAGGTTTTTTCTAAATCTAAAAACATATCTTTTAATAGACAAAAAAGTAGAATATTGTATGAAAACTGTTTTTAAAGGAGGTAAATAAATTCACAAAAAGGAGCAATACTTATACTTTGTAGTAAACCACAATGTAAAGAACTCGTTGGGTCTAATTTTTCAAGAACACAGAATTGAAGAACGTTAACACTGTATCTTCAATTAGAGAGCTTTGCAATCACAATTGTGCACTGTAATATGTACTGTAAAATACTATAAATTATGAGCTCTGAGATACGCTCTATTACATAGCCCTCTTACAAATTCAGTCGAAAAGGTGACGTGATGCTCTGGGTTGCGTGGTGAACATTCTGTTTGGTGAGCTTGCTGCACAAAGGAGAAAATACTGGAGCACATTTGAAGTGACGCCACGAATAAATACCGACAATTCCGTTCTAGAGAGACGAGTAAACATCTAACATCTCGTTAGTGGATGCATGTTAAGAGGGAATTTCTGTTAAGCATTCTGTCGGGTACCTGAACAACGTTTTGCGGTAAATCTCTCCTTCTAGTCTTAAACTATATTAGTAGAAAAACATGCAAAGAAACAAAAAATAAACTTCCATTACAAACTAGAACCTACATGGGATATTTTGTTCAATTCTTATCAATCTAGTTTTCTAGAGCACAAATATACCACACAGAACACATATGGCAAGACAGAGAACATGGCATCTATTTTACAGAGCGCTATGGATTTTCAAACAATCAAGATTGTAATTCTTATTTTCCTAAAAAACAACAATTCCATATAGTTTTATATTATTTCAACAACCCTACTTACTTTCTCCATACATTATTTAATTTTTTCCCGGATAATTTCACGGAATTCAGAGAAATTCTTCGGCAAATTTGGCTAAGTGTCGGCATGGGAAAAATATTTCCGCCAGGAAAAGGAATTCCCTCTGAAATGAAATAGAACTCCATTAGTTTATTATGCTGACCGCGAAGAATTTTAGAATGTTATAAGTATTTATCACAACTTTTCCAACAGGTCATATATGCTCTATCAAACATGTTTAGTTTATTGAAAAGTCGATTGCTCTTAAAGAAATAAGTATTTAACATTGTATTCAGATACCTTTGTTCCTTTTCTTCTAACGTAAAGGTATTCGAATCACAAAATGTGGTAGGGTTCAAAATATGTATTTTCAATACAAACTATAAATGGAGCTTCACTATGTGCACGTTTTTTGAGCTCTGCTTTTGCTTGTAGTGGTAGGAGTATGGCTGGGGGTGAGTTATTTATTTGTTAGCAATACAGAAAAATTAAATCTGCAGTTCGTTTATCGTTGCAAAGAAGTGTTCTACAACTCGGAATCGAAAATGTCTAGGTTTTCAAACGTTGGTAGTATACTGCTTTTTAAAATTCCATTATTACTTTTTGTGTATGTTTATTTTTTTAAAACTTTTATTCATATTTCAACTGTGTATTGTTAAAATGGTCGGAAGGAATTCTGCAGCTTAAGAAAACGTGCGGAGATTATCTCACCCCATACGTCACATACAGATTTTTTAAATATTTTTATTAAATAAACCGAATCAAACTATCACTGTTTGAATCTTTCTGAAAAAAACAACAACAAAAAACGTCGATACGTGTTACATTGCACTTTCAACCACATACTAATTTCTCATATGTACTGTAACACCACCGGGCATCTCGTTGGAGAATGCACGGTTAGCGGCCCGGTTGTAGCTCAGTCGGTGATGGAAGGAATTGTTAATCAGATACAATGGAAGTACGAAATAAACACTTTGATCACTGGTAGAAAAATTACTTTTATTCCTGGGCAAGAAAAAGAATGCACCAGGGAAGTTACATTTGTAAATTAAATAAAAAAGAAGAGATAAAAATGAAAAGAAAAGAAAATTTAAAGATCAGAATTAACAGTAAAGCTTATAACTAGGAAGAGTACAAAATTGTTATAACTAAAATTACAATGGTAAAAACTTGACAATTCGACGTGCCTTGGCGCGGCACCGCGTTACAAAGTTACACAGGGGTGAATACCCTGGGTTATACTGCCTGGGAAAGTTCTTTGTGTGCCCGGACGGGCGCGGCGACGGTCGAAGGGGCGGTTGCGGCCCTCAGTGGAGGTCGGCAGGGGCCTATGACCCACTTCGTCGACAGCTGATCGGCCGTCTGGTGACGTCAACAAGGGAGCAGCTGGCGTCTGGCGGCGCCTAACGGCGTCTGGCGGTGGCTGGTAGAACTCGTAGATCGCCGGGATTTTCTCCCGATCTCAGGAGCGGAGTAATCAACCATGCGTCCCTCTGATTTTCATGACAATTGTTCTCAAGCACGACTTCAGAAAATTGAGAAATCCTTCAGAGACACATTCGCCTCTCTCCGCGACTAATTCCCACTCCAGAGAAGTTTCTCTGCCCGCTCTACTCAGCCCTTTACACTAGCCCACACTGAAATTTTATAAGTCCTTCAGAGGCGTACTCGCCTCTGACCGACGAATAGTTCCCCCCCAGAGAAGTTTCTCTCCCAACTGCTATCAGCCCAAACCTCAGGCCCCTTCTGTTCAGAGGCACACACGCCTCTCCCCGACGAATAGCTCCCCCCCCGGAGAAGTTTCTCTCCCAACTGCTAAGCCCCTTCTGTTCAGGCCCCTTCTGACATTTTATAAGTCGAAATCGTATCAAGTAAACTTTTACCCCCACCCTTTTTCTCATGTGCTCCAGTTCCTTATAATGGTCGCGTCGCTATTGGCCAAAGGTAATGGCGTAGTACACTATTTTCGACCAATAGCGATGGGGGAAGCAAAGGAAATTTCCACACTCTGTGCCTCTGTGAGGGTACAGTGTTTTTCTTGTTCCTTCTGGAACATAGGCCATGCCTGCGAAAGGGGACGCTGTCCGGTGAAAGAATTATCGTTCTGGGTTTCCCCGAATACGAGCAGGCGTTCTAGAGATTTCCCAGTTGTGCCTGCGTCCGAGCGCTTTCCAGTTAATCTTTTGACACCAGCCCTCATAAGATTTTCGTAATGGGCCGGGGGCGCAAGTGGCTGTCACTAGAAAAGGGGTTGCGCGCGTGTCGCCATCTGTTTATTCTCCCAGTAAGTTTCCTTTGGTCTGGTTTATTTTATTTAATTTGTACGAGGAAATCTGTATCGCTACAGTACATACACGACTTTGGCAGAAACTTAAAGGTATTTTAAATCAAAATAAGATCGTGTAATACGTAATTTGAATGTGACATCGTTTATTCAAGTCACTTAATTCAATTTAAATAGTAAGTTATTCACGTCCCATACTGTCCACACCAATTCTATACACCTTCATAAAACTTATAAATCCATTCTCGAGGAGACGTTGATTGGAAAATCATCTACAGCAGTGCTGTATTATATAACAATTTCCGGCATCCCCAGGATGAATATTATCTTTGATGAATATTATATTGGAGATTTGACACATAGATAGATATAACATAAAGATAGATCGTCGGCATCTTTCTATGACTACCAAGTACAAAAATAGTTTACGAAATGCACTTTCATATAAATATAATTTTTGTTTTAAAAACATATTTTGAGTTGTTGTCCAAAACGTTACTTACTTTCTGGACACGCCTCGTGTAAGGAGGTACTTAAACTGCTGTATCACACGATAGTACCCCATAGGAAAAGTTTGTGATGCGAAAAAATTACCCGAGAAATTAAATATTTTGGATCAAATTGGATTGAATCGCAGCTTGCGTCTGACGTCTTCTAATCAGGTGATAACTTTGAGAAAGGTCGTGGAATTCACCAAACGGCGAACGTATTGACGTTATTCTATCTGAATGCTGCCCCAGGGTGATGCGCGAATCTGCTGTCATACTATTTAGTTTAATAATAAATGAAAATTAGCTGTAATTTCCCACGGACATCCACAAAAGACTGACTTTGGAACAGAATACGTTTCAAATTAAAAGCACATATGTAACCTAAAACTCTAGTAAACTCATTAAAGCAGAGAGTAAAACACTTTAGAATCACATGACATCAAACAGTATAATTTTATTAGGACAAAATATTCCCCCTGGTACAAAAATTGATTGTAATTACTATTTTTTTTAATATTAATAATAATTTAAATATATTTTTTTTAAATTTTGATATGCTTGTGTCCCAGGTATTGTAAATACATCTACATATTCAGTGAACACTCAATTGTAAAGACTTGCCCGAACCGGATCCGGCCGAACAGAATCGGATGCATGTTTCTAGGAAAGTCCCTGCCATACGACCACGAAAATACTTAACGCAATTTAAAGAGCTTGAAGTTGCATTTTAACACAAGATTGTAGAAAACATTTAAAAAGTAATTTCTAAATCATCCCAATGTACATGCTGTAATGAACATCATTAGTCCTTCTACATAAAGTAATATGGTAACCTGTGTGTGTGCGGTCGCGCTCGTCCGTCCAATCTCCGTATCTACCACCCTTTCCGGTCCACCGTTTGGGCATACTAAGCATCATTCGAAGCTTCTTCATTCCCTGGAAGTGAACTAGGAACTTTTTAGTTTCATTTGAGAATATTTTAATTACTTTTGTACTTAAACTAATTGCATTTATTAGGTACAACAAATTGTTTGATCATCACGATCGCTCATCACACGCAACAGCGCTAAGTGGGGCATTCCACGAGACTCAGATTAAATAAAAAAGATGTGAGTCAGTACAGCCAACATCAGTACAGAGCTAAAGAAGTAAGCGATATGAACGAATAAGTTGTGACGGAGGCGGCGGTGGTGGGTACAGCAACAGCGGCAGTGGCAGCAGAGGCAACAGTGACGGCAGTAGTGGCGGTGATGATGATGGCAGGGGTGGGAGCGGGGGTGGGAGCGGTGGTGTGGTGAGGTGGGTGAGGGGATGGAGGCATTAGCGGCGATGGAGAAGGTGGTGGTGGCGGTATCGGTGATAGCAGTTGTGGCGGTGGGGCGTTAGCAGGGGTGGCGGTGGCGCGGCGGTGTTGTGGTGGGTGAGGTGGCGGTGGCGGTGGAAGGAGGGTGGCGGCGGAGATGATGTTGGCGTTTGTGTCGGAGGTGGAGACGGATGCGATGGCGGAGACGATGACGATGGCGGAGGATCCGATGGCGGTAGCGGAGACAGTGGCTGTGGTGGAGAAGTTGGTATATTCAATGTCGGAGGCGGTGGGCATGACGCAGACGGTGACGGTGTCGGAGATGGTGGCTGTGTGGAGATGGTGATTGTGGCTGAGATGTTGGCTGTGACAGGGGTGGAGAAGGAGACGGTGACTCTCACGGAGACTGTGGCTCGGTCTGTGCTGACAGCGACTATGGCTGTGGGGGCGGAGGCGGAGACGGTGGCGCAGGCGAGATGGTGGTGGAGGAAGCGGTGGTGGAGACGTTCGCGGAGGCGAGAATGTGGCGGCAGTGGTAACGGTGGTGCTGGCAGCAGTACTGGAAGCGGCAGCGAAGCAATGAAACTGCGACAGCTGCCTCGGCGTGCGCGAAGACTGCTTCATGGACTCCTATCAAGATGGCGCGATTGCGGAAAGTGGAGAGTTCTCGCCGAGACGCTTTGCCGACGAGGACGCCCGTAATAAAGACGTTGAGAGTGAGACAGGGGATCAAGATGGAGGGGTCCCTGGAAAAGTAACGAAGAGAGTGGAGCGCCGCAAGACGTGACGGAACCAGAGCTCAAGTATTAGATAGAATGCTGCCAAATTTATGAGATGTGTTTCGTGGGCACGCTTGTATCAAAAGAGACAAAAATGAGAGGCAAAATTGAGAGCGCCAGAACGCTGAAGAAATATTTTAATTGGGTATAAAAGGTGGAGGTGAATATTCATTAACACGATATTTTTCTTTGTTTACCACAAAATCGAATGTCTGGTGTTCATCACGACGAGGAAATTAGTCCATCTTTCGGGGAGTAACATTATGAACACTTTTGTGAATAAGTACATACGCATTGATATAATGATAAATACAGTTACATTCTTACACTTGTAAATTACGTTTCAAAATTTGTAACGCATAGTATCAATTAAAAATTTCATAATTTTCAAAAGATTTTTTTCAAGAGTTGTGGATCCTCATGATTCGGTGGGTGCACTTCAGAAGCGATGCTCGGTCCTGATTATGATCAATCAGTATCTGTAAGTGTGTATGTGTAAGTAAGGGGTGAAGATAGGGCAAGGAAGAAGCAGGAAAGATCGCGCGGAGTTCGTAGTCCGTTTGTTCGGGTACTGCTCCGGCTTTCTCCTGGTGTTTATCAGAGAAACCACTGATAACTACGGATCAGAGTAGTCGGCCGCCAGAAATCTCTTCCAGACAGCGGTTTATTTCGACCTAGCTATCTAGTGTATCGAAAATTCTGCCACTGACAGAACGCGAACCCTAGCAACTCCCGGTCAGAGGCGCTGCACTGACATCAGTCTATGCCCTGGGCCACCTCAGCCGGATTAGGCTGTGATTTGTTGGAGACTATCCAAACCATTTTTAATAATCTAGTGTAAGAAAGAGGATTAAACAGAAATGTTATTTTTTTCCCATGGTTTGATTTTCATATCAGTCTCTATAATGAACTGGCGTGAAAAAGTAATTTTCGTGGAAAATTAATAACTCTTATCACATCAGCTGCGGAGAATCTTTATCGAACGCTAAGCCTGTGATCCTCCTCTGAGATAGGAATTCCGTAATACGAAGAGATCCTATGTGTTTAGTTTTGAAAGAATAAAATGAAACCCAGAAACTCAGTAGAGAATTCTTAAACGAAAGGAAGTGGTTGTTTGTGCGGATTTGTGTTTGATCGTAATAATCTGTTGCAATATTAGGTGCTATCTTATCTAGGGAAGGAAAGTCAAGTTATTCAAAATTTACAGTATGTCTGAATTATTTAAAAAATCACATTATATGAATAAGTAAATAATAGAACGATATATGTGACATTTTTTAAATTCAAGGAAATCTAGTTATTTCAGTCAATATTACTGTAAAGTCGTGGTGCTTAGTTTCATCATTAAAACCATGGCACTTCAATGGTTCATTAAAACCACTGAAATACATTGGCAGAGAAATATAGCCTAAAATAAACACGTTTTTCTGAGAATTTATACCGTCATACCGTCGAAATGTCATTTATAACTTTCTGGTTTTCACATATTCATATTATGTAAGTTTCATACCCTCATTTCATATCTATCTTGTCATCAATGGAAATATTAGCTATTCTTTAAGATGAAATAAAAAGCGCAAAATAGACCTACATAGAGTTCTGAGTGTAAAAGCAAGTTGTACGTGTATAAGTGCAACTCAAATGACTTCTTTTACACTTAGGACTCTATGCATTTCTTTTCAATATAATATGCAATACGTCCCGCCACTGCTGCCGCTTCTGCCGTCGTAACCGGCGGCGTACTCGCGACTAGGTTATGTGCGGCCGCCTACCTGATACACCTCTGCCGTTCTCGCCTGGGGCTACTGAACTGGGTGAAGGACTGACCATTGATTCGTGCCGGAATGTATTGTTTGTTAGTATTAGTTTCTTGCTGGGTGGAGCGCGCATTGGTATGTGTGCATCACGCATTAATTCATCATATTGCAGTACATTAATATGACCCACACTGGCAGCTCTCTAGTCAGAAGGTTCGCTTTCCATGACGCGATCCCCGGTTCGATTCTGGTCGGGGCAGATTATAGTGTGCGCTTTCCTTGAAACGTCCCTGTAACAGTTACTGTGTAACGATGAGAAAGACCACTTCTCTTCTCACATGAATACGAGGTAGGGATGTCCATGTGCTCACAACACGTACCCCTAACCCATGGTCGCAAGGCCGGGACGCAGCTGATAGACCTTGGCCCTTTCAGAGGCTGTGGTGCCAGTACAGATACAGAGACGTTAATATGAATCCAAAGTGTGTATCTTCTTTTTGAAATACATGAGTGTGATCACTTGTTCCTTCACGCATCCCACAGAGCCAGAAAAGCAGTGTAAAATTAATTAATAAATTCCTTTCTTTAATTAATTAATTAATTAATTAATTAATATTACCTTTCTTCCTCGTCAAGGCCAAGCGGGTCGACAGCGATTACGATAAAGGGAGGATTATTACAATATCTAGTAATTACACTTGAATACTCAACGATATTTTACCCAAATATTCTGAAATTACGTAAATCACGTATACGTTCGATTAGAGCTAACTTTGAAATCTCTCCAATGTACGTTATAATAACTAGCCCCTTGTCTGGCCCCAAATTCGTCAGCGTCACGTTTTGAAACCGTAACCTTAATACCTTTCATCATCAAATGTGAAAACATTACAGACACGTGGAACCAATAAACGCCATCGCAATCAGTTAACTATTTGAATTTTAATCTTGAAGTAAAAAGGACATAATGAGTTTCAGTTTTCCTCTGAACAGAAATCCATATTTGCTTTTATGTGCTTTTGAAACGCAATAAAATGCAATTTGACATTGGTGAAGCTATTTCGAACACTTTACATTTTAAATCAAATGCGCTTGTTCAATTTTTGTGTGCGCGTTATTATGTGAAATGCCGACGATTTTCGTCCCACTGAGCAAAACACGTCTGTTGCTCCGTACAAAACATTTATTCAGCGACTCGATTTCTTTCCGTGCGGCATCAAATGTAATACATTGGTTTTTCAGTAAAAAAAATAATACTGCCGCGCCGCGGCCCAGAAGCATCCTCCAACAAACGAACGAACAAACATTCCGCAGAATGAAGAGCGTCCTCGCCGTCGTAATTTCTTCGTTCATTACCGCGGCGTTCCGCGCGTGCATCGAGATGAGAAATTCCCCGACTGTCAGAAATAATGGAAGTTTATCGACCAGTGGTTGCTGAGGGCTGTCGGGCCGCGTTGCTGATTCGCGCGCCGATGGACGGACGTGCGAGCGGTGACCGCGGAGGGCATGAAGGCAGATGGGGTTGGCAGGCGCCGATAACGAGCGACATACGTAAGGAAGAAAAGGAGGGACACACACACACAGACACGAGGAAGATAAAGAGGTACATGAAGAAATACAAGAGGACGACGAAAGAAGTTGAATGATGATGCGCAGAACGAGAAGTAATCAGAAAGGGAAGAGCCGCATGCAAGGAGGAAGACGGATGGAAAGAAAATTGTAAGAAAAGCAATAGGAAATCATTCATGTTGACATACTATTCAGGGAAGTAATAATCGGGGAAGAAGAAAGGAACAAGTGCAATCAAGTGAAAGAGAGAGAATAAAGAAAATAACTATGTAAACATAAAGAATTTTACCGGAAGTAATGAGAAGATAATGAGGAATAGGAAAAGGCGGGGGAAAAGGACTAAAAATGGAATGGCAGAGAGGGAAGGAGAAAATACGTTAGATGAATTGATGGAGAGGGACGGAAAAGAGGGAGAATGGAGGGATATGAAAAGGATAGAGTAAAGGGTAGTGAGAGAGGGAGAGAGAGAGAAGCAGAGACTCATTGAAGACGAAGGAAAAAAGGGGAGAGAATGATAGAGGAAGAAGCTGGAAAGGAGAAAAATGGAAAGAAAAGAAGGGAGGAAAAGAGGAAGGAGGGACAGGGGAATGAGAAAGAAAGACATGTATAGAAAAGGAATAAAAGGAAGATGGCACGTCAAGTGTAGATACATGCGGGAAACGAGAGCACATGAAGCAGACAAAAACCCAGGACACCAGACAGAGACAGCGGCGAAGAAGCCATCACGACGGACACAGGAGAGGCGAGCAGAAGGGCGTGGAATGAGGTTAATATGCCCAGGAGACCACATTCTGCCGAGAGGGCGCATTGCGCTTCCGTCTGTCGCGACTCGCTCCCCCATCCTCCCCATCCCTCCCCCTTCCTCCCCCTCTCAGCCTTCTCGTCCAGAAGATCTCCGCCGCTGGTGCTGCGTCCGTCACGCACTAAGTAGCGCTCGTCCCCTCAGAAATACCACGGAGAGCGCGCACCGCGGAGAGCGAGCAGAGGACAGTCGGAGTCGGAGCGGCGAGCGCGCTCTCTCGCGATCGGCTACTGGACTTTAACTGCCTACAAAAACCCTTAAAGATGCCACAAATTTGATTTACATTTGCATTCCCATCGTATCAATCGGTGCGGCTGCTCAAACAACCGTTGCCGCTGGTGGCGCTCACCTGGAACTTAACACTTAGAACACTTAGAACTGATTGTTCCGATTGGAAGGTTTTCGTGGTTTCTTCGATCAACGCTAGTCTAATATAGAAGCAGTACCCTAACAAACAGGATATAGATCTCGCGCGATCATTCGTTTAACATCCTCCTCTCTTCCTCTTCTCTTACACACACACACACTTAAAAGCACTAGTCTACCATCCATATTGGGAGACCAATCGATATCTTAAAACTTGTGCCGGCTGCGGCGGTGCACTGCTGGTGGAGATAATTTGATGAGAAAACCACCCGTAAGCGGTCGTGTACGTCGGCGTCGGATTTCATGCTCTGCTTGAAGAGGAACACCACTACATCCCGAGATAAAGCATACACACCTGTTACGGAACTAACACCACATCAGTTGATGCTCCCAGAAACATTATTCACTCAGTCAGTCATCTCAACACCACCTCAATGTTCAGCGAAGTGTTGTCACGCTTTCGTTTCAGTAACAGTTGATGTCCCCGATCACGATGCTATTACACGCACCGGCTGCTACGTCCGAGGCATCAGCTAACCATTGGGTAGAACCTAGAAGCCGTGCTCGAATAGTTTTCCATATCTAAAGAGCCCAAAGGGAGAGTCTCTTCCCTTCGTCCGAAGAGTCGAAGACACCTCAAACGTTGTTTTCTACTCGTTATATGAATAATAATTATAATTAAATTAGCGAGCAATCGCTACATGTATAATAAGTTGTCCATATTTCACGAATAGCATCCATGCCGCGCACACCACTACCAGCTATAACCATTCGCGATTTTACCAGAAAGAGGACATGTAGATAAACAGGGAGATAAATATCTGTATAATCGAATACGTCTATGGCATACCGACTGATCATAGACAGAAACAATGTGACATATGTGGAAGGAGAGATTGACGGCTGAAAATGAACCAAATGTCATTGAAAATCGAATGGACAGTGGAAGGATTGGCAGTTGACACGTAATTGTCTATGAAAAGGTTGACACTTATACGAACTGATGGATGGAACTTCAATTGCCAGGTGAAGGAAGGCCGAACGGAATCATCGATAGTCTGTTCAGATGACTGCCGACGAGTTACCATTAATGTTTATGGTGCGTCAATCTAGCTTTTAAAAAACTATCAGAATATTTTCATCACACCACATCAACTTCCGTAGAAAAAACAAAGTACGAGTGAAAGTGTTTAATCACTTTACGACAGCATTTGGATATGAAACTTAAGCCTGAACGACTGGGTCGATTCCAACAACTATAATGAAGACGAGTATGTTAGAACATCATTAATATCTCAATCAAATTTCATGAGGAATATTTAAGAAAGTTCAATATGAAGACAAGGTTATCTCGGTATGATTCACAATTCCATATTTCTGCAGGTATATACAGGTATATACACATCGAGATACAAAATAAAGATTGTTGATACAGCTATGTACACAGGAATGTACTGTGACCGTACGTAAACAGCATCCAGGTGTCGAGACTCTCAAGTACAGCGCATATTTCAATATTATTTCTATTCTCCACATTTTTTTCTATATTCAAGCTCCTAGAAGAGTGAACGTTAAGATAAACTTTCGTTAGACAATTTCCGATAGCATCTACAGAAATAACATCCTAGACTTTTCAAGTGATAAAATCTCACAGACAAATCGTTTCTATGTTTGAATACGAGAAAATCATAATAGGGGCTGGTAATAGTAAAAGTGCTAAAAGATCTCCTCGTAGCTGTCTTCACACAGACACTCGTAATTGACTTTCAGGAATCTCGGGCAAACTTCACAGTTCCGTGGTTCCACAACACAATCCCTTACTTTGTAATGGAATGTTCAGTGGTTAAAGTGTCGACCGGAATGGTACACACAAGTACGTGATAAAATACAAACAACGTGTAAAATAACTACTCAAAAAGAAATATGGGACAGAAGACATCTTCTGTAGTGTTTAGATCAGTTACAAGGAGTCAATGAGACACCCTTGAGATGGTACGAGTTGGAAAATGAGCGGTTTTACGCCTTCTATAGGTAGTCGCCTTGCCGTGAGGGTATGGCAAATTGCCTGCCGCTCATGGGACGCATCAAGTTAATGGTATCACGATAATCTGTACTTCGGGACACAGTTAATCTACGTCGTCAATGGTGCGATGCATACATGTAAACTAGGGAGCTTATCTTAGGTGTATGGTTGGTTTGCATTATGCCAACATGCCGTCCCTACCTTCACAGTTAACACGGTTTTCAGATGAGGACGACATTGCTGTTCATTCCCAAAAATCTCAAATGAGCTATTTTCAATACATACATTTTAGTTCTTTTTTTATCACTCATTGTAAAATACTACTTTTGTGTAGAACTTTGATTTCACCTAGAATTCTTCCCCATATTTCCTGGCCTTCCGCTTTTATTTTTACATTCCCTTGTTTTTCAATTCAAGTGAATTTAAAGAAGTCTCATTTAAAAGTAAAGTTGCTAGAATTTTTTCTACCCTAAGCTAGAGGATCAAGAATTGTGTAGGTTTTCCTACTAAGAATGCTGTCTTAATCTACGCGATAAAGGAATCAAAGGTCTGTCGGGAGGTTCCCGGACCTAACCTTCGAAGATTTGTCTTCCCCTTATCTGACAAAATGAGTATTCCTGATACATTTTACCTCAAGAGAAATGACCCTATTGCATATTAAAATACCGATGGTTATCTGACAAAATTTTCATTGCCTTATTTTTTAACTAATCTCCATCTGCACTGTCGCAATGACAGAATTCACGTTAACTATCCGCTGACGGAAACACTTTATACTTAAATAATTTATTTACTTTATCGTCAAAAAAATATAAAACAATCTGCGCAATTTTTCTTGCGCTCAAGAATATTTTTTCTATGGATAGTTGACTATGGATAGGTACACATAAGCGGAGTTGTCAATTGTCAACATTTAAAAACTAGAAATGTTTGCCTGTAATATACGTGTTTGCAGTGATGACCGAACTACAAATTTGATGTATATCATTATTGACGAAATAACAATCACAATAGCTCCACTCCTCCTTCAATTAGTAAAGAGAGAGCACAACATAAGCTGCAGCTTGCTGAATGTCCAGAAGCCAAGTATGTCGCAATGTCAGCATTTCCTCAAAGGATTAAGAGACACTGTACGTCAAACCTGTATCGAGATGGGCACTCTTAATGAGGAAAGTTCCAACTCTACCTATTTTCCTAAACATGGCTAAGACAAGAGGATGAACCTTAGAATGGCGATCACTGCAAGAGTTATATAGTTCTGGATACTGAGTCTCAAAACTCGCGCGTTAAATGTGAAATTGGTTGCCAACAAAGCAAATTTGAGCGATATTTCTTTGCAGTTCACTGGCTTCCTCTGTCTCCTGTTGCACCACTATTTCATTAACATTAATCCGCTCTTGATTAACCGTCTGCTGTGAGTTCTCGAGGGGAGACGAGATGTCTGCTAGTGCGGTTAGCGGACGTGATTTCTTGACGAGAGAGGAGATGAATGTAACATTCACACACTTGAAAATTGAGCGTATAACATACATACATGCAGCCCTCTGGTCATGGTGAGATTTTTATGGTTTTGTTAGATATACGGGATCTTGAAAAAAATCAAAAAAAATAATGGAGCAGTTTCGATCTGGACTAAAAAAGGAAATATATTGTTGTGCTACTCAGCACTTACTATAACTTTCTAAGAGTTACTAAGAGTCTTACTAAGAGTCCGCCAGCCATTAAATATTAGCTATTCAGGAGTTGTTATGGAACAGGGAATATTTTGGTCTTTGAATGCACAGAATTGTTGAACTCTGTATATACACTGTAATATATTATTTCAGTATTCCTGAAGACAGTTTTTGTTGAAACATTAAATTTATTGCAGTGATGTTAGAAAGTATTTCTTGAACAGTGAGCGTGCAACTTCTCGGAAAACAATTTTGAGTGGTTTTGTTCAGACAAATTTTTGATTCAATAGGCCACTAGAGGTAGGCGTTTGCATATCGGACTGTTATATCAGATTTGATTACGCAACGAATCCCGTGAATTTTCAACGCAAAACAAATCCTCTCCTAGTACCTAAAAGTTATTTAAAATCAAGTTAACACTTTCACCAATTTGTGACTTGCAATAGAACATTAGTCTAAATAAGCATACCGAAATAAATGTTTAAACACATTCACCGACCCATTAATATTTACTTTTACAACTAGATGGCACCCTTTCGTCAGTACACCCCATTGTCGAATTCTGCACACTACCACTAGTACTGCAGAAGGGGTATAATAAATTTGAATTCTGAAATGGCGATCATTAGATCCATGCTAGTATACGGTTTTAAAACATTGCTTTACAAATCTGATAAACTGTAATTCATTTTTACTTTCTCACTTAATACGCACATACATAGGAAAGAGAATGTAGATAAATCTACAGAGGAAAGTGGCGATATCTTGACTAAAATATGTCGCATATTTGGTCACTAGTACCGAAAAGTGGATTCATCTTGTTTCTATATGTAGATAGTAAATTACTTCCAAAAATATGTAATTGTCGTAATTACCGGTTTTGAGTTTCGTGATACCAAAAATTGATTTACGGCAAAACTTCCGCATTTCCGTCCATCTGCAGTCAACACAAACACCTTGACACTCTTCAGACGATTTTTTCTAAGATCAATCGGGGCAAACTCGGGGCCATGAGAATTTGAAATGGATATTTTGGTTTTTGAAGGTACTTTACATGAAGCCTGAACATGTTCAATATTTTTTTTAGAAATGGCCCTAATATTGTTTATTATTATTATTATTATTATTATTATTATTATTATTATTATTATTATTATTATTATTATTATTATTATTATTATTATTTATTTTTTTTCGTTAATCGGCCGACTAGGACCACGCAAGCAAGCATCCTGCATATACCGTGGCTCAGTTTTTATTTATTATCGCGGTAGCAGGTGCTTGCAACAATTCTTAGGGGGGACCAGCATTTAGCTGGATCCGATTTTTATCCCCCATGGTTATTAGCCTGGGGGTAATTATTATTATTATTATTATTATTATACATAATTCACAGTATCTACTGGTCGGTATGTCAACCACACACAGGAATGATGACCAGGTGTGTGGTTGCTTTACTGAAGGTTAAGATGGCTTCTGACAATACGGCATGTATTTAAAATTACACACTTTTGCATATTATATACATTCCTGGCATCCAAGTGAAGACACTCCAGTGCCCGAAGTGTCATTTTTGGGATCACTCCTGTAGCTGATATTATTATAGGCACAGTTGTCACTTTACTGAAGTTCCACTGAGTTGCGACTTCATAGGCGAGATCGGTATACTTCTGGATCTTCTCTTGATATTTTCCCGATATGTTGTGGGTATTGGGTATTGATATATCGATAAGGAAAACCTGCTAATGGTTTCTATCAATGTATGTTATATCGGGTCTATTGCCGCCGACATGTCTGTCAGTGATAATGGAGCGATCCCAGTAGAGTGTGTGCTCACTACTTTCAAGCACATTCTGAGGCACATATTTATAATACGGCACGGAAGTGGCGAGTGAGCCCGTTTTCTATGCCAATGCCATTATCAGTTTCCATATTTATAACTTGCATATGACCCCGAATGATATTCACTCTCCTGCACTTATCCAAACCGAATTTCATCTTGATGTCGTCAGTGAAATTCTCCGTCACGTTTATTAGTTGCCGCATATGACTCTCAGTGTCTGCATAGAGCTTCAGGTCATCCATGTAAAGAAGATGAGAGACCCGGAGAAGAGTTGAGTTCCCCTTTTTAAGAGCGATTCCATAATTAGCTGAATTAAGTAGAGTAGACAGGGGATTCAAGGCTAAGCAGAACAATAAAGGGCTTAAAGAGTCAGCCTTGAAAATCCCTCGGCGGATGTGTATAGTATCTGTGTGGACGGATTGTTTTCCATTAGAGAGATACAGTTTTGTATTCCATCGACTCATCGCAGTTTTCAGGAAGTTTTGGATAAACGGGTGGGCCTTGTATACATCCAAACATTGAAGGAGCCAAGAATGGAGCACGGTGTCGAATGCTTTAGCGTAATCTATGTAGCATGCGTACAAGTTTCTTTGTGTTTCAAGCACTTGCCCCATAATTACAGAGTCTATAATGAGTTGCTCCTTGCATCCCTGAGATCCAGGTCTACATCCTTTCTGTTCATTTGCTAAGATGTTCTGTTCCTCAATGTGTGTCATCATCATTTGTGAAACACAAGATGTTTTGAGTTTGTAGAAAGTTTGAAGGCAGGTTATAGGCCTGTACATCGAGGGGTCTTTAGTGTCACCCTCCTTTGGTAACATGAATGTTCTACCTTCAGTGAGGAAGTAAGGTAGATTTTCTGGATTGTGAAGAAAATATTGAATTATATTAGCTATATGATGGTGAGTGCTTGTGAATTTTTTCAGCCAATAATTGTGCAGGCCATCACTGCCTGGTGCCTTCCAGTTATGTGCTTTGTTCAAAGCTGCTTGGACAATTTCTACGGTGATGATTGGTTCACCCATTAGAGTAATATCTCGGTGTCTGTCATATTCCATTTCAATCCACGTCCTATCTGGGTTGTGGGACACAGCAGATGACCAGATAGGTTTCCAAAAGTCCTCTACTTGTGCCTTTGAGGGAAGTTTTGACTCTTTCATATCATTTACAAGCCCTTTACCCTTTGACATATTCCTGTGGAATGCTTTCTGGTTTCTGTTAAAAAGAGAATTCTGTTGTTTCCTCGTAGTGCAATTCCTGTAGCGTCGAAGGCGTTTTGTTAACGCCAAAAGCTTTTGTCGTAGGGTGTCAAGATGTTCTGTTATTGTTGAATTCAAGGGCTCGTGCTTCGTATGTATTTTTGTATTGATAAGGATGTTATTCACCTTTCTTCTCAGTTTTTCTGAGATATTTCCTTTTTTAAATTGCGTGAGTCTCCCAATATCTCTCCTAGTGCTTTCTATACGATTCACCAGCCGTCTTTCCCAAGGTGGCCTTCTTTTTTCACTTCGATCATTTTGGGCAGTTGCTACGCGGCTGAAAAGCTTGGAACCGTTACATCTTGAAGCCACTACCGCAGCACAATAAATTGCTGTGTGTACTTCTTCGAAAGATGGTCTTTGTTGTAGATGTTGTGGCAGTACTTTCTCATTCAAGACTCTGATTGCTCTTGCTAATTTCTTCGAGCAATTTTGTCTGGGAATGAGATAGCGGTTCAGTGGGTCAGTTCCCTCAAATTCTGCAAGTGCGACTGCAAATTCATTGCGAATTTTCACCTCTTCACTACTCTTATCATCCATACTTTCTGACATGCTTGTCCCATTGTCATCCTGAGTTTGCACAGCTGATATCTCCACTGCCCTCAGATTACTAGGTTCTGAGGAGTTAAGCATTTTTCTCACTTCTTTCTTGATTGATTCCAAAACTGGCGCAGAGAGGAGATTTTTCTGAACAATTGCTCGACGCTGGTCCGCTGTTCTTTGCTCACTAACTTCAGAATCAGGGAAACGGTGAAGAAATATTTGATGTAACTTTTGTCGGTAGGCCGTAATGTCAGTCTCCATTTTGGTAATGGTGTAGTATTCACGCATGATGAAGGTATTTATTTCTGTAGTCCACTTCATCCTTCTGCGTTGCCTACCTGCGGCAGTGGTCTCTGGAAGCAATAGATTGCTTCTCTGGGAAGCACTTGCGGCAGGTGGAGCTGTAAGTGGAGATGGATGGGTGCTGCTATGTTCGGCTGTAGTATATTCGGGGTTATCCCCGATCAGGGCCCGCCTGTTCAGCTCCTGATCACCACCGGCTCGCATGCTGTCACCTTCAGCGGTGGCTCCGAAGGTGCCCCGGCGCTCCCCAGGCAGCATCTGCTTTTCCGAGGCCTTACGACGCATATTCCGTGTCTCCATATCTATATGGGTGTGCGATCGCCCTGTTTGCCGCCAAATTTTCTGACGTTGCCCGTCTCCCACGTGGCTAAGTTCTCAATTGCTCGGATGTAGTGCTGGACTTTGGGAGACTTCTTAATAATAATAATAATAATAATAATAATAATAATAATAATAATAATAATAATAATAATAATAATATTTCTCTCTAATATACCAAAGCGATCGTTCTATTGCATTAAAACTAGGCGTTTATGTATAAACATGGCTTTTTTGAAAATCAGTTAGTGTTTATGTGTAGCTTAATTCTCTGTCCTGTTCTGGTAGTTTAGGTGAAGAATTGTTTGGAGATTTTTCAAGATTAATTCACTATTTCTTAAAAGGGGTGTGCGTGATCTCAGACGCTTAAACCGCTCGGAAGTGTGCTAAAAATATACTTATATCACTCATTTCAAAACAATGGTACGAGTCATTCTCATGCGAAATTGTACGTCTTACCACAAGAGTCATTAGAATGATCAACTATTCAAGGTCTATAAGAGGTATTTTTAGTAACACAAAGAAACAAAATGCCGATATACTTGTAATTCGTCCAAAAACACACATATTTCAATGTCGCGACTTTATTGATACATTTTCCTCTGCTTCTAGTCTTCGCATTGACGGGTGCCAATAGTAAATTGATAATAAGACATACGCTCTTGTGTGGTCAAATTGTGACATTACATCTCTTTTAAAAATTTTAATTGGAACTGCCTTCTCTTGGAGAGAATTCGATCACGTTTTCTACAAGTCGCATAATCAATATTATCTTACAATTTAATTTACTTCGAGTCCACTTACAGCGCCTCGTAAGTTTGCTACACGATTGATTAATTAATTGATTGACTAGTGTTTTAGGGCGCGCCAACTAAACAGCTAAGGTCATTAGTCCCGTAAGAGTGGTGCGTGTTCTTATCACGGCACGTGGCGATGATCTTCCCCCACTGAATGGTGAGATACATGCCAACCTTCACGTCGGCTAGCGGAGTATTCCCCAACCTAGTATCTCCCATCAGCAGAGTATCGCGCCTGCGGAACAACCACTAAGCTCCCGACTGGTCTTCCGACATGTGTGGTTGTGTAGTTCCTGTAAATGTAAGTGTTTGTATGTAAAGTGTGAGGATAGGACAAGGAAGAGGAAGGAAGTGTTGCGCGCGGTTGGTAAACCGTTTGTTATGGTATTGCTTCGACAATCGCCTGGTGTTGATAATCGAAACGACGGAAACTGATCAGAGCAGTCGGCCGCCAGAATTAATCTACAGACAGCAGTTGAACTCGACCTAGCTCTCTAGGTAATGTCAAAATTCCTGTCAATGTCGGGAATCGAACCCTAGGTCCTTCCGGTTAGAGGCACTGCAGTGACATCAGCTGAGCCAACTGCGGTTTAGAGCTACGAGATCCACCGCCTTCTTTACAAGGCTGCTGCTCAAAGGGGCGTGCCTGCGCCCGCCTCCACGCCCAGTCGTTGCTGCCGACAAACAGGCAGAGCGCGGAGGCGGGCAGTTGCCCTCGCGGGGCACCCATGCGAAAAGCCTCACCTTGCCTCACACCGCCTCACTACGCCTTGGCACGCCTCACTACGCCTTGGCACGCCTTGGCGCGCCTCGCCGCGCCACGCCGCGTTGCGCCGCGGGGCTCCATCAACGCGGACGCATCAAACCGACCAAGTTGGGAAGATCGAGAGCGCTCTCGTGGTCGCCTCTCCAGGGAGCGCCGCAACTTGGTGCTTAACCTTCTCGCATCTCCTTACGCGACGCGCCGAGCGCGGCCAGGTCTCCGCGGCAGGCGCCCACCGCACAGTGGGCCGAGCGAAGGAAACAAGTGGACGTAGCTTTGCTAGGTGTTGTCTTGAAGTCTGTCGGTATTGTAGATATTTGAATAATCGTTTTCCATGGTTTGGCGGCAGTCGATTCCTTCACGTAAAGCACTAGAAATAATAGCCTAAACGTGTAGCTGATTTGCCTTTGCACCGCACAGTGGGCCGAGCGAGGGAAAGAAGTGGACTTGGCTTCACTAGCTGTGTACGTTTTCTTGAGGTCTTTCGGAAATGTAGATATTCAAATAATTGTTTTCTATTTTGTCGCGGCAGGAAGTTGATTCCTTCACGTAAAGTACTAGGAATACTAGGCTAAACCTATAGCTGATTTGCCTAGGCATATATATTTTTTATTATACGGGAGCGGAGTGAATGTGTTTATGTCAATTCTTACTGCTCGTTGCTACATATATTCATAATTCAACTAAATACGTATATGGATTAGAACAGAAACACCAGATATGAAGAAACCATGCACATACTGCACTTCTCTCCATAGTGCGTCACACAGCTTTTATCTGTTTGTAAGTTAAATAAACAAACGTAATATATTATGCAGTGGTTCCAGAATAAATGTTAGAAACTTTTAGAGAGTCTAGGGAGGCGCAGATGATCACATTTTTCCAATGAGTGGTTATAAATCTCATCTAACGAAGTTGCATATGTGACGTTTGCCCTTGATTTGTCGTGCACTAGTTTTTGGTGGTACATTTTCAGACGTAGATATTTCGTATACTGGCTGAAAACCAGTGAAAGAGACTTGTATATAAAACGAATACGAGATGTCTAACCTACGACAGCAAAGTATTACTTCGTGAGTTTCGTCGCTCATGGAGTACTATTCCTGAGTATATTAAGTATTTTTATTTTCTAATGTAATATTTAAGTGTCCTCGGTGACTGGTTAGTTAGCGTGCTCGCTTTCAACGGCGCAACCCCAATTTCGATTCCTGGTCGGGGAAAAAAGAATTGTGCGCTTTCTTTGCAATGTCCCTGTATCTGTTGATGTCTGACGATGAGAAAGATCACTTCTCAGGTTGAGAAGACCAGAATACGGCGTAGGGATAGCTATTTGCTAACCACACTTAACCCATAGCCGCAAGGCCGGAACGCTGCATATAGGTCTTAGCTCCTAAAGAGCTTTTGTGTTAAAGTACATACATACAATTTAATATATGATTTTATTTTATAAAATCTGTTCCAGTAAAATACAAAATAAAAAGCAAATTTTTAGATAATTTCAATGTAAATAGTTTTCTGGCCTGCCGTAAGGAGCCTCCGCAACAGTGGCTAAAATATGGATTACCTCCAAGCGATATACCGATACTTTGGTAAAGAATTAATATCGATTAAGGGGCGTCATTTACATTATTAATAAAATTTTAAAAAATAATAACATAACACTGTTTACGTATTGTATTACGTGACGCAATACACGGTGTTAGAGGCAACCGCGGTACCTGTACCAATATACCACATATGATGTTGAATTACGGAAACGTCAGAGATAATATAATTTAATAAAACTTTATTTATTAAAGATATATGAGCATTAACATTATCCATTAATATTAACTATAATAATAACTAGGCCAAGCAAACCAACTCTCTGTGACCATAAACTCGCATAAAACTTTGAATTTCGTAAAGAATTTTAAACGGAGGAGTTTCTTCAATTTGTACACACACCGGTTTTATGGTCAATTCATGATTAAGTGTTTCGAAACACATAATACGTGGTACAAATAGAGATATTAGATAAAATTAAAAGACGTGAAAATTTGTATTATGAGGAAAATAATTTTAAAACATTCGATGGTAGACTCCTTACAGGATATGCGAGAGAGAACTAGAACACAATACACGAGAGATAACTTTTTCAGGGTCTATCAAAGAGAAAAGAAGTGAAAATACACTATACTTGAAATCATGTATACGCCGCCAGGATCTCAGTAATTGTAAAGTTCTGGTACGATGGCAAGAACATTGTTTTTTGACGTACGTTCTGACAAAATATAAAAGATTAATATATTGGCAGAAAATTTTATTGTATTAAGAGTATTTTGAAATGTTATATATAAATATATATATAAGGGTAAAGGAAATAATCGTCCACAAAAGGTGTAATCATTTTCCTTAATTATTACCCAGAGTTAACTTTCGGGAAACACTTTTCCCATCCTGAGTGGGTCTCTAGCAAGGACGAGAAAATTAGTGAATTTAGTGAAAAAACAAACAAATAATATCAAATAAATAAAATTGAAAATACTTACTGCCCAAACAACGTGGATCACTCATAAATGTTCACACATGGTCAAAAAATATGAAAACTGCAAAACATGATTGTTACAACTAGGTTGCAGCCATCTTTTGGAATGGAAGAAGAGGAAGCCTACCAATTGAGGGAGAGGAGGGGGGGCAGAAGAGTACGAGTAGAAAGGGGAGTCATAAACAGATTTAAAATACTACTTTTCATACAGGAATGTAAAAACCGGATAGAAAATTAGGAATTTGCAAGATTCTAGAATTTTAAATTATATCAAGGAGAAATTTTAAACAATTTGACTAAATAAAGAGACTGCAAAGAGGGGAAAAATCAGGTCAAAAGAATGGTTAGGGGCTAGTTAATAAAATATTTAAAATGAGACTGCTTTTAATTAAGGAATGATCATTCAAGATAGAAAAATTAGTATTTTTTGAAAAGTTGTAGAATTTCCAAGTTATCCAAAATGTACATTTTCGTGCCTTTGTTGACTAAGTGAAGGATTTTAAAATTATAAATGGTGTCAAAAGAATGGTTAAATTGAATCAAATGATTGGCAAAGGTGGAAGTGACTAAATTCTGTTTCCAACATTTGATATGCTCATCAATTCTAACTGAAAATGTTCCACCTGTTTGGCCTACATATTGCTGAGTTACAGTTATTACAAATAAGGTGATAAATGCCACTTCTTTCAATGGGGGGGAGAGGTGATTTGGAACTAGGAAATAACGATTGGAGGGAGTTTAAGGTTTTGTAGTACATAGTACCACATTAGTCAAAAGTGACCAGAGTAAGAAAATATATATAAAAAACAACCACGGACGTTAAATATATTTCCAGTACAAGTACACCCATCTTCACTAGTAAACACATCGACAGGTCTGAAGGTCAAATGACCAACCAACAGAAGGTCAAATTACTTGACGTATCGGGCCGCTGAAACTACTGTGGTAACCGCTGTGTTGGAGCCCTCTGTAGTAAAGTGTATTAACTTTTAATTTAAGAGCGCGTTTAGAAATGTTACCTACTGGTTAAGCGATGTTTTGTCCTCACTCCTAGTTCACTATGTTTAGTCTAGACCTTTTTGTCTAGAACAGACATTTATAACACACCTGTCACTCGTTATTCAGAGAATGAGTTCAGATAATGAGACACGAAACTACCTGGTTTGCGGTAAGAGCTAGAAGTGTCAAAAATTATATTGTAATTTATTCTTGCGCTTTACGTTCTGAACATTACTGCCTTCACAAGGTTTTTGTTATCCACCGCACTTTTCTTTCGGCACGACAGAAAACGACTTAATTCAAACAGGTTGTAAGTGCAAATTGTTGAATATGTTTACACAGATGGTTTTTTGACAGATTATAATGAACCAAGTACAGGAATGCATCTCCTGGCAATATTCTCAGAAATAATTGTAATCGTCTTTTATGTACTTTGTAATGGCAGTACAAGTTCTAATATGCGTTACTCTTATTTTTACGATCAATTACAAACTGCTGAAGCTGACGTGTATAAAAGGTATCATCGGAAACAATTTTCAAATAACTCTTTAACATACAATGAATTGATACCATTTGGAACTTGGGAGAACGCAATAAAAGGGGGAAAAGAGCAACATACAAACAAGAAATACGGCAAAACAAATTACATAAAATCCAGGAAATAAAACTTACATCAAAAGCACTGCAATGTTACTTTCCATTGCTTGACAATATGAATCATCAACCTTTGGTCTAACATTTATAAATCGGAAGTTTGGAGACCCTTTGAATCTTAAATCACATGGAATAATCACAGAACAGAGTGTAGCGAATATAACAAATTACTTTTATCGTTATTTCACACATTTAAAAGGAAATATGGGTATTTTAGTTACAGCTAGTAAGTTAATTTAAAGTTTTTAATGAAAATATTATGAAAAAAATTTAAAAAAGAAATAGTAATTCAAAATATGAAATAATCTTGAAATTTGGTTGAGAAATTCTAGACATGTACAATAATGTTAACTTTTTTTTCTTTGTGAATACTATTGCCGCATCTAATTTATCCATGCCATATAAACCATTGACAGCGCGAAGAATAGCACACCTGTCATCTTTGAAAATGCGTCCAGAACTTTGATTCTATTCAATCGACTAAAGATGGTTGAATGCCGTTATGATATCGACCGCCGGCAAAAAAAGGGAGGGATAAACGCGTGGTAACAGACAATATGCAATATTTATCTTTCCACGGTGAGGAATGTTTGAAAGATAATAGATTTCTCATATTTGGTTTGTATTCTATGTTCTATGGCAACGACAGTCGCGAAATCGCAAGAGTATAACGTATAAAAATATATACGTCGCAAGCATTAATTTATACTTAGGATAATATAGTTTTGTTTCTGGGGCACCTAAGCATTTCATAATGACCATGCGAAATATTAAACCGATTTTAAACGATCGAATTTTGTGTCCTGGAAGTTTTGTCTTAATTTAATCCACTTACAGGTAAAGTACCGGGAATACATTTTCTAAAATATAGGGACGAAGTTCACGCAAGCCGAAACTATATGAAAATAAAATTTTCTTCTCATTCATATTCGACAAAATTGGGCTTAAATGTTCCATTAAACGTAATTCCTTGCATAAAACACGAATCCTGGAGATATAAAATGTGTTGTCTCGGTAATTTCTGTCTGAATTGCACTCATAATTTAGAGCATGAGAACAGTCACATTCGGCGAAACGATTCGGAAAATAATGGTCAAAAATTAATTGAGAGTGCAAAAGAACAAATCGTTGTGACTCGCGAAGGGGGAGTGGAATTTAACTCAAAGGGATGACAGCGAGGCGTGTCAGAAGTGGATGTTTCATTCACAAAAAGTACGTTAGCTACAAACATAATAATTAAATAACAGTGAATATGTGCCTCGTAATTATTATAACTTCAGTGTTTATGTATTTTAATAGTTTTCAGTCATATTTTACCTGTCGCTCTACGCATGCAGGATAGAACTAACTTCGCATGTTTTTTGTTGTAATGAGATGTATTAAAACTTTTATGAAGGGTAATTCACTGAAATATTGATTACTGACGTTAAAAAATTATGATTAAGGTTATTTCATTTTTCATTAATATTTTTTTACTCCTGGTACTACAATTATGACACATTCCCTCGAGATTTCAGGGATTGATAATATAACTTTTATTTAGACGATCAGACTCGTATTAAAAGTACAAACTGACAAATAAATCTATAAGCTGTTGTATAACATTTTATGCACACTCATTTATAACTAAAAAGAAAAAAAGTATACCATACAATCATACTATCATAAATACATTCATGCAATAATAAACATGTTTTACCGAGTTTTGATATATGTCAATCACATTTCCACGTATCTTCAGATAATTAATGGCTGATCCAATTTGTCGAAAATCAAATAATTGCTGCGAAGGATAAAATTTGTCGTAAATCATTGGGTACAGTAATTTTCAAATGTTGCAAGTGCGAATTCACAATTGTAACCTCTCGATACGACGGCGGTAAAGCATTTACAGCAAAGGGATTAGGGCACTAAGCACATCATTCCTTAATTTATCTTAAATTTAAAATTTACTGGGTTGTTCCCATATTCGAAATTATCAGTTATTTTCCACCTAAGCTAAAATGAATAATTTGTTAGCGAGTAGGATAGATACGAATAAGTGCACTAATTTTGAAGAATTTTATAATTACCAAAGACGTTGTGTATACTACATTTATTTACGATCATTCTATTTTCGGAACAAATTTGATAAGGAGAATGGACTAAAAAGTGTCAATACGAACTGTAATCACATTGGCATTGAAACCTACTGAATGTATACAGTATATATACGGTGTATACCGAGTCCAGTATAATCGTCAAAAGAATATGGGTGTCAAGTATATAGAACTAAGTGCATTTTACACCTAGTTCTTTCATTGCTTATGATAAGAATGCAATTAAGTAGTTCCAATATAGAAAAATATATAAAAACTTTGAATGTTCGATTTATTCAGCGCCTTGGCAAAAGGTTTGGTTATGGAAGCAATTTAATTATGCTTACGTTAGAGCCTTGACATTATCCGGTTTGGCCGTGGCGGAGCCACACAGCCAGAAATTATACTCGTAGTTATAATACATGGAGCGTTCATATGGATTAGTACAGAAATTAGTTCCAATGGATTTTTTTTAATCACTGCATATCCAAATTAGGATTTTTTAACTTATCCTTATTCCTATTTCCGTATTTAAATGAATGTACAGAATTAATTGACACATTGCATGGTTACAAACCACGCGAAAGAAATACTTTGTTCTCTACAGTTCATCGTTCAATTGTACTATCGATCTTAGAAAAAGAAATTCTTACACTGCAATTCAGTTTAATTCGTTTCTTCATTGTTCTTTAAATCAACTGTAATTCTCAACTTTAATTTTTTTTGCGTCATGTCGTGGAGAAGACGATTCTGTCTGTACTTACTTATTTTTCTGTGCATTCATTTTCCTGCTACAAATAATCCTGTAGACATGACGCTCTCAGTTTCATTTTGGAATAAAAAATAGTGTGATATACTACATTCCACAACTCACTCCCAAAAAACGAACACGGAAAAATATTTAAATAGGAAAACGAGGTACCTAATGAAATTCATCATGCTAAAATATTCATGAGAGGAACCATCGCTTCAGAGATTGAACGTATTACACACTATTCAAATATTCCTTCTATCTCTGTCTCTTTCTAACAATGAATTACTTAAACGGATCGTTCCACATAAAACACACAAATGATGAAAAGAGTAGGATGAAAATTAAAATGGGTTTCTTTATGGTTTCGACGGAGTCTTCTGCTATATGTTATGGACGAAAAATTACAGTCTAGTTACCCTTTAGCGCATATGGAAATAGCCGAGTGAAAAGGGTGTAGTAAAAACACCAAGAAGCCCTTTGCTCTCTGTTTTAAATTCTACACGCAAATTTTGTTTTGACTAAAACATTGCTTAAAATCTACGTAACATTTTATAATTAGTTCTCTATATTTTGAATTGCAAATACTTATGAAATCCTTCAATTTTCTTCAATACCTCTATATGAGCGAGAGACAACTTCGTCACGAGTAATGCTTAATTCATTTTAAAGTCTCGTTCATTCCAAATTTAAATAATTGTTCACGTGTGGTAATACTAACTTCTAAAATATTCAAAACCTTTCAAAACACTAGACATACGAAACACGTCAACGATGGGAGACATTTTGAAAGCTCCTTTACAAATAAACAAACGCATAAGAACTGATAGAAATCTGAAATTAGAACATGCTCCCCACAAATATAAAAGTCTACGATAATAGCTGGAAATGAATGTTTTTTTATCTATAATCAACGACTTTTCTTGTTGGATTTGAAAAGTGGTATAATACGTATACTTGGAACAAAATGTACTAAAAACTCAAATTTACTCAGAAATCAATATGCATAGTATACCATTGTACATCGTATTCTTTTTATCGCATTAAAATGCATTTGTAAGAATAATTTTCTATATCTTAATATTTTCTTTTAACTGCACTCATACTGTTAAAAATAATGATAAACATAGATGTTACATCGAGGTGTATCATCATTTCCCCAGAAAAACCATACTGGAAATGAATTGTGCGGAAAAATCTCTCAATACTGTAGAAGTCATTATGCATATTCTGTTATGAAAATGAAAAACTGGGACACACAGGAGACTCCTCGCTCCGAACACGACAACAAATAAGACGAAACCACATAATGCTAACTTTACTTTCGTAGTTGCAAGCAACGCAAGTAAATTTCTGACTTCACTGCGAAGAGCGTTAAGCGTTTCTTAGTATAACACTGAAGCTCTAAGAATGAAAATTAAGAAAATAATTTCTTAGAGTAGTTCTAACAATGCATTTAGTATTTTCTGATAAAATTAATACTACACAAGCATGACTAGTTAAACCAACCTTCATAATTTTGTACCATTAAAATATATTAATGCCCAAAAGATGAAATGAAAACCAATACACGTATTTCCATCTTATGGAGACTTCTCAGTTGTTGACACACACAAATGTAGTAAAAATGACAAAACAGATATTACAGCGATTTTAAATTAAAAAATCAAATCAGAAAATTTCCAATCAGCATTATCTAAAAAACACAAAACTTCAAGTATTGCCATAGAGATAAATTGTTCTAAAAACACCGTAAAAATGCAATATTTTAAGGGTATACATTTTTAAAGCTTACAAAATTTTTGTTTGAACACGTGCACAGAAATTTAATAATTACAATTGATCGTGCAATCTCATTTAAAATATCTTCAATGACAGTCCCATTATTTTACAATCATATCAATGCATGTACACAGCAAATAAAAGGGGACATATAAAGTCAGATGTGGTGATAAATAATTAAACTTCCTGACCAGATTACGTTGACGAGTTAAGAATGAACACGAATAGAACATGAAGTAATCAGAACACGAACAGGTGAAAAGTTTAACTGACATGTCGTGACAAATCCAATTAGAGAAAAAACCACTCCAACAAAGCCAGACACAGTTCAATTACACGCTTCATATATTAGTTGAGGCTAAATATCAGAACTACTACTCAAAATTGCATTAGCATGCCAGACACATTTCCAACGGCATTTCCGTTCCGAAGAACATGTATCCTGCTCACAATTCAGCTACGACTTCATTTTCCACACGATAAAAGGAACCAACAATTCGCTACATGGCTGGGGATTTGCGGCGTCCCGCCGCGCCGTGCCCTTGCGTTGATACGGCGTCGGCGGGCGCCGCGAGCGCTCTGCTTTGGCGCTTACCTCGCGCGTCGCGTCGCGCCTCGTCGCGGAGCGTTGCCCGGTGCTGCCCCTGGCGGCGGGAGCGGCGGCGTCCGGTGCCCAGAGCGGAGCTGCGCCCGAGTGCGGCGAGCGCGCGGGCCCGACTGACGGCGGAGGCGGCGGGCGTGTCGTCGACGACGCCACCGCTGCCGCTGCCGACGCCGCGCCGCCACCGCGCCGCCGCCGACGGTTCGAACCCAGCGCCGCCCCTCGCGCCTGCGCCGCGCGACCCTCGCCGCCTCCACCGCCGCCCCCGCCACAGCCCGGCGCGGCGCAGCGGCGTGGGCAGCAGCAGATATGCGAGGAGTGGGCGCGCAGAAGGTGGCGGTGGCGGCGGAAATACGGGAAGGGGCTCTGTCGCTGGCAGAAGCGGGGGCGACGGTGGCGGCGCAGCGTATAGTGACGGAGACGGCGACAGCGACAGAAGAGAAGCACGGGGTGGGAACGGGTGGGGGACAACTTCGTGGGCGGAATGGAGATGGGTAGGTGGGGACGTGTTGGCGGGATGGGTAGGAAAGGTGAGTAGGTGGGGAAGGGTAGGCGTGGACGGAGCAGGCATGGACGGGCAGGCGTGGACAGGTAGGCGGGGACCGGTAGGCGGGGGCGGGTAGGCAGGTGATTGTAAGCGGCGATAGGTCGGCGAGGCGGTTAGGCAGGAAGTGTAGGCAAGAAAGGGTAGGCGGGAAAGGGTAAGCGGGAAATGGCAGGCGTGGAAAGGTAGGGGGGCTGGTAGGCGGGAATGGGTAAGCAGGGACGGGTAGGAGGGGAAGGATAGGTGGGGTCGGAAGCGAAGAAAAAGCGGGGGCGAATAGCAGGGACGTGGACGGGAACAGAGGCAAAGGTGGTGGCGGAAATGAGAAGTGATTGGCAGTTAGGTGTGGTGACGGGGGCTTCGAGGGTGGGGCTGCATGTTTCTACGTCGTCGTGGATGGTGACAGCAGGCGTCGCTTCAGGGGCAATGGGGGACAGGAGCCGAGGCGGCGCGGGTGGCGACGGAAGAAGATGGCGAATGTGGGCGTAGCAAGCGGGCAAGCGGCGTCGGGATCGGCGAGGGCTGTGCCGAGGGTAATGACGAGAGGTTTCATGCCGTGCAGCAGAAGGGTAACAAGGTGTTAGGAAGGCAGAGGGTTGACAAAGGCTAACAGGACGACTGGAAGGCGAACCGGCTGAGGGGGATACGACCGGATGACAGGGGGACAGGACAGTGGCAGGCGAGAAGCTCACGAGAAGCGACGTCTGGGCGCTTGCAATTGGCAAGCAGCACCGCACACAACTCTCCAGGTGTGGAGAGATGAAACAATTTCTCTCACCTGGACAGGTAGGCACAGTTGAAATGGGAGAAAGACTGAGTGATAAAACGGTTGCTAGATAACTGGAGGGCTATAGTTTAGCAATCGATCGAGAGAGTCGACGGCAGGTGCAAGTATAACTAGCAGAAGACATATTATGTGAGGGGAATGGAAGGTCATGGTAAAATACGTTAATGGCGGGGGGGGACACTACGTCGCAGGTAAAACGAGCAATTACAATTGTATTAAATTCAATGTCCAAGAAAAGGGTTACAATCGAGTTGTACTCCAGAATGGGTGATCATCTGAAAACTCCGGTAACAAATGGCATCGAAGGGATAAATGTACACGAAGTCCTGGGATCCAAAATGTAATATAAGGAAATAGGCAGTGTACACACTCCACTGTTGCCAAAACGTGAATATTGAACGAGAATACATAAAAAGAAGTTGAAGATTATGTAGCGGGGAGAAAGTATGATATGACAGACAGTAGAAAGATGGAAGGAATACAAAAGGAATAAAACAAGGACAAATAGTTGGCACTAAAAGGCGGAGAGAGAAGAAAACATAGACATATGATAAGAAGAGATCGCAAGTGAGGGAGAAAAGGAACAAGTAAACGTTCGTCGAGAGTAGAAGTGGTGTCTCTATCGGCGAGGTGTTCCAAATTTCCCCCATTAGCCCTTGATTAATTGTGCGGGGTATTGGGAGCGCCGTGACCTCGTCAAAATTACTGTCTGGGTGGTATTGCCGCTCCCAGGAGTATCATTTGGTGTCGAAATTTTGCATTTCTTTGATTAGATGTCAGACATGATTATACGTTTCTCGACTGTCTGATGCGCATACTAAAAATTACGGATTTCGTGAATATTAACTATGTATTTTAATTAACTCCATAGTATTAATATATTATCTCGCAATAATTTTAATAAATGAAAAATTTCGTTAATTAATTTCAATCAACTTATTAACTCTTCTTCACGGGCCGGAAAGTTGTATTTAACGCAATCAAGGTACAAAATAATACAAGAAGAGGTGAAAAAAATACATTAAAAGTCAAGCTGCAAATCGTGAAAGTATTTTTAGAAGATAAAAAGAATTTGACCCAATGTCATATATTGAAAAAGTGAAAAATAAAATCTGATGTAGTTCCTAGTATTCTACACTATATTTCTGGTTACCTGTTGGAAAATAATTTTGTTGCATAATACTGCTTCTTTCCAATATTTGAAATGTTTCTCTAGTGTATCTCAATATATTCTCAAGCCTACCATTGTTCATAAAACATGAACCATTCGTTAAATGTAATAGAGGAGTGGGGTTCATTATTTCGGTAGCAGTGCCATCTAATAAAATACATATTAAAGTTATAGATACATGTATTCGCAGAAAATCAGTTGAGGCGTTCCTTTAGACGTACAAATGGAAATATTCCATTCGGTGAAAGTGACAATTTTGGTATTTTCTTAATAGTAGCGATGATCGGATTACATAACAATATAATGAACATTTTTTTCTTCATTACATTTCATTAAAATATAGGAAGGGAGGAGTTACATGAAGATAAAAATCGTTCAGTCATATGTAAACACTTAATACTGAAAAGCAACACTTCATAATCGCTTAATGAATTGTGTGATTACTTTACTCAGGAACAGAATGAGAAATTACTCGAAAAGAATCAATCTAATAATTGAATGTTCTGTTGAATATACACATTCAATATTGTATTACGTTAATAGTTGGGATGAGAATTTCATTTGATACAATTGAATTATTGGAAGGTCACCAAAGTTAATTGCTTACTGTGACAGTGCTAAATGTCCCTGACTAGAAACATGCAACTCAATTATTTCTTCTACCTCACAAATTAAGGAATAAAACCAATTTAAATTTAATACAAGACATTAATATGTTTCGAAAGATGTTACCACATTTGAGGGAAATAAACACGGATCACTAGTCAATAAAATGTTTATAATTGTGCAGATCGCATTTGAAATATCACAAAACATACAATTATATCAAACATGCATCTGTTTTGTTATTGTTAAACATTTCAGATTTCAGTGATTTTCAAACGTCACAGAATTAAATATCTTTCAATAATAAAAAACGATTCATTGTAAAAAAAGTTATGTTTGGGAGCTCCACAAATACAAAAAATGATCAAATTTCCAAAGTGCAATAATTACTTCGAAAATAAAAATATAAATTATCACAGAAGTATCATGTACACAAATTTATTAATTTCGTGATAAGAACTGTCTTCTTTTATACAGAGCAAATAATATAATAAATAATTGATATTTGATTATTTACTATAAAAGTCTCTGAATTATATTTTGCTATTATCACACCTCCTACAATTCAGTGCCTTTTTATAGTAGTGAAGGGAAAATCTTTCCAGACGCTCAATCAATTAAGACATGGGCGTGAAAATAAAAATAAAATGGACAAAAGCAAACCAGAGAATCCAAAAAATACATCTAAGATTAATCATTTTAATATATTTTACAATAAAATCTCTACATGATAATCCCTTGAACAAAAATGCTACAAAAGCACATACTTGTCTGCTTCATTTGAAAATTTGCATGATTCAAAATGTTCAACAAAAATAAAACTTGCGCCAGTTTCATAACTGTTCTTTTTCTATTCGAATAACAAAATTATGAAAGAAAATTGTGCCGTTTTTGAAACAATACTTTTTTTTAAATTGCCTATTTATGAATCAAAGTAAACAATAACTACACAATAAGGACTGTAGTTCACAGGATTGGTCAATTATGAACAATGTAACATTTCGTTTTGCAACGTTTCGGAATTTAATTCCTTCATCAGGGCTAGAGTAAAAAAAAACACGACATCAAGAAACTAAAAATTAACTATACAAAAATTATGATACGGAAATAAATAAAATCTGAATAATATAAAATATACACATCTTACTAATATATTAGAAGGTGAAGCCTCATATCCAGTTTCAAAATCATCTCCAACATGGAGTTGCTTCAACACATGGGTCCATTCCAAGACAAGTCTGAATCGGGCCACGGCCCGTACGTAAATGAATGAGAACATGCCAGTACCACGGGCTGCAGTCACTTCATGTCACGAAAAACCGTACGCATCCGGTCGACCACATCTTCAATGAGGAATATAACCAGACAACTCAATACTGAGGAGTAATGATGCAATAGTGTCCCATCTAAATATTTATTTATTTAATTTGTACTATAAAAATTACACGTCTTTTTTAAAATTGTAGGAAACGTTATGTAAACATCTGTATTTGAAGAACAGATCTCATTACGAAAAAATCTTTATCTTCAATAATATAACTGATACGTCGATGAAAATTGGAACTTATGTAATTTTCAAAATTTTAGTGCGTTTAACGTAGCAAAGAGACGATTCTTATTTAAGGGTCCTTTACGCTACCAAAAAGTTTGGATTAAACATTTAAGACTCACTTTTGAGAAAATTTGTTTGATGCTTCATGTTAAGTGCCTCCAAAAAAAGAAAACTCCGTTTAAAACTTGCAGGTCCTCGTGTTCTGATTAGTTTAGGCGCTAGTGTTGACTACAGATGCACGGACGGAATGACTGACGGACGAACCCACCTACGGGTGGAAAGGACGAACGGACCGACAGAAAGGCAGGCAGGAACATAGACGGACCGACGCAAAGTATTTTGGGCGAATTCCTAAAATTATAATATTGAAGATAGAGATTTATCCCAGAATAAAATCAGTTCCTGATGAAGTTAAAGAGATGAATATAAACAAGCACGGGAAAAACATACTTATAATCAGTGTTTTCAATTTTAATTCATTTTTGTTTTCTATTATATGTTGTTTTCATTCTTTTTATTTTGTCACATTCATTTTGCGTAAAGAACGTGAATATTGCGAATAGAGCATTTTTCTCTTTATTTTATTCAGCGTTCATACAGTGAGGATATCGTTTCTTGTTTACATAGCAATTAGGATGATTGAAAAAGTTATTTTATCAATGTTTTTTTAAGTCAGTACTGGAGCTTCTGTACCATGATGCTGAGGTATATTCGAATCAGTATCTAAATAATATCATTTCAACATCAACGATGAAACGGATTTTTTAAATGCATTAATAATGAATATGAGTCTCTATCGAATTTGCATTGCTTCATAATTCGACACGTTACCTTAAGGTGCATGTTGTATATGACCCACAAAAATAAATATTTCAAAAACCCTTATAGCGGTTAGTTAGGGGGATTCAAATCTGTACTATAATAGTGATGGAGGATACTTGTAAACTTGTTTTTAATCATCATCATAATCATCATCAACCCTTCTTTTGTATATCTTCGATAAACATCAGGTCTACCAGAAGACATTCCCTCCAAACGTGTTTCGTGTACGTTCCTTATTGCGAGAGCATTTCCATGGACAACCCTAAGAGGCGCGCCAATCTCTGAGAGAAAGGCCCGTCATTTGGTAGCTCCCTTCCTCCCATCTGCGGAACGGCGCTCCAGCGCTCACCTGTCACCCTGCTGCGAGATGGAAGGCCAACGCTGTGGCCAGGCTGCTGCCTTGCGGACGGGTGCATCGAGGATGGTGCGAGGGCACAGAAAGGTTGCAAAGGGAGGGAGAGAATTGGGAGAAGATATTGGGAAAATAAGACAACGATGTACAGGCAGGTTAAAAGGGAAAGGGATGCAATGTATAAGGATAGAGATATATGTAAAAGAAGAGCGATATTGAGGGGGGAGTGAATGACTAATACTATGAGACGACAATGGGTGTAAGGAAGGGTGACGAAATTGAGGGTGAACTGCATGAGACTGATTGAGACTGCATGAGGAAGCACGCCGTAAGAGATATCAGAGACCAGGGAAATCTCTATCAAGAAAGAGATGATAAATAATATCGAATGAGGGAGAAAGACGAAACAGGAAAGTGTAAACCGGAAAAAATGCAAAATATAATTAGTCAAGGATGTGATGGAAAATAAGTTAAGGCTCAGTGCAGAATGGAAAAGAAAACTAGTTGTGAAATTGAAACAGCTCATGAAGAAAATGAAAAGAAATAATAAATGTTGAAGATAAAACAGCCAGAAAAGTGAAATAGAAAACGAAGAAGAAAGCACAGTATATTGCAAAAGAAGGAGAGCAGGAATATTGAGGAGTCAATCAGAAGTCTAGGAAAAAATTAGAATTTTGAATCAAGACTAAGCACTTGGAAAAATATATAAAAACAATGCCGTTAACAGAAATCGATGCTGATAACAGTGCTATGTCATCGGAAAATGACATTGAGGATTTGCAAATCTTGGTGTATCACACCTATTGATTTGCTTGAATGTTGTAAGCGTATTTTTGCACGGTATCAGACATGATAAAATATTGTATTATATTTCTGTGTATATTTATTCAAATACTTTCATTCTGCAGTCAGACACCCAATCCAAGAAAAAAGTGTCTACCATAGGTTATTTGTAATATGTTTTCGCAGCATATGCCCCGAGTACCATCAAGGAATTTTCCGAAGAACAACGATGACAGGAACATGACCTAATGTGAACAAACAGTAAACTGTTTCTGACATTCGTGTGAAATGTTAATAATTTCATTATTTCAGTAATACCTAATTGGTAATTATATTGTCTAGTTTTATAATTAGGTTCATATTAAAGAAATACTGCAAATGCAGAATGTGTAGGAGTAGAGAAACATAGGCTCAAAAGTTGCGAATTAGAATAATAAGAAAATTAATTATAAATCATTTCTGTGCATCAATAAGAAGGTACATTAAACGAAAGTGACACATTCAATTGCAAACTTCACCAGAAACGCTCACCCTACTTTTCGCATCAGATCCAAAATCCCAAAGAAATTCTTCTAGCCACAATAAATATTGAAATCACGTGTTCTTAAAAACCCCTTCCTTCCACTGCTGAACTTAAATTTACAAATTCTAATGATTCCAGAAAAAAGTAAGATGCTATATGCTACAGCGTTAGAAGTTTAAGGCTGTCATTCCAGCAATATCTTTATTTTCTTTTTTTTCTTGTGTTTTATCCAGCCGAGATCCGGTTACCCTTTACGTCCCGGTGGGACGCATATTCGACCAAACACTAGACACCAACACACTTAAGAGCTCCTCTGATCTGGGGTCAGCAGAACAAGAATCCTTCCGCGACAACACATTCAGGAGAGGCAGGGGACCAACAACCATGCCCAAGGCGGGACTCGACTCGAATCCGCGACCGTTAGGACAGACGCACTGAGTCGGTATACGCTCTTAGCCACCTCGTCCATGCAGGTCTGCGCGTCCGTCTCTAAGGGTTTGATCCTAGTTTTCCTCATGTCGAGACACTAGATGTCGGTTAATGTAACACGCCAACTTGCTCAAAAATAAGAAAAAAGTGCACAATAAATTTGTGTTAATTTTCAACTAGCTGTATACACCAAAACATTTTTGGTATATATTCGTATTCTATTATATTAAAATTTCGAAAAAGAGCTACTAGATGATGTATTCTCATTTTCTCAAAGCTCAAAAAGTATTATATCGTAGCACAATTAGAACCCCTTAAAACACTTTTCAAAATACCTAACTGATCTCTAACAAACGAAACAACTGTTTTTCTAACAACATAACACGTAATTTTTCTATTTTATCCTCCTTACAAACTAAACTATAAGGTAAAAATTGATACCTTTTTAATGCATTGAACACAAATAAGAGATCATGGTAGTATACGAAAATACTTTTGAATTTCATTATGTCAAATTGAAAATTCGAAATATTTGAAGACATACTGATTCTTTTGAATGCCTTTAATCCATAAGATAGATGGTTAGAAAAAAGAAAAAAATATAGAATTAAATTTATTTCCAAAGATAATTATTTTTCCACGGTGAAAGCTACTACTTGATTTTCTGTGCAAATTAATCTAGACGCGTGGCAGTATTAGAGTATTTACTTTCGCACAGCACAAGACATACTTTAATTCTCCAACGTGAATTTCAGGAGCTCGCTGTTCACAGAAGGGTTCTACTGTTAAGTAATTTTCACTTTCAAAACTATTATTAAGTATAAAGTGCAGAGTTTTTGCATAGGTCCTGGTAGTCTGTATGAAATGCGCTAAGATATAATGAAGATTGGTATCATTTATAAGAGACCATTAACACAAAATTTCGTGTACATTTTACTGCTGGGTATGGAATTACCCCCATCCCACCCAAACTGGCTTCAAAAACATGATACATGAACAAAAAATAGCATTTAGCATAGCGCAGTTGTAGAGAAACATTCACCTAACAGTTTAAAATTACAATCATAACCGAAATAATAATGATAAATAATTTCTATAGATCAATGAAAAGGTATTTAAAACCAAAGTAAGTTATTCAATTGCAAATTGGCCATAAGCGCACACCTTATTTTGCGTATCAGATATTCCTAATAATCCCTATATGCAAAAGAATCTCTAAGATACTATTCCATAATAAAGACACTGGGCGTACAAGCAATTCGCAACTCTCGTTACGTTTGACACGATATGTAATTTGAGGGTAGCTTCTAATTTGAAACCCAATTGCTTCTAGCTTGACACAATTCTTCAAGAGATTTCTTCAATAAATAGAACACGGCCCTCTTATGCAAAAGTTTCGACTTGGATATCTCTTTGGGTAAAAAAGACCTGAACTTTCTGAACTGAAAATATTGCGAGACATTTTAGATAGATTCTTTGGCGGTTTCATAATGATATACTTTTCTAGATAACAGTTCATGAACGCAATCATAACATCAAACTGTTTAAAAGTCAACCTTCATCCAGCTGCTATTGTGCAAAGTGCAGAATATTCGTACGATTTCAATTATACTCCGATTTAAATGTAGTCTCTCCTCAATGCCACGAGCTGGAAGGAGATGGGTACACTGACCTCCAAACAGGGGCTTCAATTCCAAAAATTGAAGTCGTAACGATACTCCCGATTCAACCACAGTAACCTCCAGCTTGTGGCCAGGAGAGGAACGAAATTTAAATTGCTTTATAGTACATTGTAATGTAATACATACCCATCAAAACTCCTTACACCCACGTGGAACGAAGACACAATTAATGAAAATCACAAGGCAAAAAACGCCGCGGCGAAGAGCGAAGGCACAGCAGAAGGCAACTCAGCGCAGGACAGGCGTAGAGCCTCCTCACTTCCCCTCCACTCCGCTCCCCGAGCACTACCAAAAAGTATGAAACATTCAAGTAGTAATACCAATTTAATGCCAAAAATATAAGTAGTAATGAAGCTTCCGGTTTGATGACAATGTCGCTTCTTGCGTACCTGGATGGCAAGCTACATTTAAATCGGAGTATAGACTGTTGTAATGTATCACTTATCCATCAAAGCTCCGAAGATTCACGTGGGACAGGAAGACAAAATTAATGAAAAACACAAGGCGGAAAACGCCGCGGCGAAGAGCGAAGACACGTGAGGAGGCAACGCGGCGCAGGGACACAGGCACGTGCTCCCGACGGCAGACGAAGAAGCTCCTTCCCCCTCCCGTTTTCCCTCCCCCTAACACACACCTCCACGCCACGCCACGCCACACCGCGCTACGCGCCCCCTCCGGCGCCATTCCTCCCGCGCCTTCCGCGCGCCTGGATGAATTTGCATGCATTTCCATGCATTAATACGCAACGAGGCGGCTGCGCGCGGCTTCCGCACCCAGGCCTCCAGACCCGCCTTAGCGAACTTTAATAACACTTTTGAACTTTTTCTCGACTTTGTTTCTGCCACTCCAATTATTTTATACTTGGTGGTATACATAAAGGACTCGTTGTGGCCATTTCGTGTGAAGACGACAAGTGGGAATGGAAAAGACAGTAATGGGGGCAAGATGCTTCTCCTTCGCATTCCTTCTTGGTTGGAAGAATGAATGACAGCAAAAAAATGTTGATAAACAGTTGCCACTTCGTATGCCTGCGGATTAAAAGATGTACTTCATGTTGTATTTTTAAAGTATGGTTATTATTTTTCTCTCCGAGAACGTCTTAGGGGTATTCGGTAATTCTTCGACCTCCATAAATGTATCTCTCATTTAGGCAGTTTTCAGACCTCTTCTAAGGCAGATGCAAATAAGACGGGAAGAAATGGACGGTGAAATTTCTCGGTGGAAGGGTTATCTTCTGACAGGTTGCTCCAGCAGGCCAGGTTCGCCCCGCGCGAGCCGGACAAACGAGCTCGGAAACCTCAATGGCGGATCTTGTGCTTCCTGCATTTAATTAAGGCGCGTCGATGAAGTCGCTCTAATTACTTGTTGCCACAACGGGCGGGTCCCTCGGCCTTTCATTCGTTCTGCGCGCCACTCGGCATCTGCCCCTCCCTTCGCTTCGGAGGGATGTGATGGGGGGTGCGGGTGGAGGAAGGCATTCGTTCTGGCGTGTTGACACCGACTTGGAAACTCATTTGGACTTTTGTGCGGTCTCTAAGGGCGTGCCCGCTATGATTCATCGCCGAAGCTGATGGACGGACCGATCGAAGAATCCAAGCGGGGGGTGGGGTCAGTTTAAGAACCACTGCATTAAAGGGATGGATAGTGCGATTTTACGGCTAGATTAGGCAAAAACGTGTTTTGGAATCGATATTTGTTTTTTAACAATGGAACCATTGTGAATTGGAAACTGAGACGGGACAAATTGTTACTGCGATGCGTGTGATAATTATTAATTTTGTTTTTTTGTTTGTTTTATTTTACTGTTAATACAAAAAATAGCACTTCTCATTTACCATCAAATTTCTATATCAAAGTCTAATGAAATCTGTAATATTAATTTCCATTGGGCACAGATATTTAAAGAAAACTTCGTACCCTCCGGACATAAGTAAAGTGTCCATAGTTCTGTTAGATATCCACAAACCAGGGAAAATCCAAAAAACAACAAAGCAATTTCCATCTTGACAGAAATCTGCAAATATTTGAATGTGATATTTCGTCTATTGTCAAGCTGCACGGACCGACTGAATGCTCATTCTCAGTGTGCCATTGCTTGCGACAGCTAACGTCAAGTGACAACATGACTACAAACAAGGGGCCTCTTGCTATTAAAAATTTGTCATTCATATTTTGCATTTTATAACAGGGAAATTTTCGTCACTTCCTTCGTCGTGGCAAAAGTGCGCGGACCGCTCTCATAGTTTATTGCTGTTCTGTTATCAGATAAGTCCCTTGCGGCGACAGGCAGGCTGCTTCCAGTTGTGATAGTGCAGCGCAACATCACGCCAAACGTTAAGAACATTAAATTCGTAATAGTGTTCAGTGACCAGCTATTCAACTACGAGTGCTTTAGTAGCTGAATGAACCACAATGTTTTATCCAGCACAGGGCGAGTGGTTAGTGAAGCCCTAAACTCATTATATCATACGGAAGAGTCATCTAATGTGGTTCCCGACGAAGGCAACGTAAATCTCACCGACAGCATGGACTTCATCGAAATACCGCCTCAACGCCAACACTTCGCAAGTAACAACTACCAATTCGGGGTCGGATCATCAGGCCAGCCCGATGAACAATTGCATTCTCAACAGTCAGCCGCTTCAGCCCAACCGTATCATAACAAGGTAATGTCGCAAGGAAAGCGAGCCAGCGATAACGACAGTGATAACAGAGACCATAAACGTGTAACCACAGACAGTCAGCCCCCGGCAGGGTCGAACCTACAAAATCAATACAATGTAGAAATCAAAAACAGATTTAGTTGGCTAAATGAAGAAATCCCAGATGATCAAAGTGACGAAAATAAAATCCCACCAATTTTTGTTACTAATTTCGAAAACCAAGTTTCTCTCGCGAATGAAATAAAGTCTAATGTTTCATCCAACTTCACCACAGAATTCAAAAATCAAAAGATTCGAATCCAATTTCAATCAGTGACCGACTTCCGAAAAGCAGTTAAATATTTTCTGGTCACCAAAAAACAATTTCATACGTATTCGGATAAAATTAGTAAAAAATACTCCATAGTTATCAAGAATATTCATCCTTCAATCTCAGAAAGTGAAATATTAGACGAAATCAAAAACAAATTCAACTCAGTTGTAAAAGTTACACGTCTGTATAAAAACAATTCCCCCATCCCAGTAGTGGCCGTACACTTTGATGGAACCCAAAAAATCGAGGATGTGTTGGAAATAAAACAAATAGGTAATAACATAGTGAAACCTGAAAGAATAAAGAAAACCAAGGGCCCCCTACAATGCTACCGGTGTTTAGACTTTGGTCACAGCAAAAACAATTGCAATCATTCAATTTCATGTGTGTTTTGTGCAGGTGATCACCTATCAGCAAACTGCGAAAAAAAGAACTCCACTCCTACATGTAAACATTGTCTCGGGAAGCATAGGGCCGACCTCAGATCAGTAGAATGTCCATACTATCGAAAAATCTTAGAAAGTAAAAGAAACAATCCTAATGACAGACCTAGGAACAATCCTAATCCCCCGCAATTAATACAACAAATTTTCCAACACTACCTCCAACCAACAACATACCTAATTTCTCACACGCAACAAATTTCAACCACCAACAAAACACAAGAAACACAAATCACCAGCAACATAACAACCAACAGACAAACAGAAACTACAACAATTTCAATATTGGCAACTCATTCATACAAAACATCACTCAATTCATAACTAATCACATCATTAATTTTATAAATTCATTAATTCCAACAATTATTCAGAACATCCAACAATCATTTGCTATGACATTTAGCAACAATTATGGATCACCATAGAGATATAATTATATTAAACTGGAATGCGAATGGCATTATCAACAAAAGATCCGAACTACAACACTTCTTACATGCTAACAAAATTGATATAGCATGCATCACAGAAACTCATCTCAACCAAGAAAACTCATTCTTCATTCAGGGATACATAACAATCAGAACAGACAGACAAAACTCGAAAGGTGGAGGAGTATTAATACTAATAAAATCCAGTATACCGCATCACCAGATTACTCTACCACACACGCCCGGACTCGAAACAGCAGCAATTAATGTAAAGTATAATAATAATAGGACAATTACAATAGTAACTGCTTACAAATCTCCAAATATAAAAATCAATAATACCAACATATACACACTATTACAACTACCAAACCCATTCATAATTGCAGGTGATCTAAACTCTAAACACTATTCATGGGGATGTCGAACTACGAATACAGCTGGCAAATACTTATACAACATAAAAAGGAACTTGAATTTCAACATATTATCAACAACCGAACTTACTTTCCATATGATTCAAACAAAAGTCCAGATATACTTGACATAGCTGTTACTAATATTAAAACTCAGTTCATTTCTACAACATACCATGAACTAGATTCAAACCACTTACCAGTAATAATCTCAACTCGAGTAGAAAAGCCTCCTTCAACACCCCCACCCACTTTAAATACTTATCACATTAACTGGAAGAACTTTAAATGTTCCATAAATAAATCCATACCTCCATTTCACAACCTGAACTCTCCCCAAGAAATTAACCAAGCAATCATGACCCTCAACAATATAATACTTAGTAATATTAGCAACAGTCATATCCAAAAAAGCCTAGATGTTAACAAAATAATGCACAAACCACTACCAACTAATATAATTAACTTAATCCGAATAAAAAATAAAACAAGAAGACTTTGGAACTCACTAAGAATTCCCTCTTTAAAAAAAGAACTAAACCTGCTAAATAATATTTGTAAAAAGGTTCTAAACAGATATAAACAAGAACAATACAACTCATGTATCAATAGCTTAAATACTAAAAACAACTCACTATGGCAGTTTACTAAGAAACTCTTAAAAAAAAGAACAAGCATTCCCCCATTAGCAACTAGTGATAGTGAAAAATACTCCCCAATGGAAAAAGCTGAAGTACTGGCTTCACACTTTGTTGACACTTTCACCCCCAATAACACCCCTAAAGATCCGAAACACGATGAAATAATGACAATGTTTAATGCTCCCCTATATGATGTTCCCCATCAAATACAATTCATATCCCCTAATGAAATAAGAAAAATAATAAAGGACATGCCAAATAAAAAAGCACCAGGCCATGATCGGATCAACACAATCATTCTAAAAAATCTACCAGAGAAAGCTATTGCCTTTCTAAATAACATTTACAATTCAGTATTGAGAACAGGATATTTCCCCCAAACATGGAAACACTCAATCATTCACCCAATAGCAAAACCGAGCATGAATTACTCAAAAGCCGAGAATTACAGACCTATCAGCCTGCTTCCTATAATGTCAAAAATCTTACAGAAATTAATACTCTTCAGATTGAACAAATATATCAAGAAAACAAACAGTATTCCACAGCACCAGTTTGGCTTCAAATCACAATACTCTACCACCCATCAACTACTAAGACTTACGGAACACATTCACTCTGCATTTCAAAAGGGACAACATACCATCGCTGCATTCATAGATATTTCGTAAGCATTTGACAGAATTTGGCATCCAGCTCTCTATTTTAAATTAATATCAATAGGTACACCTAAATATCTAGTATCTATTATCCTTAGCTACATAACAAATTGAACATTTTCAGTTTCAGTCGAAGGCCACTGTTCCAACCCAAGGAAAATTGCTGCTGGGGTTCCCCAAGGTTCACCACTTTCCCCACGTTGTTCAATTTATACACAGCAGATATTCCTACTACAGCACATATAAACACCGCTCAATTTGCCGATGACACTGCACTGTATATCTCAGGAAATTCTTTAACAACTCTTCAAACACAGCTTCAGAATCACATAAATTTAATAGCAAACTGGGCTAATGTCTGGAAAATAAAGTTAAACCCAACAAAATCTGTAGCAAAAATATTTACATTAAGACCTTTTACTCACCCTCTTCCATTCTTCATAAATAACGACATCATCAATTGGACACCAACTAATAAAACAATTAAATATTTGGGCTTAAACTTCGATACCCGACTCAACTGGAAGCAACATATAGAGGCAAAAACTCATCAAGCCAAAATTAAACTAATTCAACTCCGACGCTTACTGAATCAACATAGCCAACTCTCCAAATCCAATGCTCTATTACTCTACAAAACAATAATCAGGCCGACATTACTCTATGCTTGTCCCATCTGGACCAATGCAGCTAATTCCAACCTATACAAAATACAAGTTATCCAAAATAAATTTTTAAGATTAATTACAAAAGCACCATGGTTCATCACCAACAATCAACTACACAATGATTTAAACATAAACACAATAAAAAACCAAATAGCCTATCTTGCACATAACTTTTACACTAATCTTCCCCTAATTCAAGCAACATCCTTCTATAAACTAGGCAAAGCCCCCAATTATCGAACGAGAATTAACAATAGATTTCCCCTCCATTCATTTTATAAAATATTCGCAAACTTGGAATAATACTAATCTAAGGTGCTACCTGCTTCCTCTCCCAGTATATTGTTTTATATAAATTGTAATGTATAATTTTAAGTTAATGTAAGTTACTATAAGATAGGTTAAGATCATCAATCATTTGCACAGTTAACATGTAAACTGAACAATGTAATGTCTACCAAAATAAAAATAAATTTAAAAAAAGGCAGGCTGCTTAGTGAACTCGTGTTGTGACTCACATAGTGGGGTACTGTGAAAATTTTATTTATCATTGCTATTCAAAAACAGTTTTACTTATACCCCAGAAGTATTAAATCTATACCAGATATAGAATTCGAAATTGAAAACTTTAATACAGCTATTAAAAAATCATTAAAACAAGCTTCGACTGTAAAATGCAGAAAGCGTGCTTGCTGTAATAAGTCCATTCAAATAGATTATTAAATTTAATTAAATCCAAGCGAAATATAAGAAGATACTGGCATGAAAAAAGTAGACATGATATCAGATCTAAACTAAACAAACTATCACGAATAGTAAAATTACAACTAGACAAATTCAGGTATTCCAAATTTCAGCAGTCATTAAAGCAAATAGACGCAAATTCAGCTCATCTCTGGTCAACAGTCTAACGTTTCACGGGACAAAAAACTGAAATACGAAACGAGGCGAGGTAAAACGAAAACTTTTGGTATTTTCAGCGTGTAAAGAACTGTTGTAATGTATAAATATAGTGTCATATCGCGCACTTATATAGACAGTAACAATCGTCTACGCGTGAAACTACATAAATCGTACGAATAAAATTAGAATGTAGTTTCCAGTTGGGGTGGGGAGGGGAGTGGCTTTACCCTATGCTCTCAACACTAATTAGGCAGACAGAAGAAACAGAAGTAAAGAGAAACTCGTAACAAATGAAATAAAGATAATAAACACGAAACTTAACCTTTCTGATCCTTCGCCAATTACTCCCAATCTAGAATGTTATACGACAAAGTAACAAACATTACAGGATGTTTGTAACCTCGGCCTCGGCTCCTGTGACCTCGGCCGTGTTTGACACTTTCTTCTGAAATGTCTGAGGACAATCCTTAAGAAACGATATCAATAGAAAAATACAAACAACGATAACAAGGAAGGTTTAAAACAATTATAACAATAACAGATGTAACAACACCGCTACTCAGAACACGCTACACACTTTAAAACACAATAACCTACACTCGAAACTAGACTTCACTCAGATGGTAAACCACAACATCCGAGGCACGAGATTCATCTGCTCCCTAATTTTAGGTGACCACTATGTGCAAATGACGAAGCTTCTGATTCGCTGTTCCTTAGATTACGGCATCACGTGACCACGAAATATCAACTACATTCTAATTTTATTCGGATTTAAGTATACTATATTATTGCAGTAATCTTGAAAAATGTGTTAATTTTTTAGAAAACCATTTTCTGTGTTTTTAGCAGCATTTTTGTTGCTGTAGATCTATTCTATTATGTCGTTTCTATTATGTAATATTATTTTATTGAAGAAAATATAATGATGTCATGTATAGATGACTTAATACCATCGTTAGTAATAATAGCCCTCAGGTAGCGAACAAAATGATAGATACATACACTGAAAAACATTGGCTACAAAAGGTAATCAATTAATTTGTGCTTCTAATAATATTGTGCGTACATGCATACACAATGCGCTTAGTATTAACTACTAATTTAAGTCAGTGTGAAAGGATACGTTGAGAATATGAGTGATGTTATAACGTTTTAATTATTCCTTATTCAACAGGGATAGGCGCTCCGAGAAGAGAAGAGAAATACCAGTTCAACAGCCAAAACCTTATTCATTGTGTGAAACACTATGCAGATGTAGTACTTGAGACAAGCAATGTCCAACTCAATGCTTTCGTACATACAAGGGTTTCCAGAAACCTTCTATATGGGAGACAGAAACAAATTACACTTTTCTTTAAAGAAGGAGCCATTTCGAATTTTCTGGCAATATCTTCAACGGTAACAAAACGGTCAAATCAATACAATGCCAAAAAAGGCATTGTACATCATATTTTTAAGAATCCTAAATATTAAGCAACATTATCGAATATTTATATATTTTTTGCGCGAGTTAGTGGATTTTTGTGGACTTTTCTGGTAGTGGTGCAGTAACATTGTTATCTTGAAAGTTAAGTAGTTATAATTATTTAGTAAATACGTTGAAAATATAAGAAAAAATACTTGAGTAAATGTTTAGTGATTCCGGGCGCGTCAGCTACTTTGGTCATTGATCCCGTCAATGTTGTGCATGCTCTAGCAGGGAGGTGGCGGCCAGATACTTCCGTCAGCAATGCACCACCCCAGCTGAGATAAGCTCGAAGCTCAAGACTGCTCTCTTCACATGCACTGTAGAGTGGTGCATGTATGTGTGTGTAAGGGGAAACGAGGAAGCAAGGATGAGGAACTAAAGAATGCGCCCGTCAGTAGCCCCCATTTGATAGGGTACCCATTTGATAGGGTACTGCTCCAGCATTCGCTTGATAGAGTTCGAACAAAACGCGAAAAAAATTCCGATCAGAGATGCCGGGCGCTAGATTTCTTCACCAGACAGAGGCTGATTACAACTTAACTGCCGATCTAGTGTCGAAAATCCGCCACCCTCGGAACTCGAACCCCGGACCTCTTGATCAGAGATGCTGCTGCGGCAACGGTTGTAGATAGATGTCAAAGAACATAAAATATTCGGACATTAGTCCAATTTCTGAACTAAACAATGACATTTAAAAGATGTGTATAAAAAAACAATTATTTGTCCCGGTTAATATCAGAAATTTAAAAAACATTTTCGGCGGAAAAAAAATTGTTATTTCATGTTACACTGTGTACTCGTCTCTAGTCTATAACAATTTCCTGCGTCACGAACATTTTAATGTACGTTTTAAGCCACTGAAGAAAGATAGAAACTTTTTTAAAATATTAATTCTAACGCTTTAAGAACCAGGTGCCAAACAGATTATTCCAATAGGATATCCTAATGAGCAGCAAAATTAAAAATAAACCATTTCGTCTAGAAATGTGTTATTGGAACGATATCTCGCGGTAAAATTTTGTAACTTTTGAGGCGCTCAATTGCGTTTTTCAGTTTGAGTGATGGGTTAGATAGTCATGTAAATCGAATTTTGAATATAGATCAACACTGACTAGCAATGAGTACCGAGAAAATTATGGGTATAAAAAATAGTATTAAAAAATTAAATTGTGTTTCTACTAGCCATTATAAAGTATTAATTATTTGAGCGATTTTTTTCGCCCCATCATTCTTGACAGATTACCCTGAGCTATATAATAAATACTTTGCCAATGTAAATATTTTAAGGAAAGAAAGGGTCGGTCGTGAATGCAGAAGATGCCGTGAAGAGCAAAATGAACACGTCCACTAATTGCGTTCAATTTGAATTGTGGAACTTGTTCCTATCTACAGTAACTAGAGAGAGAAAGCGCTTTGGAAGTTGGCCAAAACTTGTAAGCAGAGTCGGCACCATTTGTAGTTTCACCACAGCATCCTCTAGTTACATTGTCCGTTTGGTACGTAGCTTGCAGGAAACGAATGGTTGAGGAATAGAACTACACAGTTACAGCACGAAAAACATTAAGGAATGCTCATGTACATTTCAAGATAAAATTCGTTGTTCGTTAGTGAGCGGACAATTAATAACACAAAGCTTATAAAAGTTATATTATCTATAAATTATGTGTACTTTTACCTTTCAATTGCGATTATAAAAACTATAATTTTTGTAAAACGCGTTGGAAAGTGAAATTGAAAGTATCATAAACATTCTCTATCATTTGAAATAATGTCTGTAATAACGGAATAATTTCAAATTCACACCACCTGTATTAAAAATAATTGCACGTGACATGAAACATTTCCAAGACCCAATAAATTATTTTGATACCTCTACGTGAATAGAAATACAGACGAACCGATTTATGATCTAAAAGAAACTACAATTTGTATAGTATTGGAATTAATTTGAAGCTAATGAAAATCCCTAAAATAAATTGTCCACAGTCCTGATCAAAAAGCAATTTTATTAAGAGATATTCCATTGTTCCCCTTCAAACGTTTACGTCCAATAGTTCTCTCACACACTATTATTAGGTAATGCACACACACGTGATATATAATAGCAATTTCTTTGAATTTCAAATACCCGAGCTTTAATTATTTCACTACCACGTATTTAGAGGTCAAATTCAAACAATTTAGGCATTACAATTTTGCTTATATTAATGCTCTCATGTGTATGTTTTTACAACAAGGACTTACGTTTATTGAATGTTTAAGCCATTCTAAACTATATCTAGTGTTGCTTGGAGGGTACTCTGAAATAACACACTTCCAGGCTTCTCAGAAGTGGAATCTCCTCTAATTTTCGATATCATTGCTGTATAGAGTGCACAAAAGTGAAGGGGTAATTATTCATGCTGACAACGGAATTCACATCTAAGGGTATTGGACAAAAATGTCACATAGGCAGACATTCAAATATCTATATTATAATATTGTGCATGATACGAAGTATTATACATAATATGTTATCATGTCAAACATAGCCGCATGCGTGCATGCATACATGATGTGTGCATGCATCATGCACACATACATACCTACATGCACAACTTTATACATACATGAGTACATACACACATACGTACATTCAACCTAGCAAAAAGATTTACTTACGCCAAAACCTTACACTAAAACTGAATAGTCTTCAAATTCAATTCCTAGGGCATTCGCCGTGCTGGCAATGATCTTTCTAACCCAAGCAAACCTATTTTGAATATCTCTAACGCAAATCCATTGGGCGCAGTCTCGTGGCTGGTCTTTCGGGTCTAAGCGAGCATCCGGGACGTCACATGTATCACGTGCGTGCTGAATAGGCCCATGGCAGAAAGGGGCGGCGAGCACAGGATGGGCACCAGCGGCGCTGCATATCGAGATCACGCGTTTCGGTTCCACCTATATTGTGAGCTGCGTTATGCAAAACACAAAAAAGGGCTCGCAGGCCTGTGATTTATCGGGCGTTAACAGTGGAGCACGCGAGTTCGGGGCATACAGAACGCCGGTTGGGGATGTGTTGGCTGCAAGGAAACATGGGGTGGGAAAGGGGGCAATAAAGCAATATTTCGAAACAAAACTATTGAAGAAGTCTCGACTTCGCAATTTTCTGGACTAAATTTGGAGCAGATTTATTGAGAAAAACATAAATATGCTGTGATATAAATATTTGAACGGTGGATTTATAAGTGATAATGCCGAGAAGAATAATACTAATCAATGAAAAATTTTTAAATATAATTTCAGTGACATGTAAGTCTTATATATTAAAGAAAGAAAGACTATAAACACATTAAAAAGTACGGTTTCTTGGTACCATATTTCACACACGTAGTCACCTGACACAGTCGTATACCTGATATTCTTCAATTTGATAACAGCACTGCTATATTTATTAATGCGTCTAATTATTTATTTGTAGCCCTAATGAGAATATCCTTATATGAATAATATTATTTCTCACTTGTTGAAATACCTTCTAGGTTCTGAACATTGAAATATTTATGTGATATAGCTTTGCACTTTTGTTTCATGCTGAGAATGATATAAGAGCCTTTCGTTACTATAGCGGAAGCCAGAGTAGCAAGAGAACCAGCAGGAGCAAGGGTATAGAGAACGCAGTACACAGCTGTACGGCGGGATGCATGCATAAGCCTAAGAGACTGACTGTATTCATATTAAAATAATATTATAGTTGAATTGCGCAAGGTAGTTTTTCAAAATTCGACCGTAATATATAGTCATGAATGTATTATCCCTTTCCCCCACTTTAAAATTTTGGAATTATTTCACAATTGAATTATTATGATCCAAATGTCAAATTGTACTTTGTTTCTATTATTACTGGTAAACTGTACATTACTCACAATTTTGAAGCAATGCCTTCTTAAACTCAATCCAGAACGTTATTCATTATTCCTTAATTTTTATTAGTTCAAGGTCTGTCAGTTTTGTTAAATTATATCATAATATTTGCTTACATTTCAGAAGTACTTACTATTTATATATTCACAGACGATATAAAAATACACTCTGTATCAGAAATTAAATTCAGAAACAGTAAAAAATAAATTACAGAATTACCATTATATGTTTCACAAATATATATATATATATTTTAATAGCATTATGCATAGAATAATATCAACTAGAAATATAGTAATTAGCTAGGTGCAAACTAGATACATTTATGATATTCCCGACCTGTTCGTAATTGCAAGTAATTGGACGTTTGCGGTTATGACATGACCAACGATATGACTGTCCTGTGCTGCTATCGAGTTATAATTGACAATTTGATATTTATATAAATTTTTGCACATGGACATTAATGAGCTGGGAAAACATTTCTATTTGAAGAGGGTAAAATTTCACGGTTTATTGATAACTTTAGGTTTTTTGCCACAACGAATTTCAACAGCATGAAGAAATTATGTAAAAACTTGAATCCCTGCTCTCCAAAGAAATATTTATAACAATCTGAAACAGTACATTTTATGCCGGACAACCTTACAAGAGTTGCTACAGGAGTACATATAAATCTAAATAACAATTAGCAAAGGAATATCACCAGAGTTACCGCAGAATAACTCAATGTCAATCTTATAAGTATTCTCCTCTGTGAAAAAACGGTGAATCATAAGTGATAAATGTTCAGCTGTTATTAATATGAATTTAATCTCGAACAATCATGGATCATTAGATATCTAGGAGTAAATATAAAATAATAAACCGAGATTATCATTCAATTATAACGAAAAAGCCAATTGCTTAAATCGAAGTTCATGTAAATTAGTAATATACAAACTACACTGTCTCGCTGTATTAAATATTTAGGAAATTTATACGTCTCTGACCCTGATGCTAAAAATGACCGATTAGTTAATCGTTCACCGGAAATTATTAAATGCTTAAACGTTATCAGGACGAAAACAAACGAATAATAAGATCAAAAAGGTAACTAATCTTTCTATGTGGGTGTCTTGTTATGTTTATCAACAGCAGAAGCAGGGAAATTAATCGAAACACATTCTATCGAAACACGTACTCCCATCCAAAAACACACACACTCATCCAAACACACCCTGCACCCAAATACAGATTATATTTAAACGCACTACACCCGAACACACAGTATCCAAATGCACTATATCGAAATGAACATGACTACGAAATACACATGACTACGAAACGCACATGACATCGAAACGCGCACAACATCAAAACGCGCATGACATCGAAACGCGCATGACATCGAAACGCGCATGACATTGAAACGCGCATGACGTCGAAACGCGCATGATATCGAAACATGAATGTCATCGAAATATACATGCTACAATCTTCGATTCTCCTAAGAAAATATGATTCTCAGAGGAACGAGGAACTCTACATAGCCAGTGCGCCGCGCGAGGCCACGGGGGCCAGGGTCGACCGCAGAGTGGGCGCGGGGGGCTTGCCGCAGATCTCTGGGCGGGCCGTCTGCCGCGAGGGACCCCTCACCGCAAAGACAGAGCGCGCCAGAGCCCGCAGGGACGACCATCGCGGATGGGAGAACGGATAGGAGCAGATGGGTGAGCGCAGAAAGGGGGGGTGTTGTGAACAGACGAGAGCCGTGTGTGGGAAATGAAGAGACGATAAAAGGGTGATAATGTCGAATGATCTGCATAAGTTAACATTGGTTGATGGACAATGCTCATTGGAAGTTGGCAGTGTTATGTGGTCAGCGAATTGTGTACAGTACTCGATAGTGTGCGAAAAGATGGGAGATCGGGCGGAGTCAGGTAGGGATGAGTAAGATGGAGAGAGTAAAATAAAAGAATGAGAATATAAATACGCAGTTATATGAGAGGGGGAAAATCAGGTGAGGGACACAGGAGAGAAGATAAGTAGTAGAGGGAGAAGAAAAGAAGAGGAGAGGGAGAGAAGAATGTAATTGTGTTGAAATGGGAGTGGAGAGGGATAGTTAATAGATGCTAATAAAGCGAGTGTAACGTCAATGATGGATTCTATGCAATACGTGGGGAAGCATTATGCAGATATACGAGGTGAAAAGCATTTATCTTTCATTTTGTATCAAAATAATTCATAGAGTGATAGTTACCTGCATTACAGTGATATACTACATTGAAAGAAAAGGTCATGTGTACATTATAGACAGATTTCTATGATATTACCGTAACGTACCGTACCGTACAAGTGAGATCAACACAAACGTCAGTCAAAGTCAATACAAACGGAAAGGAAATCTGAAAACGAAGTAAATAAGTTTCTTTTATTGTATGTTATTGGAGCAAATTCTGTTATAAAACAAAACCACTTCAGCCGCCAAAAAATCATGCTGACCGACACGTGACATTGCATACCAAGAAGAGAAAACGAACAGTTATATATTTTACATTTTAGGTCACTTGAGGGAAACACAAATAAGCAATTACACGATTAGTTAAGCACTGTTAAGTGCAGCATATAGGTGACACACAGAGAGAGAAAGAGTGTATTCTCACATCCAAAACTCTCATTTCACTAGATACTGACATTTGCTGCCAGAGATAAATTAAATACAAAATGCCTACTTGGGGAGAGTGAAAAATGAACTATTAATTGTATAGAAATTATTGGAATAGAGATGACACACGCATAATACAGTCTATTTTCAAATGAAATATATTTTTGGTAGTATATTTCATACCAATAGTATTAATAGAATACCACCGAATAATTCGTGAGAAAAGGGGAGAGGGTAGAGCATTTTTTAAATCATCTTTAATCCAGTGGTTATGCATCCGAGAAAAATAAATATAAAATTAATATGAAATAAAGAAGTTAATTAAAAAACGAGCAAGAATACGAAACGGATGACAATGTTGACTAAATAATTTTGTTTGCATTGTATCACGCATTGCCAATTTCACCGGTGTAACGTTTCTACCTGAATATTTTGCATCTAAGAAGCTACAACTGCATGATCTAATTGCTGTACGGGCTATACAAAGACTAAGCACAATATCAGAAACAATTCCCTCGCTTAAACCTATCAGTATCACTGATTACGCACCATGGACTAGGCAAGATATTAAAGCTGAAGAGCAGATAAATAATTCTTGGAAGTAAAAAACCCACAACCAAGAGATAAGAGCCACAATAGGAGAAGAAATTTCCAAACATCAGAACTACAATAAAGTATACAGAGATGGCTCGCAGAGTAGCAACTTGGTGGGATGTGCTGCTGTAACGCCAACATGAGTAATCTCAAGAAAACTGCCCAACATGTACTCTGTTTTATCCAACGAGTTACACACCATCATCGCCGCACTAGACTATCTTCTCAAAGACAGTGAACGCAAATTTCTGTTAGTAACAGAGTTCAAATGGGCTCTGTTGGCAATTGCTTATGCCTTTTACTCTGGAAACCTGCTAGCCTTAGACATTATTAGTATGATACGGAACTCGAGCATCAAAGATAAAAAGATGTGGGTATAATCGAGAATGAGCTCGCCGAGAGATCTGCAAAAGAGGTGTCACAACTTGATGAAAGAAGCAACCTTCCCGTAATACCACAGGACCATCACGCCAGCATCAAGAGAATACTACAAGAATTGGGCAGACAGGAATGGAACAACAACGCTTGCTGCAAATTAAGAAGTATATGTGAATACGAGGATTATAACCCAGATTATAACCCAGATTATAACCCAGGATTATAACCATCCTTCTGCAGAGCTGACAAGGTTGTATTAACTAGATGCAGAATAGGTCACATCAAGCTCACACATGCCCATCTGATCACCGGAAAAACGGATGTTAGGTGTAATGCTTGTAATGTTTCTATGTATATTAACCACCAATTTCTGTGCCCCAGGTTTGAGACCGACCGGAAGAGACATGGTGTCAATAACGACATGTCAAGAGTCTGTGTCTCAATTTTTGTAGGGCAAAAACTTTTACAGTGATATACAAGAAAAACGTAAAAACTGGTTAATAATGTGATATGTTCACATCGTAAGTGCCATAACATCCCATGTACAGAAATAACGTTATTGTGTAGATGTCGCTAATAACCTTTTGTAGTTGATGCGGCATAAAATTAATAAATTTAAAAAGCTGAATGATAGGATTTCGTATACATAAAGCAGGTACTACATTTAATTTCTGTTCCGATCTGTTTTCATTGAATCTCTGTTAAAAAATTGCTGAATTAATTTTTCTCCACGTGGAAATTATAATAACTTGAAAATCATGAATAATTCTATTCCTGTGAAATCATTCTTATCGTACTATTGGCTCAAATTCGGGGCCAAATATTATTTTTTTTTGTAAATATTAATTTAGTAATAGTTTTTTGCAATGTTTACCTATGATCCAAGGAAGTCTCAACAGCATCAGATTATTTTCTTTACAAGTTGTCCAGCAAATACTAATTGAAGATGGCAACGTCTACTCGCAAATTGGCAGAATTAAGGCTTCAAACAATGAGAAGTTGATCTGACAGGGAGCTAGTGAAGGTCACGCCGCTAGTAGCATGAGAAACTAACAACATAACATCAGCGTTGAATAGGGGAGCGGCGAAATAACTAAATGTAATAAATTGCCAAGTCACTGACAATCAATGGTGGTCAGGGTTGATGATTTTTCGATATAGGGAAGTAAACTATGCCACGTCGGGTTAAAATGACGATAAATCGGTGTCCGTTTGGGAGACCTAGAGTGCTTTGTAAGAAGTACTAGAATTGTAAATCAGTTATTGATTTGATAATCGCGTCCACTCATTCCTTTATACAGCTCAAGCAAGCTGTGGCTCACTGTACAGACCCTAATACAAGAAGGTAAGAGCGAGATATGCTATTAGTGAACCTCACAAAGGAAACCTTCCACTTCGTATGCACTAATATTTTGGTTTATTGAAACCACACTATAAGCAGTACCGTCTACCGCTGGTCAGTTTCCGTCGTTCAACGCGATGTCGCTGCGTTTTCGATACTGGTGGCAACTGAGCACATCTGCACACACGCATCAGTCACCAGTCCAAGGAAGCAAAGAATTGATTATTGCACATCCCCAAGAACGCAATTACTTGACCTTTGACTAGCCCCAAGGATGCGAGAAGGAAGCGTCATAAAGATCGTTTGCATGCGCTACACATGTCAGGTCAACTACAAGGTTATATGGGGATTTTTTGGCGACAATGATGTTTGTACATGTTTGAATTCGCTATCATTAGATCTAGATCACATTAATTAAAACATATTCCAAATCCGACATGTAGAAAATCTATTAACAAAATCACATAGCATTTTGCGTAATACTCATTCGTTGCTCACTACATAACGCCAAAAAAGCTCTATTGTATTTTTTTATGGTTGGATTTAATATTGCCCTTGTAACAATACAAACGAAAATACTTTGTATCACAGCGTGTTCAGGAGGAATGGAAAGTCGTCCAGGAGGGTGAACGGACAGGCTGAGTGGAGCCAAATCATGTCGCTAGCCGCTGATCAATTGGCGCCGTTGGACACAGGCCGAGCCGGCGCGGGCCCGCGCGGCAGGCCAGTCGGTGGAAGCGAGGCGGGTGAGAGGCCGGGGTGGGCGGCGCGGGGGAGGAAGGGGGACAGGGGGAGACGAGGGGGCAAGGAGAGGGCAGAGGAGACGGGTGCATAGAGAGCGTGGCATTCGGCGTACGACGTGTGACACGCGCGTGGCAGGTGGCGCGTGGTGCGGCGCGAGGCGTGGCGGGGGTCGCGGGACGGCGTGGCTGGCACCCGGCGGTGAGCGCGACGCTGCAGTCCGGCTGCCGCTGCTGCAGCGGCGGCGGCCGCGGCGTCCAGGCAAATTGACCGATGCGTGGCGAATTTCCCCCGGGGCGCGCGGATCAACCCGGCTAATGGAGTGGCCGGAGCGGCGGCACTGCCCATCGCCTGCCGCCCGCGGCCGCGGCCCCGCCCCCTTCGCCTCCGCCGCTGCCTCTTGCTCGCGCCACCGCCGCGATCCGACCGCAGCCGCAGCCGCAGCGCTGCAGGCGACGGCGTCACCGCCCCGACGCCGCTGTCGGCCACGCCCCCTTCCTCCCGCCGCCCCAGCGAGCGCGAGCGCGAGCGCGGTCTCCAAGTTATTTAGCGCATGGGTGCGACGCCCCGGGAACCTCGGCGCGAGCGCCGCGGTGACGCGCCCGTTATCGCATTGATTACACTCGTTGGTGGGGCTCAGCGTTTGAGCCAGCTTGGGAAATCTCTAGCGTTGATTATAATCGTGATCTGGTGATGGCCGTGCAGATGGTGGGGACGGTGATCTTGATAGTGGTGAGAATGGTGCTGATGGTGACGCGATAAAGATTGTGGTATTGCATATTGGTGGAATGTAAGAGTGCCGCCATTTGCATGAACGATATAACAATTTCTTTCATGTAAAATCCTCCTTATACATTATTTTGTTGCTAATATTGGGATATCTTATTCTTAGCTGAATTTAAATATTGATTTATTACTGCTCTAATCATATTACATCAGTACAGATAATGTATTGAAATCGGACAAATAATTTTCGAAATAAACTAGTTGTGCTACAAGAGCACATAAATATTCCTTTGTTTCTAATTTATATAATATTGTCGAACTATTGTAGTAATATTATAGAACTCGTTGAAGACGAAAAATAAAATATATGCAAGTGCTGGAACGCGAATCTAAGTCTTCAGGTTCCTCAGGCGGAGTCTAAACCATTTCAGCTAATATATACGAATATTCAAAGTATATTCGAGAAATTTTGAAAATATCTTTAGGTTTAATGCAAAGTAACGTCGTAAATTAAAATATACGTTTCGAATATAAAAAGCTGCAACATCAGGTAAAGCGTTTGAGAAATATAAAATTTTACGAATATACTGTTTACGTATATTCTTGGCGGGATAGACGGGAGACCTTTTATAGAAAACCAATTTTTCGATAGTTTCGCAAACTCTGAAAATACATTTTGGAATAAGTAATTTTTTTTGAATTAGGGATCAAATTAATGGGTTTTTGCCAATTTTTGTTGCAGAATTATGATATTCTCTATACTATGCTGTAATATACCAGAAAGTAGAAATAAATTAAAATCGGATAAGAAAATATACCATTATCCAAATACTTAATATTTTTTGAATTTTTGTTATGATTTACATTTAGTTTCTCAGAGAATCAAAACAAGTCTTAGTGTTGATCCATTGTGCCATGATTCATTTATACAACCATTGAACTTATTTAAATGCAAATAGCTTTTGTCAAGATTTTTAAATTCTAAAACTTTTCTCACTCTCAATTACACAATTTTGACATAAAATAGTAGTTACTAAAAACAATTATATTTTCTTCTGCAGTTTTTCTATTTATTCTTTAAAATAGGACTTGCTAATGAAAGAAACACGTCTTTATGTTTACGTCAACATTCGAACGACTTAATATTTTTTATCTTGAAATTTATTGTATTACAATGTTTTTCTACAATAGCTGGATTTCTCGAACGCGAAAACACCTGTCATTAAAAATCACTTCTGCCTAATGATATGAACTTCGTAGGATACATTTTGCTTTGATATTACGAAAAAGAGACGAATATTATATTACAGCTCAAGAAGTTTTAAGAACCAAACCTAAACAACCTAAGGTTAAATTTGTAAAAATTATCTTAAGCGATATAACTACAAGTAAATATTATTTAAAGAAACATAAAATCAACGGATGATACGTGAATTAAAAATTAAAATATTTTAAATATAAGAAATGTATTCGACATAACGGAAAAAAAATCTTCACCCTCGCAAAGCATATTTTACACAACAAAATTAAAACAACATCAATGTAATTTATTGGAAACAATGTGTTCGAAGACCATCTAATATTACTGAAGATGTGTAACGCGTGTTGAGACTTAAGTGCGGAACCACGTACCTCGTCGAAACGCATCACATATTTACGGATAAAGGGAAACATTCAACATTCGGGGAAGCCACCGACGTCGCCGTAGTTCACGGAAGGGCATGTTCTCTTTTCACAAAGCAACCGTACCATTACATAATACCATTATCATTACCATTCCATTATTACTCATTCCACTTCAATTTGTCAGTCTAAACGGTAGTTCTTAAACAACACATTCAAAAATGTAATTTATACTACAGGTTTATTATATCATGCTATTAATTATTATTTTATATTCAGCGTGTGAAAAGCTTGATTTATCATATCACGATTCAAGGGTGCCGTTCCGGTGTACGAGATCGTTAAGGCAGTCGTGTCGTAGCGTTCTGGGACCGAAGGAATGCGGGTTCGAGTACCGCCTCGGGCATGGTTGTATTTGTGTTCGTTCTTACACCCCCTCTCATCACCATATCATATCATATCAACCATATCATTGTTTTTTTCGTGATCGATAGCTTGGGGCAAAAAACTATTGATATCGTACAAGAAGCAATCATAAGGCCTACGAAATATGAATATTCCTTTCTACGGTCGTATAAGTATGGTTCTATCATTATTGGTTTCATCTCTACTCTTTATTCGTAATGGAAACAGCACCATCTTTGTTCACCACAATACAAAAAAGACATTTTCGTGGCGACGCCATGATTCCTGGCGTTTTCAAAAGACTTATTGACGCACGGGTAGCGATATGTAAAATCCCTCATTTCATACGGTGGTTATAAAAACACATTTTTAACTCTCCATTCGCAAAACATGGTTCCTCGTGCTTGTTTTCTGTGTGTGAGAATTATTTTTTCACAGTGTTCGAATCATCGTGAAGCGTGTGTGAAACACAGCGAAGTGTGTACGAAACATATCTAACGATTCGTAATTTTCTTTCGTCTTGTGTTTATTTATTAATTGCAAACTGTTACGACACTGACTGGAATCCAGAATTTTTGTACAAGTAAGGTATTTCTAGTTATTTGGTATTTAATTTATATTACTTTACTTAACTGTCGCTCATGCCGTGTTAAAAAATAGTTTACTCAACGCAAGCGCCAAGTGATTCCTTAACTCGTCTCTTTGTCATCCTCGCTATGCTCGGACTACAAACTCGACTCGTGCGTGAATTACCTGTTTTGCACCCTTGTTACTTCAACTTCTAGTAAATGTTTTTTTCTTAATCCTGAGTTCTGAGGCTAATATTGATAAGTTCATGTTTCCCAATAAATAAAAATATCTCAATATTATGAAAACAGAAGATATAAAAAACAACTGTTTAAATGCCATTCAATCGTTCCATATTTTGTTTCTTGACTTCAATTTTTCATTTGCTTTTAAACTCAACTCGAAATAAATGTATGTGATTTTTACCATTTTTTTCATTGAGTACTACTGCGAGTCAAAGATACTCATGCGTCACACCTCACAATACTCTCCATTAAGCCTTTAACGCGTTACGGCAACAAAGCGCAAGTGTCGTCTTTGTTTCGAGAACTTACGAATGTCATGAACTTCGAGACAGAGGAGCGACGACAGCCCCTGCGTAAGCCAGCGAGCGTGGCACCAAGACGCCGTCGCTGTAATCCGCGCCGCACCCCGCCCCGCCTCTCCTCGCCCCTCCCGAGCGCCGCGGTCGCGCCCGCGCCAGCACCAGAGCATTAGGGCAACCGGGGTCGAAGTCCCCGTCCAACTGGGACGCCGCTGATCCCCGGACAGGCCCCGATACTTCGACCGAGTTTCCGACTCCGCCACCAGCGACGGCGTCTGGGCCGACGACGGCACAGCGGAGGCGGTGTGGGCGGGACGAAGGGAAGTCGGGGGATGGTTGGGGGCGGTGGGGTTTGTGGGAAAAGCGTGGACGGCAGGGGTGCTTCGGGCGCCGCCTAGAGTGACGTCTACAGCCACGTCGACGGCTGTCTTGCCCCCGCCACTCACACTCCAAGCCTCCTTCGCTTCTAACGCTTGCCTCTCCACAGTCGATATCCCTCAAACTGGTACGCCATTCCTCCTCGGTTTCCTCATCATCACGCTCGTCACCACGCTATGCTCATCGCTATGCTCGTCACTATGCTCGTCACAATGCTTGTCGCTATGCTCGTCGCTATGCTCGTCGCTAAGCTCGTCGCTATGCTCGTCGCTATGCTCGTCGCTATGCTCGTCGCTATGCTCGTCGCTATGCTCGTCGCTATGCTCGTCGCTATGCTCGTCGCTATGCTCGTCGCTATGCTCGTCGCTATGCTCGTCGCTATGCTCGTCTCTATGCTCGTCTCTATGACCGTCACCATATGCGTCACCATGCATGTTGCGGTGCCCCTCGTCATTCCCGTCACCCCGTCCGTCACCAACACTTCACAATGATAGTCGCCAAGCGCGACGCCACGCCCGTCACCATGCCCGTCGCCATGTTCGTCGCTACGTACGCTGCCACGACCGTCGCTTTGCTCGTCGCCATGCCCGTCACTACGAAGATCACGAAGCCCATCGCCATGCCCGTCGCCATGCTCGTCGGCGCACCCGCCGTCTTACCCGTCACCATGCACGGCAACACCTCAATTCTTCTGCGTATCCCGTCGTCTCGTCCCCGGATTACCCCCCGGCACTCCACCCTAACACCGTAGATCTGCTACCCACCGCGGCACTTCACCTCGACACTTCATCTCGACATTCCACTCCTTGCCCCCTCATGTGTCAAGTCTTCCCGCCTCTGGCCCCCTTAACCACTCCCTAACCACTCCACGTCCGTGAGTGCGCTTCGTTAATCCAGCCATTCTTGAAACCCGATCGCTGCGCGGGACTTGCTCAAAAAAACTCCCATTGCTGGCCTTCTCGTATTGCAGCCCTGTTTCATACGTTATTGCTACGTTATTGCATATACACACACCAATACACCATATAATCAAAATGTTGCCTAACTTTCTCAACATTTCCGCGTTATATCTAACAGGAAATTGGTGGTACTTGAGGAGCATATACTTTCTTATAGTGTTTGAATTCCGAATCGACATTATTGAATTTACTTAAACTTTATTTAAAAATGACATAAAAATGGCAAAAATGTGTAAAACATTTTATGCAAAAAATGCGTTCGTTTCTTCTAACTTTTCTACAAATGTTTCTTAGTAATGTTTAAAGAACACTATTTAAACAGATTAAATTAGACAAAAATCAACTATCTTTATGGTATCATAAATTGAAATAATGAACAAAAATAAATCATGAAAACTTACAAATTGCCCATTGTGAATAATTATTGTCAATTGAAAGAATGCAATACGAATATCAAGGAGCATATATTGAAACCACTATTGGCGACTATGTATGAGAGCCGATTCGAGATGTTCGGTATTCGCGAATTTCACGCCCCCCACTGACTAGCGGTTTCGAGATTTTGGGAACGTGGGCGTTTGCAGAGTGCCTTAGGCGGTATTAGAGGCGTTTTGAGCATGCGCGGGTTAATTAAAACTCTTAAATCATTCGTCAAAATGAAACATGTAAATGGGGTGGTATAGTTTATAATTCAAGCTCCAAAACTGAATATTTGCTCATCTTTAAACGCACATCTACTTAAAAATAATTTTTCAAGCGTGGCAAATCTCTTTTCATAATTATCAACTCATTAAGTACGCTACTGACTGACCAAAAATATTTCGCACATAAAGAATTGAGTAATCTGACTTTCAATCTTTATTTCACTTCCAATAATTATTTGTGGAGGTGTTAAGGACATTTAATCCATGATACATTACTGTGAATTGCTAAATGTTAATAGTGGGACACGACGTATACAATGAAATTTCTCCCTTGATATATTATCTTGCTGTTGACTTCTCAGAGATCTCTGCTATCACGCCTTTGTGGATTGAGGTTACACACACGAAGACTGTGTTATTACGGCACCAGAATTTGCATATCACGCCAAAGAGCGGTCATCCATGTAGCGAACACATTGACTGTGTGAAGTGACTGCCAACACTGAGGTCCTGGAAGCATAACAGTGTATCTCAGTTCAGTCTCTACCACGGACAGGAGACGGTGAACCAACGCAGGTTTAGTGACAGGTAGAGCGCATCTCCGCCATCACAAAATCAAGTCAAACAAAAGATCTGTAGAGACAAAGAAACGAATTCAGAAGCGACACAGAGGAACATGGAAGGTACAAAGAAAGCTGTAAATAACGCTGATCACTTGCAGTATAGGTCTCTCTCTTTTGGATTTTTCCTTTGCAACAATTGTCTGCTGGGACAAAATATAAGAAAAGACATGATGATAAAAACGATTATTAAAGACCACATACTTTATCGTAATATTAGTTACGGTTTTTTAATGTTATAATATAGTAACTTCTATTATACTATCACTTGCAAATTCCTCCCCAAGCAAGCACGAAATATTAAAAAAAATATAACTATTTTTTATATTCAAAAGTTAAATGAAAATGACTTTCGGTCATTGAATACAGTTTCTATTTCCACCAAATTTTGAAGAAAAGTACATTACTACCAATGCAGGCTGGAATTTGAATCCGAGCGCTTCGAATGCCAATCAAAAAGACTTGTAACAACGTTATATAGAGTGGGTATACTAGAATCTATTCCTGATTCTGTAGTGCGTTTTGAATGTTATGACGATTCTCTCATTTTAACTCAAAATTACGTACTAACTACCAATATTTTATAAAAGTGTTCTTAAAATTCTTTCACGATTTGGTACTGAGAAATACATTGCTTTAAAAAAGGATTTTTAGCATCAATATTGAAGGAGATAAACCGGTTCAAAACATCATCTTATACATTTTTTGAAATTTCACATGTTTTACTGAACATCAGACGTAAGCAATATTATTAAGCAAATTAGTCTATGTTCAAGCGAAATAAATTGAAGAAAAATTTGGAGCAATTTCTGAGATCGTTTTAAGTGTGTTTGTAAATGCCACGATATCACTCAAAATTATCCTCAAACTTCTCATTTTTACAAAATTATACACGACCTCAATTTGAAGACTGTTTTATTCAGAAAATCACTGTTAACCTATGTTGTAAAGGATGTTAATTTTTTAAATTCTAACATCATTCAAAATGCATATGATTACTGAAAATCAATTTATTGGCAATTGTTGTAAGTTTATTTTGTTTTTCGATTGACATTTTAAAAATTGGAACCATTTTTGAATGAATTCTAAAATGTCTTAAAGGCACCAATGAGGCCCCAAATATTATCAAGTCCGTTTTAAAATCTAGCGAACGTAGCCATCAAGCGAGGAAGAATTATTTTGGTGAAGATACTATGTGTGATTTTTTAGAGACTAATGTTTTTTGCAGACGGAAATTCTGGCAGACGGACTCGCAGACAATGACAGTCGGATAGACGGACAGTTACAGGCGGATACTGTCACGAATACTTTGACGAATCGAACGTTTCTCGACCCAGCTGTGCTGTTAAGCTTAGGTTGAAGAACGGTGTTCACAATGAAACGTGTGCATTCTTGTTCTTCATGAGCGGCGGTTTTTTCGTTTTACGAATTAGAAGGAAATGACTAACAATTATTGTTAAAAGCAATATTTTTAATTGAAAGTGTTTCCTAAGAAAATTTTGGGATGGAATATTTTATAAATAGTTATTTAGGCAGCAAAGGTGTTATAAGGGTTCTAATAATCGAGCGGCCACAAAATTCCAGAGGACCTGTAGCCCGAGGGCTTTTTGTCGCTCGAAATTTTTGACACCCGGCAAACATTTATCTACTTAACATTGGGACTCTACTCACCCCAAACACATCAAGAAGTAACTATAACTATCTTAAAATATACACTATTCGGAAATACGAATGTAAGAAATACTAATAAAAGAAAAAGATGGTGTAAGTACAGGATGTAAGGAAATATTTAAAAATAGGAAACAAAATAATCATTCAGGTAGAAAATGACGTAAAAATTAAGAGTTGTTAAACTTTGTGAACGAAAAGCAAAACAATTCGAAGATGATCTATAACAAAGTGCAACAAATCATACGAGCTCGTTCTGAGCCGTTGCAAGAGAAGAACAAAGAAGAATACTAAAGAAGAAAAGGTAAAGAAAAAAGCTAAAATAGGGGAGGGATGTGCAATGAAAGCCGTTGAAAAACTAATGGAAGAGAAACGAAAAGGTACGAACTAGAGAGAAAATGCGCGAAAGATAATGACAGCCGAGAAAAGACGGCATTGGAGACAAAGCGGTGGATGAACGCTTCGCCGTCCACAATGGGCCGGCGCCATCGCCTTTCCGTTCAACCCCGCCACTACCCCTCCTCCCCCTCGTTTTCATCCCAACTCTGCCTCCCGCCAGGCAAAGCACCCGCCACAGCCGTCGACTTATCCTCAATACTGTGCCACCGCCGCGGGGTGATGCGCACGGTCATCGCGAATTGGGAGGTCTGGCGGGGGCGGCGCGGGGCGGCGCGGGGCGGCGCGGGGCGGTGGATTCATTGATTCATTGTTCATTCCGGGCACGTCAACTATCAGGGTCATTAGTCCCGTAAGCGTAGTGCAAGTTTTTGCTCGGCCGGTAGCGATGATCTTTCCTTTGTTGAATGGTGAGATCCGGCGCCGACCTACCGTCAGTTAACGGGGTTTTCTCCGAACAGGTATCTCCCACCAGCGGGGCACCGCCCAGCTGGGACGAGCTCTAAGCTCCTGACCTGTCACCTGGCATATGTGCTTGTGTAGTGAGCGTGAGTGTAAGTGTGTGTGTAAGGGGAGAGGAGAGGACAGGGAAGAGGTGGGAAAGATCGCGCGCGGTCCGTTTGATATAATACTGCTTCGGCCTTCGCCTTGTGTTGATCGGAGAAACCACGGAAAACTACCGATCAGAGTAGCCGGTCGCTAGAATTCTCCTGCAGGCAACGGCTGAACTCGACCTAGCTATGTAGTCAGTGTCGAAAATCCTGCCACCGTCGGGACTCGAACCACAGGATATCCCAGTCAGAGGTGTGAGGTGGTGGAATTGGGAGTGGAATGGAGAGAGGTGGTGGTGATAGAGGCGCGATGTAGCCAGGGGTAGATGGACGGGAAGGAGTGAAAGGAGACGGAGAAAGGTCAGGGAGCGGAGAGGAATAGCCATGAGGCTGTACTGAGTGAGAGACGTATGGTGAGATCAAGAGTTGAAGAGGCGGGAAGATGGAGATAGAGATGGAGAATTGTGAGAGTGCGTGGTGAACTGAGTTGAGTCAGGAAGATGAGATGGATTAAGAAAGACGAGGGAAGGCGGGGTTTGCTATGAGCTAGCAGATAGGTGATGAATGCCAGGGGAAGAAAAGCGGGAAAGGCTTGGAATTAGGGCGGAGAAAGTTGGCAACACGGGAACATGTGCGAAGTCGGGGAATGCATGGAGAATCTGCCACGATAAACAGGGCCAGGTTGGACGGGGAGGAACGGAGTGGAGAAGAGCGGGGTGGGACTCTGAGGGACGGGGCGGAGAGAGGCGTGACGGGTCCCTGCGGAGTGGATCTGCTGATGCAGAGCGGGGCGATCAAGAGCGGGCAGGAATGAGGTGCAGTAACGCGGGACGGAGCGATGTGTGACGATAGGGGGCGATGCGGGGCGATACGGGCGGGGCTGGGCGGGGCACGGTGAAGTGGTGTAAAGCGGGATGAAGCGGGGTGAAGCGAGGAGTTGGTACCTGGGCGGGGCGATGGATAGCCCTGGGACCCAGGATGGTTGAATGGAGGCCTGGCGTGGCGTGGCGTGGCGTGGCGTGGCGACGCGGGACGTAGCGACGTGGAGCGGGACGACGTGGAGCGGGGCGACACGGAGCGGGCGAAAGTGCGTGGCTGGCCCCACCCACGCGAAAGGTCTCCGCGTGCGGCGGACGCGGCGGTGGCGGTGGCGGTGGCGGTGGTGGCAGCTCGGCGCTAAGCCCGCCCCCACCACGGCGTGTCATCGATCTGCCCCTCCACTCCTCTGCCGCCACCGGCCTCGTCGGCCTCGCCGCCCGCGGCCGACGCAGCCTCCTGCGAGCCGGGCGCCGCGCGCGCACGTGGACCGCCGCGGCGTTTCGGCGCCGCCTAGGGGGAGAGCGCTCGCCGGCTCCCGCCATTCACAGCGTGCTCTTCACTCAGCCGAGTAAAGGGATTTCACACTCGACGCCTCGCTTGTAATCGAAACCAGTTATCAATATTGTTTCGTATTATGAGCATGTTTATTCATTTTGACAGTAATGTGATTCATTTTCTCACTATTATCTGAAATTGTTCGTTTGTTAATACGGCTAATCAAAACGTCTACCTATGCTTACAAGGCTGTCTAAAGTCTGTATGAGTCGATCCCACCAAAGATTACTTTGTAAAAATTGTGGCAATTACGTTAATAATATGGTGATAATCACGGCTATTGTTAATAATTGTAACGAAGCGTACTGATGATGATTGTGATGGTATAGTAGTATTGGTAGTGGATTCGTTTGGTGTGATGTGATGAATTGCGGTTCAATGTGTTATGTATGACGCGCTGTGTGCTGTAGTGAACTGCTTTGTAGAGTGATGGGATATATTGTAATGAATTGTGATGTGTTGAAATGTTATGGAGTTTGGTGATATGTTTTGTGGTGTGGTTTGGTGTTGCATGCCATGTGAAGTAATATAGTACGATAATGTAGTATGACATGTGGTGTTTTGATGCTAGAGTGATATATTACAATGACGAAGGCAAAAGAGACAGTGGTAATGGTGATGATGGTGGTAGTGGTGGTGGTGATAATGATAGACATCCAAATGAAAGAGCTAACAGCAATAAATGCAAAGATCTAACACATTACCGACAAACTAATACCAAACTACAATGCGAAATTGATGAAGCTCGCCATGTGTAATATCAATTCTATCGCAACACGTGTTACGTAATAGTGAAGAACATTAACTGTACCGAAAGGCTTTAGTGCCCGCTAGCTTCGAAAGCATTTTCAATTAGTTTAATGATCTAAAGTGCCCTCTAACAAGTTAAATTAATAACGCCAGACATCACCGCTATTCGCAATTCGGGACCATTTCTAGAAACACTAATGAACAGAAGTACATATAAGCTGAAATCGTGAGATACAATAGGATTCAGTGGTGCTGAAGACATTACATTGCGTAAATCACTGAGAAGTGAATTTCGCTTTGGTTTGCACAAATGGACTATGACTTCTAAAATATGTGGAAGTAATGGGTGCTAATTGGGGGACGGGGTGAAAAAGTTGCGCCTCGTATCTGCTGTCTAGTGCCGCCTTGAGAGTGTGAATTGGGATTGAAACAACAATAAACTCAACGAAATTGTGGCATATGGTATTTAGTAAGTAATATTATCCCCATTGTATGCTGCAATTTTGAATTTTGTTTGGTTTTACGAAGCCATAAATGTATAGTAAACGAATATGAAGAGAAGTTTACGTTTCATTCGCCCAACGCGTGTATCTTGCATCATATTCATATTTTGTAAGTAATACATAATGAATATTAGAGAAGTGTTTATAAATGTCGTGTAGAAAGAGGTAATGCCAGTCCCGATGGCCGAGATCGCTACGGCAGCAGTGCCGCAGCGATCTCGGACCGAAGGATTGCGGATTCCACTCCCGCCTAGGGCATGGTTGTATTGTGTTCGTCCTTTCACCCAGTATCATCATCATATTGTGTCATCTTCGTAGTTAACATACAGTTACACGCAATAGTGGTCGCTAATGACCTAGAAGTTGATGCGACCTTAACTAACAAATAAAAAGAGGCAATGTTGTTAATTTCCTTTAAAAGTATAGATAAATGTTTCGGCTGCTTTCGACTAGAGCTATGATTGTGTACAGAAATTGATGAATGAAAATAAACTGTTCAAAATGACTTACTATTTCAATTACTTTTAACGCCACTATTTCCTTTAAAAATATAAACGTATTGAAAATATGATACATTCAATTACATTGGCACTGCTTGTTAGAATGTAAAGACTTGAGAATGTGAAGACGTGATGTAAAAATTAATTTTTTATCAAGAACTCTCTTCCATTCTACGACAATATTAGCAATTCAATGCAAGTTATTTAATTTCATCAAGTATTCTCTTTCTTTAAACCTTCATTAATACTTGTTAAATATAAGAATTATTACAAAAAAAATTACTTATTAATAATTGACATATGAAACATTAATAAACTTTAAATTGCGTTGCATAATAATAATAATAATAATAATAATAATAATAATAATAATAATAATAATAATAATAATAATATAAAAATTACAAGAAGAAAAATCTTTAGAATCCTAAATTTTTGGGCCCGGACGCAATTTCATTTTTCCTGGCCCATTAATTGTTTCACAGTTGAAAACATTGGTTCCACATCCTAATTCAACTTTTGCCATCCCTGAGGAGCCCAAATGTTTTAAATAGTTCATCAATACTGTCGAGTTAAGAAGGAAAAATTACTTGTATTTTGATTTATTGATTTATGCACATTTATTGAAGGCATTTGTCTGGTGTGGTTTTAAGAATCAAAATTTACATTATTGTCAATTACAACCATAATCCCCTTTCAAATTTACACACTAGTATTGTTTTTCCTCATATAAGATAAATAACTATTAATAAAACGAAATAAGAAAATTGGAACTGACAATTGTTCATTGGCGCATTCCGATGGAATATTTTTCAGAGAATCTGTAACTTTTTATTTCAAGGCGTTTAACAGTTCAGAGATATCTGTTTTCCATGTAGGTATGTACGTACTTGCCGCGACAGCCAATGAACAGGCTTCGGCCTACCAGTGACATCCTTGCCTCGTGGCCTTGGGTTAGTGAGGTACGTGTGATTAGCACGTAGACATACCCACGTCGTATTCAGGTCTTAACCTGAAAAGCGAATTTTCTCATCGTCACACAGTAACATATGACATTGCAAGGAAAACGCACACTCTTCTCTTAGCTCGACCGGGAATCGAAGCCGGAGCCGCGCAGCGAGTACGCTGACCAAGAGCTAGCCGTGAGAATTTCCATGCGGGTACCGGAGTCGAATTACGCACCATTCACAATGTGTCGGGAGAGGTCTTCTCGATACCCATGAATATCGGGCCACACAACGGGCAATGGCCAAGAAGGAAAAATTCTCTTGGGGATTAAGTGGTTCAGATGTGTCACTTACTGAAGTAATTAGCCAAAACCTCCACAATTACATGGTGTCCACGCCCATGCCTAACGGAGACCTTGGGCTGGGAATCTTCCATTCCACGGATTTAGTATCTGATAGAAGAAATTACCTCATCGAGGTGGGCTAAACAAGGAGAAGAAAAAGAGTGTTCCATTTTCCTGAGTTCTATTGCACGACAATGCTTTTGGAGCGGAATTATGAAGTAAATAATTGTAGATTACAGATTAATTTTCCATTCATAAACAAGGCACGCACTTTATATCACAGATAAAATCATAGAAAATCAATGCTCCATGCTTGTATGGATAAAATGTATTTCAATAACACGCGAACAAGACATAGAAACAGTCATATTTCTACCAACTCCGAAATTTCCCCCAATCTTATAAATTATTGTACAAAACTTTCGAACATTTCTTATACCTTATTGATGTGGTTCGGATGAGCATAAACTAAATAAAACAATGCAAATCGATAAAATGTTAACACGTGGAACACAAATATAATGCGATCGCATTCATGCCCAGTCCATTATTCATAATATTTTTACTTTAGCAATAATGCTATTTAGCTCCAGGATAGAAAATTACTCGGAAAAGTATGGATAGAATTTTTTATATATTTTATATTACATTATCAAATTAGATTTGATCGTCCGGATGGCCGAGATCGTTAAGGCAGTAGTGTCGTAGCGATCTCCAAATAAAGGACAGCGGGTTCAAGTTCCGCATCGGGCATGGTTGTATTTGTGTTCGTCCTATCACCCCCTATCATCTTCATAGTTATCATAAATTTAACTCCAATAGTGGTCGCTAATGGCCTAGATGATGATGC